>JAOQGH010000051.1:17678619-17820925 GCA_025769975.1 Gallinago jamesoni
TTTTTGTGGTGTTTTTTTTTTTTTTTTTTTTTTTTTTTTTACCCCCCCCCCCCCCCCCCCCCCCAATCTTAATAGCAGGATTTGGACCAATTACCTGCAGAGATTTTCCTCATGAGTTGAAGGAATAGCAGATTAATGGGAGGCAACTTCTTTGTGGATTAGCATTTAGAAGGCATTGCAATAAACTCTTTGCCAGTGGTTTGAGTGATTATTGTGTGTAAGGCAGTGTCGTGGTTTCAGCCAAAATCACTGCAACCAGCCTGACAGATGGCCCTTCCCCTACCCCGCCGCCAAAAGAGAGAAGAGGAAGAGATAAGGAGATACAGAAGTTTAGAATGAACTAAATTACTTTAATGAAGAATTAATATTAAAATAAAAAAGAAGACAATAATGAAATAGACACAATATATACAAAACCATATCAAGCTCCCAGGATGACAGTCCCGTCACTGGCAGGCGCTGGGGAAGTCCCAGACTGGACTCAGCAATGGATGGGAACTGAATTCCATCTCTGGAGTCAGAAACACACAGATCGGGATCAAAGGCAGATGAACAGACAGAGTCCTCTTCAGATGTCAGGCATCACAGGAAGAGCAGAGCTGACCCTTTGATCCCTCAGCTTTTATACTGAGCGTGGGGCAGATGGGATGGAATACCCCAGTTGGTCAGGTTTGGGTCACCTGTCCTATCCGTTCCTCCCCACAGGTGGGACCCCTCTACGCTTTTCCATTTCTAACCCTCTAAGGAGCAAATAACGAAAATTGTCTGACCTTGGTGGTTATATCAATAAGTATAAGCAAGGGCCTCTCTGTATACTGTCCCTTGGCGTGTAGCACAACCATTGGCCTTATCACTTTGAGAACGAGCAGTTTTCTCCACAATATGCTGTTAATTTCAGGTTAGAGGAGGCCTAACTAAAATGTAAAATTACAGAACACAAAACTGGTTCAGTTTTACTTCAAACCGGGACAGGCAGATGAGCAATTAAACTTGAGGATTACTATTTTCCAATTCCTAAAACAAAACCCTAAAGTAGTGACTAGAGAGCACGACCAACACATTTTTTGTATCATCATCAAACAATAGTTTGAGAGAGTGTATTTTATGTCTCTGATATATTAAAAAGCTGGATTCTAGTTACAATTTTGTCTGCAGTGACTTTGAAAGTCTCTGTTACAATTATTTTGTAAAGTTGAAAAATCATATTTGTGTGCAGTTTTGTAACCTTATCAAGTACTAATAATAAACACACTGAAATACATAAAAGTATTACCACACTTTAGTAGGAAAGAAAGGATTTCTCCCACTTGACTCTGAGGCTTTCTGGCTTGCAGGCTCTCAGCATTGGTGTACCAGCTCACAGACTGCTGACTTCTAGGAATATTTCACTTTCAGCAACGTCCCTGAATTCGTATAATTTATTTTCTATAGATATATTAGTGGCAAGTTTATTAAATGACACTTTAGAACTCTCTTCTATATTGGTTCCATGGTGTATCTGAGACATACGCTTTTAAAAACTTTAGGAACTGTGAATTATTTTTTTTTATTCAGTTCTAGGATGTCATACTCTTTTTTTTTTTGAGGTATTTGACAGATGATATAATTTCTTATTACAGAAGCAAAGCGCTGCAGAATTTTGCTTATATGTGTGACCTGAATGCCATCCTTCCTTTGCACACTGTTTCTACTAGTGGGCATAACATCACCTGGATTTTCATCTGTGTTACTTTTGCCTCAAAAATTTAACAAGAGAGGAGTTTTAAACAGTTCCATTTAGCCCAAGGTCTGTGACAGCCTTTCCTTGCTTAGTAGGCAGTTTGGATTCCCTGCGTTTTTGGCCAGCGTACAGATTTGAAGAATGATAAATTATACTTATACTTGCATATCTTCACAACTTGTGGAACACACACAACCAGGCATTTGCTACTAATTTTCGTGTGTTTTGTCTTTCATTGTGGCCATTGCTATGGATAACCTACACCATCTAATATCTTCACTAGAAAAGATAATTTCTGTAACTTGGTAAGGAGTATAATACACTTGAATGTTCCCATTTCCAGAATGGAGGAAAAAAATGTGTAAATTAAAGTCGAATATACTTCTTTTTCAAATGTCCACAGAGAGTGTTCAGTAGAATTCAAAAGCCTATGCAACAATACCTACTTCCTATTATGTGTGTGATTTTTCAATTACACCTGAAACTTTACCTTTAAATCTTTAACTATATACTTACACACCCAAATTATTAATACTTGTCACCTGGCTCATTACAGGTAACAAAGAAATACAGAGTGGACATCGGATTCATAGTTTGTGTTGTGTTTTCATGCTTACCCTGTGTTAAAGAACTAACCTTAATAATTCTTGTGCTCATTTGTTGGATTTTGCATCTAGATCCTGGTTCATGAAACCAGTGGGATCCCATTGAGTCTGTTCATGGAATGTTTATTTATTCCCTGAATCCCAAAGCAGTTTCTTTCTTCTCTTAAACCTTTTCCTCTCTTTATGCTCCATTATTTTAATAGAGTTGCTGCTCTCAATTTCAAATGCAAATACGTAATATATTCTTTTTAATTTTGTCTGTCCTGAAGCAAAGAAATCCATGTAGAAGTTGAATAACTTAATATTGTAGCAAACTTTTGCCTTTGGCTTTCTTAAAGACATAGAGGTATGGAGTTTGAAACTGCAAAGCACATCTATGAACATTAATGCCTGCCCTCTACTTTATAAATATATATGATAGCACATATAGAACATGGGGGAAAAAAAAAAGAGGTGTGTCAGAAAAATTTTCTCAGGGTATGAAGAGTGGTGTCAACTTCAGAAGTAGTGCTGCGGAGTATGTTTCCTCTACACTGGATTTTTTTGAGCATTTTGTTCTTGTAGCTATAGGAGAGTATGTTTCTCTCAGTGCCTTTGCAAAGGCAAGTGCAACATTTGCCCGTAGCAGTAGCAATTTTTCTCTTCTCTGTCTTTTCCCTTTCTGCATTTTGGAACTGGGGCAAGAAATGCAAGCTCTGGCAGAAGTGATTTTAGGTTAGTTCCAGTTCCAGACTGTCTGTGAGCCCTTTATTACCTCTGTTTCCTCATCTTGTTTCCACTGCTACATTAAGACAACCCTCCATGCAATCTGGCCGTGGCTGAAAGCATGCCTTCCTACCATCCTGCCATCTGGAACAGCTCTTCTCTTTCTTATTTAATTGCTATATAAGCTCAGACTTTAACTGAACAAGTTTATTTCTTGACTATATAACATGCGACTGTGTTAGTGAGCAGCCATATATGAACTGATCTGTTCCCTGCAAAACAGAGCTCTCTTGCATTGTATTGTATCCCATTATGCCTTCCCATAAAGATGGGATTTTTGTCCTGGTGTCTTGATTTGCTGAAGTGTTAAGTGTGGATAAAGCCAGGGAATCGCTGTTGAGGACCTAGTGGTAAGAAAAACCTCAAAAGCTTTCAGCTTTGTTCTTTATTGATTTATAAAGGGAATAGTAAATTTCTCCCTCTCTCTTTTGTTAACCTGATATTGCAGACGTTCTCAAGACATTGACAAGCACTGCTGTAGCTTTTGCTCTGTCAACTGCTCTCGAATGCTTTGACATAAACCCATGGTTTCTCCTCATCAGCCTGTGTGACACAGATTGTGTGTTTCCTTTCATATTTTCTCCCTTTGCAGTTTTTAACATAGCCATGTGCAAAGAGAGTGCACCTCGGCATGTAGCTGTCTGAAGACCATGTCATAGAGCATCTAGCAAATGTCCTGGCCTCTTCAAGGCATCCTCCCTGTTGCTTAAGAAAGACAGACTTGGGAATCCAAGGGAGAGTGGCAACGGATCTGTCCGTCTTTGTAAAGACCAGTAGCAGGACAGTCATGTAGAGGGAGAAGAGGTAACAGGGACATCTTTATTTTAGGATTTTTTTTTAATTTCCCTATTCATTTCCCAGTCTCTGAAGAGAACACAGCAGAATGGGACCATCACTGGCAAATTCTGCTTGAGTTCATGAAGGTGCTATTATTGAAAGCATATCCAATTTCTAGTGAACTGGAAAAAAAGAGTTAATAATATTAGTTGCCCTTTTTGAAGCTACAATGCCCGATGTGGCTTTTTTTTCCCTGCTCAGGACAGAGCAGATGAAGAAGCGTTGTTAATGTAGGTATTGTTTCTTTCTTTCTGAATATGGCCACGGAAATGTCACACCACAAATCAAAATGTCACACCGCAAATCGAACTGTTACTAGAAAGAGAGGATGCAACTATACTAGTCTGTTATTCTGAAGTTATGTACAAAAAATTCTCCTCTTTTCATCTACATTCTTTGATGAAAATATAAATATTATTTATTTAGTTTTTTTTGAGAACATATATATGAATTCAGTATAATAGATAGTTTATATAGCCATTTAACTTAAAAGTAGTAATATGATGAGAAATGCTTGTTAAGAGTGATATGGTACCAGGGTGAGGATGATGAGGGTGAAATCGTGTGTGGGCGAGATCTGCCCTCTCGTGGAGAGAGAAAATATCTTTCCCTCAGCATGTGTGCAGCGTCCGACAGCGTGGGCGGCCTTAATCCTAAAGAGGTGATACGCTAGTTCATATTGATTTTGGAAACCAGGCAACTATTCAGTCACAAATTTCCCTCTGCTCCTTGAAAGGCGACAAGTTTGTAACACATGGAAATTTTTTTTTTTCCTCAAAATATCTCATTACATATGTGCTCAACACAGACAATTGCCATATATTTTTCTTTCAAGGTTTCTGATTTTGGTGGTTTGTATGTTGACTACAGATATCACTACGTAAGGATAATTCCCTATATTGTAAGCTGGATAAACTTTATCATAGGCTAGTAAGAAAAAACATAATATTTAGCATAATTAATTCTGTATTGCTGGGCTAGCAGCTTTGGAGAAAGTAGTTCTGAAATGTTTCTTAATAAGCTACTAGTCCAACTAACTATTTACTATGAAAAGACAACTTTGTGCAAAATCAGACGGGTAATATTGCATATATATCTTCTGTAGTACTAACATCTGTTGTATCTTCATATAATTTTATTTCGAATTATCCATTAGAGGGAGGGGAAAGAGGAGGGATGAAAATGGTGTCCAGAGGTGCCATTTATCCTATTTTTTATGGTTTGGTGAGAATTTTTTGGGAAAATATAGACCAGGAGGGTGAATATAGATTATGACTTACTAAGATGAGATGGTTCTTTGTTCATGAAAGATATCCTTGTTTCATGTCTATAAGTTTTGTTACTACATAAAGATTATCTAAAGAAATGAAATCACATTACAGAATCTACACTTTGTATTTTAGGCCTTTTCCCTGGGATCTTTATTCATTCCCATGTCATCTTCATTCATTGAATACAGCTATACATAATGAGTAAATCAAGATTTTAAAAAGCATATAAACACGGTTTCAATGCTTGGTATCATATTACAGATTACAAATACGACTTCATAGCATTATATCACAATATCACAGTAACAGGAGGTCGAGGGGGATAACAGCTATGATGAAGAAGGTTAAATATTTAACCGATTTAATGAAAATTAGTCCCGATCCATGTGGGACAAATGTCCCTATGTACTGTTCACATACCATGACATATCTTCTCTGTATGACTGCTCTTTGTGACACAAGATTTTTAATATGAAAGCATATTGGACACTACTTTTTAAAATGTATAATATAAACCTTCATCAGGATGAAATTTCAATAACATTGAGCAAACTTGACAAATACAGGCAAAATTTTGTTTAAAATGAATAAAAATTTTCCCAGTCTACACTGTTTTCAGTACCAGGCAAACATTATAAAATAACAAGTCAACAGGAAAAAGAGTGTACAGTAACCATCACGTACAAACTGCCTCTGCCATTACTTTGTGGGCAATAGCCTAGAATTTCTATCCTCACTTTTTCATGGATGGATAAAGAGGAGATGGTGCTAGGGATTCATGAAGCCAAACAATTTACTAAAACATGTGAAGCGCTAACTGTGATGTTAACTGTGTGTGGTCTTTGGTTTGCTTGAGAGAGAGGTAGGCTGAGTGATGCCCTAAGTCAGCTCTGACAGCTCACAGATGAAGAGATGTAGAAAATGCAAAAGTCTGGTCACTCAATTATTTGCTGCAATTTCCAGGAAGGGTGTAAACATTTTAGAAGATACCTGTTTTGGTAGAAATATTTGTATTCATACTTTCAAAAAAGTAAGAATGTATTTTGTTTAATATATTAAATTCTGAACCTTCCCCTAAGGGTAATTTGGCTAAATATGAAGCACTCCAAGTGTCCCCAAAGAAAGGGGAAACTATTTAGAAAGACTCGAGCAAATTGCCTGGCACTTTTTTCATTGGTCAAACACACTAGAAGTTTTGCAATTCTTCTGTGCTAATGCTTGTCTGTCAGGGACAAAGTGGTACTAAGGTGCATTTAAATGCATTATTTGTACTTGCTAAGTATTATGACTAATCCGTTTCCTTTTTTTCCTCATTGATGTATTGATTGCCTTTAAATTTAGATATTGTTTCTGAAATTGGAAAGCCCCTACCTTAAACAGAAAAGAAAAAGAAAAAAAAGGAAAAAAAAATTAAAAGAAAGATGATACTAATTTATGCTGTTACCTTATATAAGTAGCTACTACTTTGACCTGATACACTATATCTAGAAAGTAATTTCAACTACTGTTAAGACTGATGATTGTATGACACGCTAAATAAAGAGAAAAGTGCTATTTCAGGTGGATTAATTCCTTATTTCATATCTCATGATATGAATGACTCGGTGGCCATTAGTAGGTCTCATAGCTTTTCTGTGGTCCTACCTACTTTGTCTGCATAATCAAACCATAGTACCTGCCTACGGCTTGGGAATACTGTAAAAATTAAGTATCTTAATGCTTCTACAGCGTTTTGACATTGTACAGCATTAAAGGTAGAATACATTGTCATTCTAACTACTGTTATACAATCATCACCACTTTGATGAAAGGTGGCTTTCATGCAAGGATGAGAGGAAGCTAGGAGATACGTTGATATTAGCTTATTCCTTTTTATGATCAGTGTTTATTCACATTGTTCCTAGTGGGCTTAGTCATCAGCCTCCATGTTTACAGCCTTGCCATGGCTTGTCACTTGGGCAGTGGCCGGGGCTTCTCTTAGAACATTGTGCTTCCAGGTTTTTTGTTTGTTTTTTTTTGTAATTTCACCTGGGGAGCAGATGTCCTTAAAATCAATGACTTTATATGTATCTGTCTGCACAGGGTATTTCAATTAGCAAGCAGCTGCCCGTAGTCTATAGTTGCTTAATTGTTAATTTTTACTGGGATGTGTTTCATAGCTTGTTTTTTTCCCCTCTTTATGTGATTTAGGTTACCATGGCCTTTACTGTGAAGAGGAATATAACGAATGCCTTTCTGCACCCTGCCAGAATGGAGCCACCTGCAGAGACCTCGTCAACAGCTATGAGTGTGTGTGCCTGGCTGAATTTGAAGGTAAGATGGGGTTCCCCTCGTTTTTTTGGAATCAATCAGTGTATTTGTTATGGTACCTTCTGTTACAGACAGAGATATACAATACTCTCCATTGAGCAGGAATAAATCCCACATCTAAAAATAATGGAAACAAACACTGTACGTCCTGATGCCATAATCTTTATTCAAATGAGTAGTTCAGATTTAGCAGGTCTGTGGGGAATGTATGCCCTTGCCTGCAGACAAGTGGCTTCTCTCTGTTTTTCTTAGGTGTCCTTTTTTCTACTGTTTTTAAGATATGTTAGAAAGTGCTGATTTTTTAAAAGAAAACGTAACTGTTAAATAAAATTTTTCATCAGTTATTGTTAGGTGCCATTAAATGGACGGTTTTCCAATTTCTTTTATTCTTTATTTACTCCATTGAATTGAGTTGAAAACACTTTCATAAAAGATTAGTATTTGAAACAGATTAGCACAAAGGAGTAAAAATGAGTTATATGTTGATTTTTTCCTTTAGAAGACCATGAAGCTCAGAGACAGTAGTAGGTCTGTGATTGCTTTCCCATGTCACCTGCAGCTATCCCTAAATATGCTTGAATGGAATTGGTCTTTGGCATTTCTTAAGTAATTTATAAAATAGAGCAGAAAAGTATGTTTTGTGACACAAAATCTTTTATCTTGCGGTGGATTTCAACGATACAGAGTAGTGTGTATCAGCTGTCTGTGACATGTCCCTCTGTGATGATACTTTTTTTGTGTATTCTGTTTTGAGTCATGCTGTTAGAACATTTAAAATATAATTTTATATTTTATTAGTATTAAAAACTATGTATATTTTACACAGGATCACTATGTTTTAAGGAACATTACCCCGGCATTTTCTCATTAAGCACATCAATCCTTATCTGTGTTGATAAGTAACACTCACTTAACATCTGCTTGAGGCTAAATATGTATTTCATGCTGGTGATTGCACTGCTCTTTGATAATAGATACAGAATTCATCATTTTAGAGGCTTAGTGAGGAAATGACCCTCAGCTTTTCATGACAGTTTAAAGACCACTTAACCATAATGTTATGACTTCATGTTCTCATCCGACCTGTACAAGCAGCTGAAAGCACCGTTTGCGCAGCACATTTTGCTTTAAATGAAAGCAGGGACCTGGTCCTGTAAGCAGTTTTTGCTGACGCCTGGGCTTTCTTCATTCCAGTACTTAAAGTATTCAATGCTTAAATATTCAGTATTCAGATGCTCAGACTAGAGTGCTCTGCCTTTTTGCTAACAGGCTGACCAAATGTTTTCAGCAGGTCTGAAAACCCATGCAAGTGGGTACGTGGTGTGTACATATGTGTATATATATATATATAGTAGATACATATTTAAAATCAATTGCTTTTATATATATATTTTTAGTTATCACTATTAAATTGAGATGATTGTTGTTATATAACTCATGTAAGCTTGCACTGCTATACATAACTGCAGTGTTGAGCACTAGAGAACTAACTTCATTCCTTTTAATTGGTGACTCGTTACATAAATTTGTTTGTGTACTTAGATCTGATATGTGTCCAACCCTTTTTTTTGTATTGATTTTTCTCTCTCACATTGTTTTCTCTAAAGACTCTATTTTCTTTCTAATTTTACCTCTGTGTAGTTCTATGTCTCAAACTCTCCAAATTCAAATTCACAGTCTGCTCAATTCCAGTGCAATATAACTATTATTCATGAGAGAGGTTGGAAAGGAGTGAGGCAGGATCAACTGCATGTCCCCTTTTCGCATGTATTTGTCTTGCCTCTCCTAGTCCTCCATTATTGTATGTTCTGTAATCTCCACAAGCAATATAATTCCTTAGTTGTCATTCACTACCTCATGACTAGAAACATTTTCCTGATGCCAAAGCTGTACTGCAGTTTTTATACTTAATAAACAATGTGAGTTTATGCTTCTATTGACTATGCATCTTTATAGTTTGCAGAACAGTAATGATTTAGAATCATGGACCACATATTTTTTTTGTAATTTGTGTTATCATATGGAAACGTTCAGAATACTGTTCTCTTCAGTTTATTGAAATTCTTGTAAAAAGTATAAGAATGGGAATACTTGAAGATAACTTAGGATTTTAGCTAATTGGTCACTTTCAATTCCTTCCCAAGCAAAAAATGCTAATAAGACTTAGATTTAGACTTAAACCTTACATTAATGGATAAACCTAAGCAGTTGTTTTAAATGCAATTTCACTGTAGTGGGTACATTATAAATGAAGTCCCACCAATCATTCAGTATTCACGTATGTACATTTTTTTCCCATGTTTCAGTACCATCCATGCACTGATTAGTTCATTCATGTATTAGTTTTTCTGGTTTTATCTGAAAAGTAGAACCACAGAAGATGACACGTGTAGCAGTGGCAGTAGAGCCTTTCCTCCCATCCCCAGGTGGGAACCTGCTGGTTTATGTTCTGCATGAAAGATGTGGCTTGCACTGTCTTGTGCAAGGCAAAGCTGCTGAATTCACATAGCCTGCACCTGGGAATGGAAGGACAAAGGTAGTGGCATGAAGTTGAGCAGCTCAATTATTTACTTTTAGCTATACATTTGAATAAATTAATTTCTGTTTTTGTTGCCTAAATTATACTCCTCTGTTTCCTGCAAAAGTCAGAAAGGCATCAGAATGCTTACATATGTTATTAAAGAAGTTATTACATGAAGTTCTTACCGAAGGCAATTATTGTTTACATTTTATCGAAGAACATAAAATAGCTGATCAGATTATTCTTTATTATACCATTGGTTTATCACGGATGCCCCAGGAATGCTACCTCTCTTATCCCAAAGTCTCAGTGGGTGAGAATAGCAGAGAGGAGGTGTGTGTGTAAAAAGTGTAACCACCATAAAATATGTGCCTCTGGTATTATGACATTAGCCTCATAGGACAGGTTTGAAGGCTGCGCATCATTGTGCTCATCCAGGTGAAGTTAAGTTATTGCATGTACTGGTTTCATGCTGTGAGTATAGCCCACGTTAAAGGCAATTACTAACTTTCCCTTTTCAGGAAGGCACTGTGAACTATACAAAGATCCTTGTGTTAACATCAACTGTCAGAACGGTGGCACTTGTGACAGCGAAGGTCTAAATGCGACATGTATTTGTGCACCTGGATATACAGGCAAGTAGTTTGTACATTACGCAGAACATCTAGTTGTCAGTGTTCACTCTGTCCAAAAGAAGACAAATACCAAGTAAGGCTGTGTCTCTCCAAGGATACAAATTAATTTAGACTTTGCTGAACTGTAGTCAGTTTGGGGAGAGCGAAAAGTTCTTGATATTACTTGCAACTGCTTTGAACATTAAAAATTTTGCAGAAAAAAAGCCCGTTAGTAGAGAGAATTCACTAGGCTAACAGCTATTTAATGTGCCTTATGACCTTACGGCTTGAAAGCAGATTGCATTATAAAAATAACATTTTGAAGACTTCCAGGTAAGCCAATATACTAATTGGACACTGTTGAAACTGGAAAGTGTTTTAACATTGACCTTAGTTACTTCGAGCTGAAGAAACAACTCATTCTGTTCTTAACATGCAGTTGCTAAAAGCCCTAAAGTGCTTGTTATGAATCAATTTACACTTTCAGACTAATGGTAAGATGCCGTTTAGTCCTTTGGCCTTGCGTTTAAACTGACATGATTGGTGTAATCCAAATATCTGCTGTAAAGAGAATTTACAACCTGATGTTCTGTGAGTCATGTATGATAATATCCGATGTGAGAGTAATAGATAATCCTGTTCATAGCTGTTTTGTAGATCAAATCATGCTTTTTGACCTATGCTAATTAAAGGGTATTTTTTGGAAAAGAATAGCATTCTGTTGTACAGTGACTTTCTCAGAGGCACTGATTATCTAGATTATTGTATAACACTTCAGAATATACATGACAAATTGTTATACCACATTCTCTTGGGGTGGAAGTTATATTTAAAGAAATTATATGTAATCTGGGTGAAGTTAGTCAAGTCACTTAGCCCTCTGACTTTGTTTTCACCTGGCTGAATGAGGATGATATTTCCTTCTTGGAGGGTATGTGAAACTTAGTGAAACAGTTACAGACTACTGTTGATGTTCTAAGAACAAAGATGCTATTCATCTATAAGGTATTTTGCAGCTAAAGAAAAATTAAATGTCTGATGATGTACCTGCTACATGAGGCACCCGCTGAATAGAAGTTGTTGTTTTTTGTCTGATATAAGGTGAAGAATGTGAAATTGATGTAAATGACTGTGACAGCAACCCGTGTCACCACGCTGGAACTTGCATAGATCAGCCTGGTGGTTACACCTGCCATTGTCCACATGGATGGGTTGGTGCAAACTGTGAAATACGTAAGTCTTGTAGTTTTCTAAAAATGTAACATTATAATAAGAAATTTATATTTGTCTCTAAATAATCTGCACAAATACTCTGAATTGTCTGTAAATTATCAAAATTCTGTTAAATGCATTTTATTTTAGGCCATAATGTCTCAAAAGTGGCTATGAAAGTTAGAAGATTCTGTTTCCAGGCACCCTACTTTGAGATGTGTTGGGCTAGAGATGCTATCTCATTGCTGGGCTGTAAGCAGTTTGCCTTTTAATTGCAAATTATGCTTCAGAGCTTACTGTCATGCTTACCTTGGGTAAAGTGTGCTTCCATAGCACCATAAGCATGGTCCTAAAATACATGTATTGACTTCTCAGGACCCACAGTTCTAGTGATGCTTCAGCAAAATAATTTTGAACTTGCTTATCTTAGATCACAGGAAACAAGTCCTGTGTAATTGTGCTGTGACTTGTGTGTGCACGCATTTATCAACTTTTTCAGGAAACATTTCCAACTGTAGGCTGATTTTTCAGAAAGGCAAAAATCTCCAAAGCAAAATATTTGCTATGCATTTAGTAAGATTTAGAGAGGTTCCATTGATGGGTCTAGTGAAGGAACAGCTTCAGACTTATCTCATTTCTTGGTATTGGGAAAAGTTTCATTGTTAAGTGCACCCCTATGGAGGAGGAGAGAGTATGAAGGCAAATGTGGAAGAGTTAAAATAGAAATTAGGCTTCATCAGTTCTGCTGTTCACGAAGCTGCTTCTTATTTCCCTGTTGTCTTTTTCTTGGGCTACAGATGATGTCTTTACTAGGGAGTTGAGCTGTGCGTTTAACTGTCTGCATCCTCAGGTACTATGGTCACAGATCCCTTCAAGTCGTTATACAGATACACAAGTTTGTGCAAGAGGATTTACACCAGTTTGCACAGATAATGTTGCAGGAATACGTGATAGATTAAAAAAAGAACAAAACAGAAAAAAAGACTGGGAAAGTTTCTGTTGTACATTAATGAGAAAATACCTACATAAAGGCTGCCATAAAAAATGTTTTCTATTCTCATTTACACAAGGACCATATGAAACTTCTCTTTTAAAATCTGTTTTTAACTCTCTTTTTACTTTACTAACTTTACTTAACCATATTGACTGCTTTTTAAGTTGATTTCTATTCTTGACATTAGTCCTTTAACCCGGAAGACGGCTCTGTTCACACCTGGATTGACACAAAAGTTTTATCTTGACAGGTTTATGACCTTCTTTCCCTGTAATTGTTGGTTGTGAATTCAGTTTTAGTCCTTTCTGTTGGAAGCAAAGACTACAGAAGAGCATTGCTAGCTAGTCCAGAGATGGTGACAGCACTACCTTTTTGTTGTCTCTGTGAATGGCACACACACACTTCCCTGTGTGGTACAGAACCATCATGATGGCGGGAGCATGATGTTGCGTGCTATCTGCATGCCATATTGCTCACACTTAAAGATGCTCAAATGAGCTTTTACTGACAAGGCTGTTGTTAGTGATACCTGAAACATACATGTCCAAGTTGATCAGCAAGGCAGTGTAATTCTGCCTGCCTTAGCTAATAAGTAGTGGGCTGACGGAGAGGTGAGTTTAGCAATAATCATCCTGGAGTGCCTTAATGTAGTAACAATTCTATTTCTGTTTTGTTATGGAAGGAATAGATGCCAAAGGGAAACGGAGAGGTGTGCGTGCTTTCTGAGCCTTGCAGATATGCTACATGAAATCAGTGGTGCTTGTTCTGACAGTCCTTTGGCTGTCATGCTCTAATCACTAAGTGTTTGGCTGTTTGCATCACAGATACATAATGAGATGCATATAAACATGTGGGAAAATGGAGAAGCAGAACAGAAGGTGGAAGGGACCTTTTCTACTGTCCAGCTACTCAATTATTCCTGCTTCCCCCTATGAGGGGCAAATACCCCTAAGCACTATATATGACAGGTAGATTCCAGCCTTTATGTGTGGTTGGTCAATATTTCCTCCTTTCTGACCTCATTTTTAAATGTACGAGAGAAAGTAGGTAAAACTCTGCTTAAACTTTGTTCTGTTGAGCGAGGGGATTGTCTCTGGTTAGCGCGTATTTCTCTACACATAGCATCTGTTTATAGCTGAATTGCAGTGGCCCTGCCTGCTGCGCAAGCACTTGGATTTTCTGCTCATATTACACATTTGCAAACTGTGTAAGTTAAAATGATGGGAAGGAGCAACAGCACTTTGTTATTGCTGTTTTAAGCCTTTTACTGACTGATTTGTTCTTTTATCTTGTGACTGTTATGACAGGAGGCAGGGAATTTTCTGAGTGTTAACTGGAATTGATAACACTGCAAGGCTGATTCTCAACTAAAAATATTAGACTTTTTTCTTCCATCTCAATATTTGGAGAATAAATCACATAGTATTGTTTATGCCAATTATTCTCAATTGAAGAGGTTGAAATTACTGTGTTTTTATCCAGCAAATCAGGATAGATAATACAGTGTATATATGTAATAATAATATAGGAGATATAAAAAAAAACGTCTACAAAATTCTGGCTTGGTCTTGAAGGAATGAAAACAGGGAAAAAGCATCTTTGCATAATCACATAAAGATACAGTTTGAAGAACAATTAAGTTTAAAATTTGAGGGTTACCAATAGTTTCTTATGTCTGATGTTTCCCTGCTATTACAGTCACTTTAACACAGCATTGCAGTAAAATGATGTGTTGTTATGGGAGATCATGATACTTCATGATAGATGTAAGTATGGACATGCAACCTCTCTAACCAATGCAGTGGTTTATACTCAAAGCTGTGGAAGCTTTCCTAAAGCGCTTGGATATTAACAGGTATATAAAGGATTATGCAAATAGGGAGGGATTGAGTTTTGAAGAAATAATTTTGCAGGAAGGATTTAAAAGCATTTTGATCTGCAGATTGTTTTTCTACAGATTACGTATCCATGGGAAGATCTTTGCACTCTTTCCCTGAGCTAAGAGTTGACTAACTGATGTGAAACCAATTCTGATCATCTCAAGAAATAGAAAAGCCATATCCAACTTTTTTATAAACAGCTGCAGCACATCTGGTCTCACTGAAGTTGAGTCAATGGGGCAGTGGATATCTGTTCAACTCTAAAGATTGAATCTATCAGTAAATCTGCTTCCATTCATCTTTCCACATTTCCTTGTCATATTTATCATATTTCAGCAACTTGTGCATAATGGTTAATAATATATTGGAAATTAAATTGAAACACCGCATACTGGCTTCCTTTTTATTGGACCGTCCCTCTGAATGCTAGAAAAAGGCATGATGAAGCCAGGCTTTAGGCTTCTCAGGAGGAGGACGAAGTGGTGTTTAGTAGTCATTTGGCTAAATGGATCACATTTTATTTTAAGTGATTTTATGTTACTGGCTGTGAAAGAGGCTGTTGGTACAACTCTCTATATACTATTAATAGCTCCCCATTTTTTCACCAGCTGTTTTATCTGCTTGAAGTGACTAACTTAACAGAATTTCAGGGTTATCATCTTGTTAAACTGTAGTCTTTAATTTTCAAGTGCTGTATATACAACAAACTAGGCAGGAGATAGATGTATGTTGCCTGGATGAACTGTGGTATTTATTATATCATCTAATGGACCTTACCAGTGTTAGCAATTCCAATTAAATAGGATTAAATTGGTCTTAATTATAAAGAGAATATTTTTCCCTTCAAAATTAAATGTATTTGCATAAAAAGTTAATGGAGCGTTCACTGTAAAAATGGTTACAAAATGTCTCTCATGAATTCTCTAATGCCTGATGGTTATTTGTTAATATCATTACCTTTGCCACTTTAGTAATTATTAATGTAGCTACCAAGGTAAGCCAAACCATGCGGTTACTTGAAAACTAACATAATGAAGTATTTGTAGTACAGACTGTGCGGTGCACATTGAAATATTTTTTTTTTTTAATTTTATGAACATTAATACAACAACTGAGAACACTGTGATTTTTAGCTGTCATATGTTCTTTCTAATCTTTGGAGTCTAAATTGTTAATCTTCGAATTTTCATCTGGTGAGGAAGAAAGGAGGAAATTTCTCTCATCCTTATCATCCAGAGATGGAGGACACAGAGTCTAAATCAGAACTGTCTTGCCATGTATCTGCGCACATTATATCTGAATTTGGCCTACTCTGACAACCTGACAGAAAGCACTGAGTGTGGCGAATGTGCTGCAGAACAGAAATAGAAACCCATCCCAAACTTCACAGAGCACAGCTGCATTCTCTTCCTCATATCCCGACTGGGCAAATTGTAGTAACAGCATTTTAGAAACATTAAATCACTGACTGATTCAGGCTGATCAAAACTCTACTGATGTCTGAAGAAGATAACACAAACAAGCAGTCCTCTAAACTCAGCCTACGTTCGCAGACAAAAACTCTAAGTAAGCCCAAGCTCTGAGATGCTCCATGACAGCCTTTACTACTGCAAACAAACTTCTTGACACTCTGCTCAGGTGAATCCCACATGTTACAGCTTCAGGCTTTCTCCCTACTTTTCTCTAAAATGGATTATTTTTTTCCCCCTCTACTTATACATTCCCCTGTGTTTTTACCACAGATGGAGACTGTATCCACAGATGCCACTAAACTTGTGATTTCAGCTTAGTTGCCTGAATCAGTTGCCTGCTATGATCAACATTTTTGAGACGTGGCTTCTAATAACTCTTAAATTCCCAAAGCATATGCTTGGTAGCCCTGTTTCCAGACTGTGATTAAGTAAAGGGAGTTTCAAAACCAGTGCAAAGTTTAAGTCCATTTGAAAAAGGAACAGTCACCTGCTAGAAATAACTTTTGCAGAGTGCCAGATTTCTGTAGCCAGAATTATTCAGGTCTGTTCTTGATTTGAAATAGTTTATGAGACCATAGGCTTAAAAGACTGCCACAAATAAACTTCCCTAGAGAGAAGTAGAGATTAGTTAGAAATACTGTGACCTGTGCTAGAGAAAAACAGATCTGATGACATAGGCAATTGATAGTCTGGCAGTGATAAACAACACTTTGGACATCAAGAATATTTTAAAGAAGGTCTGGAATACATAAATACAGGAAGCTACTTCCAGATTGTCTTGGCTTTAAGGTCTGCTTAGAGACCTCTCAGGGAAATCATGCCTGAAAGAAGACTAGTGGTCTCAGTAGCACTGAGCACTGTAGCACCTTATGAGATACCATTTTTGTCCTTGAAATGCTGGTTTTGAAGTCTGTGGTTTGGTGAAGATAAGCATAAGAAAAGCCTGTGTTTCAAATTAAAATCCAAGCATGTTTAATATGAATTAAATCACACATTTTAGTAGAATGGTTCACTAGCTATTAGAACAAAACGCAAGGGGAATTGGTGGATTACTAGAAGCTTTTACATAAAACCTGCCTACCTTTAGAGAACATATAGTATATTATAATGCAAGAATAGCTAGATGACTTTTTATGACTTGGGTTTTGCAGGAGATCAAACTAAATAAGTATTGCTATATGACCTTAAAAATCTACAAAAAAAAGGTGGGGGAAGGATCAATATAGTGCCATTCAAATTTGTTGCATGTTAGCCTGGGAAGGTTCAAATTATGTATCCTCCTGGCTTCAAAAGTCTCCATAGAAATATTGAAAGTGAATAATGTAAAATAATTCTATTCGGCAGGAAGGATATAAAATACTAATTAATGATAACCTTTCATTTCTTATCGGCAGATCTGCAGTGGAAGTCTGGGCATATGGCAGAGAGTCTAACAAATATGCCTCGTCACTCCCTCTACATCATAATTGGGGCTCTCTGCGTAGCATTTGTTCTGATGCTGATCATTCTGATTGTGGGAATATGTCGCATCAGCCGCATTGAATATCAAGGCTCTTCCAGGCCAGCCTATGAAGAATTTTACAACTGTAGAAGCATTGACAGTGAATTCAGCAATGCAATTGCTTCTATCCGACATGCCAGGTTTGTTCTGGGGATGGTAATTTAAAAGAAATCTTTTATAATATGTAATTTCAGTCCATACATAGTGCCTCTAACTGCTGTTGGCAGAGAACGGGCTGCTTCGCTGTGAAAAGACACGGTCACCATCATTCCTCGTTGTTCTTTTTTGATCCCTATTCTGTTCTCTTCTGAAGTGTGAAAATCCAGCACAGCTCCATGAAAACAGGGAGAGCTATTCTGAATATATTTGGTGTAAGTGGTGAAGAGGGACAGATGCAGAGTTCTTAGCCTGTAAGATCTTCTGTTTGGGATGTATATATTCTTTAACTGATACATACAACTAATTTGAATAGACAGTAATAGCATGTTTATTTTTGTGACTAATTTACCAGATTATTTAGTCAGACACTCTTCAAACCACTCATTTTTGTGCTCCTGTTTGCCTTTAAATTAGGATCTTTCTTTCCTAGAGATAGTAATTAGAGATCTTGTTTTCCTAGAGATAGTAATCTTTTGAATTTTAATTTTAATGGATCACTTTCAAAACAGGGTGGAGTGTTAGACAAATACAAAAGTAGAACTGGAACGGGTTCAGGAGCTCAAGTGTAACCTATTGCACTGATATAGCATTAATTATACCTAATTTCCTGCCATATACCTAACTTCCTGCCAACAATTGTTTTTAAAAAGCTCCAAAGGAGTTGAAAAGAGTTAGAAAGGGTTTTCCTAAAATCCAGCCCAGATTTTCTTTACTATGAATTAGGTCACTTGTTTCTTACTGCTCTTCAGGTTGTCATAAAGTGTAATTTATCACTGTTCTCTTTATAACAATCATGTGCCTCAGGTGTCATCTGTCCATGTGCCATCGTGTCGTGTGTGTCCCCCCCCTCCTTTTTTATAATAAAAACAAACAAAGCAAAACAACCTTTTTCTTCTCTAGACTAAACTAATGTATTCTTTCAGTATCTCCTCCTGGATCACGTTAGCTTCTTTATTGTCTCCCTGGGACACACTCTTTCTCTTTTTTTGAAAGCTGGTCCCCAACTGGAAATAGTTCTCCAGCTGAAGGTTTACCTGTATCAAAAGAACTGAGTAATCACCTCGCGTATCTATTTATGGTGTTCCTGTTCATATGTCTGAAAATGAAAACTGATTGCTTTTTTTTTTTAAATTTAGTTTGCATTACACTAGTACCTGATGATTTAATTTTGTCAGCTATTAGACCTTTTCCTCAAGATCCCCCAAGATCTTTTGTACCATTTCGCTTCCTAGCCAGTATTGGTTTTGCTGTATTTGACATATCTCTTAATAGGGTAGAACTTTCATTTTTATTGTTTCTTTTTCCCATTTTTTCAATTTGTCGAGATCACTTCAAATTCCAACTAGAGTGTTCATGTATGTTACCATCAAAATGCTTGTGAAAGAATGGAGGGAGACACATTCCTGTGCATTGAAATGAAGAAATGCAGGCATATTGGTTGGGGATTGCTGGTAATTCATTTTCTGAATACTCCAGTTCTGTTTAAATTAAATTAAGTAAATTAATTTGTACCACCACTGAAGTTGTCAAAGTTATCTGAAATGGATGAGGAATTCCCACAGACTCGGTTAATCACATTGCAGCTTTGGGCCGTAGCTCTTTTAACTGTTCCAACTAGATGTAAAACAAAACATTTCTTCATTGTCAAATTATATTAGTCAGTAAATATTTTAAAAAGAAAGATGTGTATGGGTGATTTAGCATAGCAACAAAACAGTGTTCTTTTAAGTCCTCCCTTGAAGTCTTTGCTGCTTAACTTCACATCTCTTCCAGTAGGAGCTCAACATCTCTACACCATAAGCCTCATGAGAACTCTTTTTTCTTTTAGTAGTGTAGTGGGAGAGGAGGGAATTGCTCTATGACCCATAAAAAGCTTTGTAGGTTTTTATTATTTGGCCTTTTGAGTGTCTACTATTATGTATTATACATTTCCAAGAGTGGAGAGCAACTTGCAAAATGATACTCTTAATCTTTCAAATTAAACAATTCCCTCCTACTACTGCAGCAGTGATGAATGTGTCAGTCCTGTCCAGTTACTGCTCGCTGAAGTGGTACGCTGCGCTTCCCCAGGGACTAGAATTGGTCTTCTGAGGAACAGTGTGAAACACCAAGGTTTTCTTACTTATTTCTTAAAGCAAGTTTGGCAGCTTTTTATCTCAGGGCACCAAGGAAAAGCATATCAGCAAGGCAGCATCTTTTTAATTTCATTTTCCCTGTCTTTTACAGTCTCACAGGCAGGTAATGGAAATGGTAAAAGATTTCCTGTATGAAACTTTTGAAATCTCAGAAGCTGGGATAATTCAGGTCTTTATTGCTACTCTCTGGGTTACTCTGAATGATCCCCTCTTTA
Organism: Gallinago jamesoni; assembly: GCA_025769975.1. NCBI lineage: Eukaryota > Metazoa > Chordata > Aves > Charadriiformes > Scolopacidae > Gallinago > Gallinago jamesoni. The sequence continues at coordinate 17,698,831 of JAOQGH010000051.1, forward strand.
TTACTAAAAGCAGAAGTATAGAAAAACAAGTTTTCATTGGTTAAATAACCTCTGAAGAAGTTCTTAGATTTGGATGTATTCGTGGTGATTTTTCAGTTCCATATTATGCAGTTGAAAAATTACATTATTGGAACCTTTCAGTAAAGGGTTTCCCTATCTTGGGAAAGGTGTTTCCACTTAATGCAAATGAAAATAAATGTTTTCATTCCAAGTAATTCTCTGTGCCTCTCAGAGAATGGCTGCCTTATAAAAATCTGATAGAGTTGCCAGGTCAGGAAATTCATAGAGGTATGATGTGAAGATTATTGTGTTTATTCTGGTTTCAGGAAGATATAAACCACAGCTTTGGTCACTTCAATCCTGGAAAAAGGGCACAACTTTTATAGTTATTTTTGCATAAACTCTTAAATCTTCATATTAAAATACAAAGGTCTGAATTTTTAGAATTGCTGTATTTAAGAGCCCTACTATCACACAATAGATTCTCAGCATTTTCTGAAAATCATTCCCTTTTTGAGCTAGGTACTTAAACTTATTAGTAATTTTGGAAAAAGGAGGCCTAAGAAAAACTGAGTAGATTATTTTCTTTAAATGTAAGGTTTATGTTACAGTCAGTAGGTGTCCAGGGAGTGTGGATGCCTGTTGCATATTCAATAAATGACTTCAAAATTATTTGTTCGTGTTCCTTAGTAGGTCTTTTTCTTGATAGGTTTTTATAATTTGATCTTTGCTAATCAAGGTGCTTGCTGTAAGAGAATATGAATGTGCTCAGGGATCACTACTAATAAATGTCCACTTTTGTAAATGTTCCTGAATTAGCAGATCAGAACTAGACTGTTTTCTAACAAGGTGAAGCACAGCTCTCTTTAGTATTCATTATGCAGCAAGTAAATAAATACTCCTTGTATGTTAAAGCTTACGCATTTTAAGGAGAAGACTGTAATGAAATAGTTGACCACAGACTACTGCATCCATAAGACTTCATTGAACTGGAACCAGGATCTGTTGTAGAAATGATTTGATCGTTCACTTTAGAAAAGCATCCACACTGAATTCATAAAATATCTGCTTACAGAGACTGTAAATTTTTTGTATGTCTAGATATCATTAGCAATAGACTTCACGCATTACTTACAGTGTAGTTTCTTTAATTGTAACTTTCATACGCTGACTCTTGTTCTGTCTATCTGTGAGTTGAGGAGTCTGGTTCATCAGACTCTGATTAAGTTGTCTTGTCACAGCAGGGTAAGCTTCTCTCCACCGTACATTCTCCAAGGTCCTGTGTTTGACTCGGGTGTGTTAGGCTGCAATGCCCTCAGCTTCCTCAGTCTGCACATGCTCATTTCTTACCATTTCCTGGCAGAGGTTTCAGTGATGAGTTTTAGTCAGCTACCTCTTTCTGAAAGTGTGAACATGTGCACAAGTGCTCTGATCTCTACAGCACAAGCCAATTGCTTGGTTCTCTGCCAGAGTCTCAACTTTCGGGGAACTTTAGGATTACACTTCAGTTTTACCAAGGAAAGCAAAATACCACTTGCATACATGGCCTTTTCTCTGAATAATGCAGAGGAAATTATTCTTCTCATTATTCACCTTCTGTGGAGGCAAAAATAATACCTTCCTCCTGTGGGTATGCTTTTTTTTAAAAAAAAAAAAAAAAATTCTGGTTTCTCTCTTTTCCTTCTCTTATTTAAACTTTAGTTGTGGACTTCTTATACCAGGTGCTGTTTTTGAACAGAGTAGAAACACGTGGTTTCTCTATTCTGCTTCTGGGAAAACTCCAAACTCCAGTCTATGCCACAGAAGTTGGAGGATACTGTTTCCTCAGAGTTCTGCTGTCCAGTGTTTTCAAAAGTCTTCTACTTGAATGGAATTGTTGAGGTTAAGGACTCTCTATGATTAATCATCTTTAGAAATGTCCTTCTAAGGAAGTGGCGGGGCAACACTGTTCCACAGATGAAGCAGAATTTGCAGTCTCTCCCTGAGCTGCCTGTGCCAAGAATTCCTACATTGAATATATACTGTCCTCAAGATTGTCACGGAACCCGCGGTCTTTTTTTGTCAAGTTACACAGGTTACTCTTGTTCAATGTTTCATCACAAAGTATATTTTCTAATTCCCGTGTCATGTATTTGACTTTATGATGATTCCTATGCCACTGAATGGTTGTCTTTTGCAGATTGTACTGGTAATTGGTTTGTTTTCTTTTATGTCACCAACAAATACCATCCTTGTGCAATCCTACTAGATGCACGCCCAATGAATTAAGATGTCCCATTTAACAATTCTGTTTTCAGTCCTCCAAGGTTTGTGTTAACTCTGTTTAACGTTACTAGCAGGAACCGGCTTCTGAACCGCCTGATCAAAGCAGTGTGATCTAGCAGCTAGAGGGTTCAGCCAGGCCACAAACAGCTAGCACATGTGCTGTGGTCTTTTCTCAGCATTTTCTAATTAGGGGCACATGTCAACCCTGACCTACACAAGAGAAAATATTTTGTACTGTTTCAGGGTGTGCAACAATCTATGTGTTCTCTACCTGTCAGAAAGGGCAAAATTTGACTTAAATCATTGGAGAATGTTCATCATCATTTGTTTTGATGCAAAACTCTATTTCCTTTAAAGCCTTGAGAATTTTATTGGTGGAAAAAAAGGGTGATTCAGAATTAATTGCTGCCTCTGACTTAGTAAGACACCATAACTTGATTCCTTCATCAATTCTCGGAATTTTATCTATTTACAGAAAATTAGGTTTATCCATCATGATGCTGATGAGCAAACATGGCCTGTCTGTATTTATTAAAGTAAACTATAGAAGAAAGCAGACATTAATGCATGGAAATGTATCTAGTGTGTCCTTCTTGACAGCTGAAGTACTTGGAAAAAATTAAATTTCCACCATATAGATCATAATGCTTCCAGCCATTTCAGATTCATCAACAATCACTGAATCCCTGAATCACTGAAAACAGCCAAGAATTATATTGGGACAGTCAGGAAGTTGCATAAAAAGCTTGAAAAAAGAAGTCAAGTTAATTTTGGTTTGGTCTAAATATTATCCTCAAACTCTTAATGTTCTGAATCTCACCTTCCAGTGTGCACAACTTAAACTAATATAAACTTAATATGATACATAAGAAGGGGATAAAAAGAATCCTTTGATTGGATTGATACATGAATAAGTCTTTCTGGGTTAATATTTTCTCTACATCAGGGGCATAAGAAAAACAGACTTGACACTTTTTGGCCTCATTTTCCTGTGATCAATTTTTTATTTAAAGCTCCTGCAATTGTAGTCAGAACACTTTAGTAATTTTTCTGCTTTCCAGCTACACTTTTAGCACTATTTTTCTATCTTAAAAAATGGTCAGAAAGGTGATTGATAGGCTGTCTATGCAATGCAAAGGCACCTAAAGGAGTTCTGGATGTGCCAGTGCTGGGGCCACAATGGCACAGCCACAGGGGCTCTCTGCACAGGCAGGATCAGCCTGGTTCATAGAGGTGGTTGCCCAGGAGGAGCACGCTGTTGGTGTGATTCTGTTGCTTGTGAACCTTTGCTAGATTAGTATGTTTATGTGGCATTGCAATAGCCAAACTGCCATTAATTTTGCCAGTGCTGCAAATAGCATGCAGCAAGTTGATAATTTAAACGTGCTTCTCAACCTGATGTCAGTTGGGCAAAGACTTCAAGTTCATTTTTAAAATGCTTTGTCCACCGCTTGCAACTCAATTCAGTGCACAACTGTTGTATTTACAAATGTAAATGTAACAGTTGTCTGTTGTTTGTTTATTATTTATAACTATACACACCCTGACCTTAATGTTGGTTGTTAGAGAAGGCTCTAAAATATAATTCTGGCCTCTCTGAAACTATCGGATTCACTCTTGCCTTCCATAGTCTTCCCATATTCTGATACTGCTGAATTCCATAGCCGAATTCCTTATAATAGCCTTTGATATGGAATCTGTTTCATGTTTGCAAGAAGAATTTTTTTTCAAATTTTTTATTTGATACATATATTTCAAAAGTCACAGTTCAGATATTTAAACTTACGTATTTCTGCATGTTGCAATATGATTTAGAATGTATCTAGGGTCTCTGGGATTGTTTCTCTGCGGATCAGAAACTCAGCAGGTTATTGCCATTAACTCATTCACTTCTGTTTGTCACCAAAAGATTTCTTTTGTTTCCAGGTTTGGCAAGAAATCCCGACCTGCAATGTATGATGCAACCCCCATCGCTTATGAAGATTACAGCCCAGATGACAAACCTTTGGTTACACTGATTAAGACAAAAGATTTGTAATCTAGTGTATCTTTTTTGGATTATTTTTCAAAAGGATGGGCTACTAACCTAATTTAAATATTTTTAAGAAGAAAGCATAAGTAATTTAAACCATTAGATGCTTCAGAATTTTCTGTAGAATATTTAAGAACCAATTTTCTGCAGCTTTTAGTTTGGAAAAATATTTTAAATCAGAATTTGTGAACTTCATTAATTACATTTTAATGTACCTTGAGCTCTATAAACTATAAGCTTATGATAGTGTGTGCTTTTTTCTTGGTAGACACTATTACTAAACCCAGATGAGTTTCTTGTGGTTGTTACAGAGCAGAAAACAATAATTAATGAGGAGTTCTTTATGACATGTCAGTGCCAGCTTTCTCAGTAGAGGTAGGAAAAATGTGAAGCATAATATGATATATAATATATCCATTAATTAAAAAAGTCTAAAATGTTTGTGTTGTGAAAAAGAAACTAGTAAAAATTATTATACCTAATCTGAATGAATTAGCTTTTGCCTTATTCCATGCATGAATAGATAACCTATTTCTCCATTATTTCCTGAAAGTTGCTGAAACATACTCTTGAGTTGATGTTTGACATTTTTGTAATAGTATTCAGGCTAGGCCTTGTATAATAATTAAAGTGCCTCTTGAGGCAAAGTAAGGGCATGATCCTTTAAACATTGAAATCAATGAGAGAACTTCCATTGACTTCAGTGGACAGGGGATTGGATCCTACAATTGGACTGAATCTATATTTTTCTTTAAAGGTTAAAGTTTTTTATATTGTGAGTAAACTAAGCATATGGTTTGGGTTGTTTGTTTCCTAAAGGTTGTTGATGTACAGTATTGTTTCATGAAATATTGTGTATTTCTCATAGTGCTTCTTATTTAGGATCAGTATGGGGTTTTTGTGGCTGTATTTGATTGCTTATGGGCTTCTTAAAATTCTTGCTTATTTCAGAAAATATTGAATAAATGTTATCAAGTGGAGATTGCAGCTGTTTCTTTTGCTTTTCTTCATTTGAAAGTGCAATGTTATATACAAATTTGAAAGGACATGAGCATATAAATAATGCTGAAAGAAGATATTCCAGCTGTTAATTTGAAAAGGAAAAAATGGACTTTATTAACAAGGTAATTTCACAAAAGTGAGACAAATAAAGCTCTGGAGTAAAAATGCGGTCCAGGCCATATGAACCACAACCTGTTCCTGAGTGGGTCTGACTGCAAATCTGGGCTCTGAGTTGTAGCAAGAGTGTTTTTGTTACAGAACAACTTGTTTATGTGAGCAGGCTTGATCTGACTTTGTGTTTCACAGAGGCCTGCGACTGTGGAAGCTGAGAGTCCGTGGCATAGAGGCAAATTGCTGTAGTTACGTATAGATCCTGCGGCACGGTGCTGTGCTGGGGCCAGTCAGCCCCGTTACGTTACAGGCTGGTAAGCACGGAAGGCCTAAGCTCTGGTTAATCTCTTAATGTTGCAAAATCTTCGTATTTCACATGAATAACATTTACAGACAGAAAAAAAGATGTCCAGGGAAAACCCTAACTTGTGATCACCTGTGTGAGAACAGCTGCTGTCTCAGTCCTTCCCTTTCCTTGCTACTGCTGACATCTCCAGACCTCAGATCGGCTACTAAAACCAAACGTAATCAGGAATGGTAAAGATAAGAAAGCTGCCACTGGTTTTACTGTCTTGTTTAGGTGGGCAGAGTGCATCAGGTATACTTCTTTTAATTTTCAATTTCATTATTGATATTGCTTCTGGTTACATTCATAGCAATTGAAGTATTTTCTACCTCTTGCACGACTGGTGCTGACAAGAGGTAGGCAAATTATTGTCAATAAAGCTGCTAGTGTTGCTAAAATGTAAATTTATTGTGACATTACATTCTAGTTCATCATTTAAAACAAACCACAAGAAAAGGAGAGTATATGAGGCATATATGCTCCAAATTTGAAATGTTGTGAAGAAAAGGCTTAACAGGCTGAGAGAGCTGGGGTTGTTCAGCCTGGAGAAAAGAGGGCTCTGGGGAGACATTACGGTGGCCTTTCAATATCTGAAGGGAGCCTATAGAAGAGCCGGAGAGGGACTCTTTGTCAGTAAGCGTAGCAACAGGACAAGGGGTAATGGTTTTAAATTGGAAGAGGGGAGATTTAGATTAGATACTAGAAATAAATTCTTTACAGTGAGGGTGGTGAGACACTGGAACAGGTTGCCCAGAGAAGTCATGGATGTCCCATCCCTGGAAGTGTTCAAGGCCAGGCTGGATGGGGCTTTGAGCAACCTGCTCTAGAGGGAGGTGTCCCTGCCCATGGCAGGGCGGTTGGAACTAGATGATCTTTATAGTCCCTTCCAACCCAAACCATTGTATGATTCTGTGAAAGCAAATGAAAACATCTTGCAGTAGAACTATTACCTGTTAGAGAAGCACTGCTCAGAGTCTCTTACTGTTAGGAATGGCTGGGATGGTGAATATGCAGGTAGTAACACCAAGCTGTGTTTGAATTATGGAAATGCCAAATGCATTTCAGAAATCCAGAACACCTTTTCTGACATCCTGTATCTGCTACCATGGGCTTTCAATGAAATTGGCCCAAGACAATAATTACTAGTAAGAGACCTAAAAAACTAGATACAAGCCTCCCTTTCATTCCTCAGGCACAGTTTTCTATGACAAAGGTGGTGTTTTTGCATGTTAGCTGCCAGAACAGCTTTTTTCATTGGTACAGTTTGATGCTGCTGCTGCTGCTTTGCCCCATGTATGGAAACTTTTGTTTATGGTGACTTTCAGGAATGTTTTAAGAACCTCTTAGAAAGAGGGGCCAGGAAGAAGCTATATGCTCAGCCATTTTTTGTAACTTGTGTGGAACAGGGGCAAATACTTTGGTCTTATAATCGATTTATTAGTCAGAGAGAAAAGAAATACTCACTCTTCAGAGTTTTTGGCCTTTTTGGTGGTAAAATATTGGTTTATCTTTGAAGATCTGCGAATCTCTATAAAGCACAGAAACAAGTAAGTGGCTTTGTTCTAGGGAGCATACATATTCATAGCCCGTATTTTACAGAGGAGATGTTGCAATGAGCGGCAGCCGTTCTGCATACAAATCACTCCTTGGTAGTGATTCTTGACCATCCTATATTTCTCTCAAGTGACTGACCTGAAAGATAAGTAATTCAGGAGGAGCTATTTTCCTGTCAGCTTGCAACCTCAAGCTTCTGTAAATCATCCTATGCTTCCTGTGAATTGTGCTTTGAAAATTACTTTTGCTCCTTCCAATTTATTTTATTGAACTCTGATGGCATGTTAGGCATGTACTATGCCTGTATCCCTGCACTTCTGAGATACTTGTGAGGCGCTGCACTGCCTGCCAGATGGAGCAGCCCTCAGAGCTGGAGGGAACAAACCCATCCTGGGTTTTCATCCCATCTCCGAAGCTGCTAGAACAAGTCGGTTACTGCCTTTATGTGCCAGATCATAGCTTTATGAAGATATACATGAATGTAGACAAAGGACACTGGTTATTCCATATCCCTTTCCAAAACCAGAGGGGGGTTGTTCTGTATAGAGAATAAATATACGTGTATAGCAAATACCACCTGCTGTTAATATACTACATATGGGGGTTTTGCTGTAAATAATCCAGATGTAGAAAGGGGTGACTGTGTGTGTGCTCTTCCCCCTGTCAATGGGCTAACAGCCTCCAGCTCCTCCTGCAGACGGGGACAGCTCTCCGGGCTTGTCATTAACCTCCAGTACTTGTGTGTTCCCCGGTCTGGCCCCATTTTCTTCCTCTTCCCTCTGGAAATAAGTGAACCTCCCTGAGTGTTTTTTCCCCAGCAGCATGGACATCTATTCTTAGGTGCTTCTTAGGATGGTATGAAACTTGCCGTTACAGCTCAGAGTTGTGATGTATATGCTAACAGGAAAATGTCATGATTTACATGGATTCTGGATGGAATCAGCCTGAAATGAAGAAGACAGTGTCCTTGGCCATGTGGATGGGCTAATTGCAATATGATTTAAATACAAGGCCCAAGGGAACACTTGAGCACAGCAGGTAGAAAACACAGGTTGACTAAAACCATAAAAGTTACCCCCATTAAAACCTATAGATGCAGCCCTAACTTTATCTGAGAAAAATTAGACCATTTTCACAGCTTCAGCCTCTCTTTGCATCTTGTCTCTAGGAGGTGCTTTGGGCCTTTTCATGCCACCTGTGTGGGCTCCAGAGGTGAGGATCTAGCTGAGCCCTTGGGTGACCATGCCTTGGTTCCCCCACCAGGACCAGTCTTCAGTAGCAGACCTTGTACTTCAGAAGGAGCTCAATCTCCATGCTCCTTAAACTCTAACAAACTCCATCTTCTTCCAAATACTTGATGAAAAATGTTGTTGAGGGGGGCAGGTAGCTCATGAAGGTGGCAGGATTTCCCCATCAGCAAGAAGGGCTGTGTCGACATCACAGGGGCTCACTGCAGTGCGCTGTGTTGCGGTGTGCTGCTCCTTGGATGAGGGGTCCTGGCCCTTCTGGCGCAAGTGAAGAGCCATCCTCCTGCTTTGGAGATCCATTTTAAATGCCCTGACATGTCCCTGTGCTGGGCATGCAGTGACAGCCTGGGCCGGGCAGGCGGCAGCAGAGGCTGGGAGCAGGCAGTGGCACTGTCATTCCCTGGGTCATAGCTGTTAGCCCCTTAGGTCTCATCCTCCTGCTATTCTAGTGGGATAGACAGAGGATGAAAGGTCTGGGGACATGGTCTTGACCCAGCTAGACATGGGGAATCAGCTGGTGCAAGCCTGCAGGAACTCTATTTGTTCCCAGCTATACCCTCTTGCATCAGGAGATTAGTCAAACAGTGGGGAGAGCCAGAGAGCTAGGGGAGGCGCAGGTGGTCTGCGAGTAGCTGGAAGGAGACCTGAGGCCCCCCCCGCCATGATTAACCCTGTGCATTGTCGGTCCATCCTGGGGAACATTCTGCACTTAAACCCGTGATCTGATTTTGCTGTTACTCCCTCCACTGCAAGTGTAGTCAACTGGTACACTGGTGTGAGGGAAGGGAGAACTGAGGAGAGATTTAAGCTCACTAAGGGGCGTCTTGGAATGGCAAAAAGCTCTACGTGCTTAATTCCTTTGAAAACAATGGAAGTTTGAGGATGGTATTTGTGCATTTTGGGGGAAAATGGTTTGGTGTCTCTCTGCACCTAAAAGCATTAAAAAAATCTGACCATAGGTATATATGGTACTACTCCAAACATTGCTTGCTTCGGTGAAGTCTCATGCAGTGAAACTTCAATCACTGCTTCAAGCACTGCTATTTTCCTTCTAGCTCAGCTTTATTTCTGGAAATGGCTTGGCGTCTCTCGAGCAGGGCTTTGTTGAGAAATGCCTGAGCAGATATGACATTCCTGAAGATGTATAGTTTCTCTTTTGATAGCAATAGACACCTGATGAGAAATAAACTCGATGCCTCAGAATATTATTGTGTTGTGGATGGCTCAGAGGAATGAAACAGCCCTTCCTCACTTATGTTGCCAGAGTTAGGCTTACGGAGATCTCCTTTGCCCCATCATGGGGCTAAATCCTTCTGTAACCAAAATTTCTCTGAAATTCCCTTCTTTTGCCCACAACCACTCAGCTTTTGCAGCACGGAGTGGTACACTGTATCAGACAGAGCTGTGCTCCATCTTTACAGGGAGCAAATCCAGCCCCTTGTCCCTTCAGGTGCCCAGTTTCTGTGTGGGCTGTTTGCTGCATGGCCAGCTTTGGGAGCAGCTGCTGCTTTTCCTGCTGTCATGTTTCCAAGCTTCACTTGCTGCTCTGTGCTGCCTGGGCTGAAATGTGCTATTTGTGTGTTACTCTGCTCTCTGTTCCTGACCTTGGAGGGAGTGCAGGAGTACGGGCCTCCCATGGACGTCTTCTTCCTGCTTGAACATGGGGGGCAGATGAAAACCATTTTAAATCAGGGAAAGGTTTAGTCTCAGGCCATTCTCTGCTATGGATAGTTAAAATAATGAGTGTATTATCAAAGAAGAAATGAGTTCAGGCATGTTCCTAAATAAGAAATGGGAAGCCCAGTGCATGTCCAAACCCTCTCCTCAAACCTGTTGGCTACTGTGAGAGACACAATGGGTTATGGATTTCAAGTGTCTTGTATTTTATGACCAAAAAAATGAATGTGAGGGATTGTTTGTTTGTTTAAAATACGTTTTATCTGTTGGAGTCTATGAACCCTGTGAAATGCTCTGCACAAGCAAATGAGAGTGAGAAAAGGGCAAAGCACTTAGCCAGTGCCAAATGAGAGATATGGAGCTGATCTCCTTTATCTCCTCTTTGCAAGTTTGTTCTCCATTCCCTGAGATTTTTGTCTGAGCATCCACCAAAACACTGTAGTTGTGTGGGGTCAGGAAGGATGGCATAAGGCAAATTTGACTCTGAGCCACTTTTATGTTAATCTTAAGTGTCTCATCAGGTAGACAGGACCAGCCCGAATCTGAAATCAGAGTAATCAGAAGACTGCTGCTACATGAAATAGCTGGAGATTGTTACAAAGATGGGCAGAGCCTAATGTGCTTTCAGCTCCAAACTAGCTCCTTTTCAGTCAGACATGCTGGTCACTGGAGGAGGCTTGCTCAAAAGTCATCCTTGTACTTCTTGACTCTTTCCTCTCTGCTTACACTAGAGGTGATCCCTCCTGTGCAACTTCTGTGCAGCACTCGCTGTGGGACCCAGCATCTGAATCCTTTATACCCTTTTCCCCCCTCGTACTTTGGAAGAGCTCCAGTTAGGTGAAGGTGATTCCTTCTGATGGGAAGTGGGTCAACCAGTGAAAACAAACAAAACTTCAAAGTGGTTATGCCACATCCAGCCCCATCTGGGCTCAATTGGCTTCATTCCTTCTACAGTGCAGAATGGATAACAAAAATTATCTTTCTGAAAAAGTCAGATTTTTCTGTTATTATGAATTCCAGTTTCAAATCCTCCTTTTAAGAAGTTTATGATAAGGTGACTATTGTAAATAAGCTTCCCCTTTAGCAAAGAATAAATCATCAAATAGGCTTTGTTTGGTGAGATCTTTGACAAAGGAATGTAAATAAATAAGCTAACTGAATAAACTTCTTTATCTGATGTGCTGAGCAGAAATGGCAGCAAAGTTAATCATTTAGGAAAACAAGCTGGTCTGCTGTGCTTGCTTCAATAACAGACTAGGAATAGTCTAAGAAACAATCTGCTCTAGCAAAAAGCCCAGGGTCAGCAAGCTAGAGTCCCACAGATCAGGAGAGATCATGTTTATCAGTCTGGAAGCAATGCTGTCTCCTCAAGGAGATGCCCTTCAGCCTAGATTTTTGATTTGTTTCTTTTCCTGTGGACTGGTCTACTTCCTTTCAGAGGTAGCTCCTTGCAACAGAACAGAGATCTCTTATGAAGCCAGCTGTGACTTCTCTTCCACTTCCTGGGAGAAAGGACAGGGATGCAAGGACAATAAACTGAATTTTCAGTGTATTAAACTTTGGACTCTATTCATGTTTCCATATGACCAAGTTCATGTGCGTTTGCATGTGATTGTATATGGATGTCAGTCCACCACTGCTGAAAGCAATCAGAGTGCGACTATTCTGATTTCATCATAGTTTTTTTATTGATATACATGGATTTGAACTAATCTGAAGTCAATCTGCCTGGAATCTGAGCCTATAAGCCAGATATAAGTTGTACAAGTTCGCAAAAATGTACGTAGCTGCTGTGGAAAGAGTAAATGGCCTAAGGCAATTTAGGTGATTTTGGCCTGTAGCAGCTGCAAGTATGATTAGTTTGTCAGCAGAAGACTTAGTTCTCACCCCTAGTTGTGATGGTTTGATGGGTGGTCATTGCTGAAAGGTATCTTGTCATCCTTTACTTTCTTCCTTTGCTTGTGCTTTATCTTCTGCCTTGCCACCCTAGGGCATTAACGTCTTACGGAGAAATTTATCTGTTAGCACCGTAGGTGAAGATGAGGAAGAAAAAAAGGTGAAAATTGGTCAATGAAGAGTTCTTGGCTATGAGTATCTCTGGCAAGCCAGACCAGGATGAACCTATGACACTCTCTTGACCCATCTCTCTGTAAGTCTTTGGTTGGTTAAATCTCATCTTCCCTCCTCCCCATAAATGCTTTGGTTAATGAAAGACTGCATCCAGTATTGCATCACGACAGCAATATTTCAGCATGACATTGCTCAACCAAGACTGTAGTGTTTAGCGCCTAAACGCATTGAAGTGGTGGTCTGTAGCCTGTGCAAATGCCCTTTTTTATCCTCAAGCAATGGTTTCGTATTGTTTCCCTTGTTTCAAAGTCTTAGCATTTTGGCATAGTTGCATTTTTGCCCCTTTTGGGGTGTTTGACATAAGAAAAACCCCATAAAGATTATGTGGAAATCTTCCTGAGAGGAAAGTATCTACAACTTCTAATAAAAAAAAAAAACAACATAGGACATGTTTATGTCAAAATATCAGCACAAGACGCTTCTGATGACAGTGAGACCACATGGATTTGATCTGTGAACGTATCCATAAGAAAAGAAGAAGCCTAGCCTTGCTCCTCAGGCTGGTGGCTTGGACACTTCCAAGGTTTGAGTAAAAGCCTGCAGTGGGAGGATACCACAAGAGACTCATGGGTTCTCACTGTGAATCTCCTACTGACTATCAGCACAGCCCTTAAATTCACAGGGTAGTGATTTATTTAAATTCACCTTGCATGTAATTAAATTCACCTTGCATGTAATTAAATTCACCTACTATGCACTAGGAGAGCTAATGAATGTCCCTGAAATGTTCGAAGATATTTTCATGAAAGGCTTTTATATGTCCATGATTCTAAAAAAAAGTTTCCCAAACCTTCCCATTTAGTTAATGATTACACTGTGTTTCAGTGAAATTTATGAATCTGTATAAACTCTAACAAATAATAAAATCTTAGCCAGGTTGAAAAATATTTTGAATGCCTTGTTGAATCCGGAAACAATATTTATGACAGACCTTCACTGCCAACTCTCATATACCCTTTGCTTAGTTCATTTACCTTTGGCAACTGGCAATTTGTTAAAATACTATCAGAAAGGCTGCTTAAGAATAGCTATCCCATCTGATGGCTTAGCATACATTCTTGTATTAAAAGAATTTAAACACAATATTTACCTGAAATATATTTCCCAGAATTATGCCTTATGTCCTCAAGCTTATGAAATCAAGATGTAGAATCTCAGTTCTTACTCCCTTTCATCTGCCCATCTGACTACTACAGGATAATGGTTTGGTAATAAGTTCATGAATGATGAAGCTCCATTTACCCCAGCCAGTTTCCAGAAACTTGGCTTTAGCTTCTCTTTGGAAAAATAATGGCTCAAATGTACAGTTTCTCAGTTCCCTAGAAGTCAGCTTATTTCCTATGCTGTAATGAGACGATATAGGACAGATACTAGAGACCACATATGACAGGTTCTAGTTCTGATTTCTTTCTCCAAGAGCACAGAGCAACACATGGATAGGTTACAGAGAGCTGAAATCCATATTAACTTGCTGAAAACTTCATGTTTGTAAATCCTGGTATTTGGCATTGATATTTCTTCTACAGAGAGGTCTGTAAATGTTTGACTTGTTATATTGCATCTATCAATCATGTGAAGAAGGCAACCAGGCAATAACTGTCATAGTGCAGAATAATTTCTTTCAAGGATTTTGTACCTAAGATGTGCTGTCCTTAATGTCTTACTTGTGGTCTGTACGTTACACTAGTACCTCCTATTAGTTTGATTTGCACGTATATTTCAGTTGTTTTCCCTGTGTATAACATTTGCTGGAATGGTCTGTCAAAACAAAACTGGCAAAACATCATGTAAATAAGAAAGGACCTGCTTTCACATGTGCCAATTATAGCATTCCACTTTCATCTTACTGTGAATTTTAAATTGACATTTTTCTACAAATAAAAGATGATGACCAGTTATTTTTATCTCCAGTGCTCAGCACGCTGCTTCCTGTCTTTCCCCATGCCATGCCTTGTCCTGCGTGTGATAAGGACAAAGCCCAGAGGAGATTTTGAGAGCTGAAGGTGTGGAGTTTATCAGTTTTCTTCTGTCTTTCACCCATTTCATTCCCACAGAGAGAACATTTTACAATTCCATGAAGATGCCTTTATTTCTGATAGCTTTGAAGAGTTATTTTATTTTAATACATGCAAGATTTAGAATCGGGTAGTAAGCTAGCAGTATTGACAGACAGATTAGATTGAAATCAAAATGTCTCACAGTTGTGATTTACTTAGTGATTTATGTTGCTGAATTTTGAAAGATATCATTTGGAATAGATTACTGAATGGCAAATGTGGGGATGCTTTGCTAGCATTTTAAAGTTTCATGCAACACAGTAAAAAAATTCTGTACAAATTGGTTAATGTTTTCTAATTTTGCTACACTTCAGGGGACTTGAAAAGCAAAATATCCCAACAAAACTATGACCCTACCCTGGCAGTAGGGCTGGTCCTACTCATGTTTTTTCAATTGTTTTTCAAGAAGTTCTGATTTTGCATAAACAATGTAGTCATCATCTTTTTTTCCATCTGGCAGCACCTCTCAAGAAAGGCAGAAATTGCGGGCAGAGAAATAATATCAGACTTCAAATTAACAGTTAAATATGCTCTTCATTCAAAAGCAATTCAGCTTTGAGATTTCTTAGAATTCATTGTCTCTCTCTCTCTCTTTTTCGTTCATGTGTTGTCTCTGACTTGCATCCCTCTTCTTCAAACTTCAGTGTCAGGGTGATTTACGAGTGCAATTTTCTGCATAATATTCTGCAGCAATAGTTGGCAAATCCCTTCCCGCAGCATGGGGTTATATTCCTCTTTGTTACAAGCCAAAGAGGCACACATCCCTTAAATTTCTTTAAAAAGACAATGCTTAATAAGCTTTTTGAAAGGAAAAAAACCCAAACAAATCCCATCTCATAATAATACATCTCATAATTACATATATATATGTTACTTGTAAAAAACCTGCTCCGGCTACGTGGCACTAGTGTTTTGTGTGACGGATCCATTGGGATCAGCCTGTTTAACCCATCTCTTGCTTTGAGCTTGAAACAAATTCCCAGACAGTGCTGAGCAAAGCATGTGAGTCCAGCTGTGTCGCTGTACTAGGGACTACTCTGAAAGGTAAGCATGAGCTTAATGAAGGGCTTTTGAGGTTTGTTAATTTTCTATTATGTATTTTTGCTTCTTCTAGGGTTGCAGACATTACACATTTATAGAGTTTTTCTTTGAGTTGCAAACCTTGGTAAAATCTTGTGTGAAATATTGATGGCATCAGCATTATGCCTTCAGAGAGGGCTCTGCATTCACTCTGGTTCCCAAAAACTTAGAAGGGACTTCAGACCCACTAAATTATTGTACACAAGAGGGTGATATTTTTGGGCTTCTCTGAATGATTTGTAAATCTATATTTACAACCTCTGCAGGTATTTGCCAGCAAATTGGTCCATATCCACTCAGCAGCCTAAGTGTTAAAAATCTTCCCAACAATCAGTGTAGTGCCAAGGTCATAGACCAAGAAGGAGGCCCTATACAGCCCATTTACCCATACATCTTTTCTTAATTAGGGCTTTGGTAAATTGGAGCATGAATGCATCCATGAACTCTACTGTCTTTCCTGTCTCACACATTTTATATTCTAGAACACTGCAGAGCAGGGAATATAGCGTCCCTTGTCCTACAATGCTTTTGGTTTTCTGCCCCTTTATGTACTTTGACATAGTCAGACACTAGTGTTTTATCAGAACCAGTTGCTGATTGTGGAAGACAATGAGGTTATGTTAAACAAATGACACTGTTGCTATTACATATCCTACTACACCCTCTGCCATAAACATCTCAGCAGTCTAACATGAAAATTGTCTGGTTTTAGCTGTGAGAGAACCTTTGCATACACAGACATTTCCAGGAGAATCTGGGTTGTTGTAACAGTGACTCTCTATATCTCTGTGCTCAAGTTGGGGAAGAGAAACATGTCCCAGATTGCCACATAGTTGACCAGTCGCCTTATGCCTTATGTCATAGTGGGTATGTGTCACTGAAATAGGAAGTGTGCCTTCTAGTAAACTTCCTATTTTTTCGGATAAATTTAAGTAGTTGGAAATTGTGAAATCTAGATGGTAAATTGCCAAACCTTTTTATTGCTTTAGTGGTGCTCTGCAAACAAAAATTTTGAGTGTCAAAATTCCTTTTTCTTGGTAAATTTTCTTACTCTGAGGGAATATCCATTGCATGTTGCCCCATATTTATTTATCACCTATGGTTTTTTATTCCTTTTTATAATTCCATTGTCTTCAGTGCTCTCTCTATAGGCATGGTTGTCCTCTTTTGTCTCATTGTGCAACTTGGAGAAGAGTCATGGGCAGGAGCTATAAGAAGTCACGGATTTAGCTAAGTGCTTAGGTCATGTTATCTGTATATGATTTTGGAGGTACATATTTCTCTTTATCACAGACAAGTAAGTATTTAGTAATAATCAAGGGTAATTCACAAATGAAAGTCAAAGGTGTACAGAGCTGACAGGGGTATTAACTGGTCCTGTTTCAAGCTCTCCTGAACCTAGGAGAGACTGGAGATGTAAGGATGTGGCATGAGTCAACCCAAAGATTTTGTGCTGGTTTATTTCTGCCGTTAACAAGATTAATTGGTGCATTACGAGTGGGACCTGAGCTTCTTTGGGCATGTTAATGATAGATTTTCTGCTAGAGGCTGCCTGGGAAATGCCATTGTCCCTGCAAGGAGGTGTTTGGCCACCAGCTGTGTCACTGGCACTGTGGTGGGAGCACTCCCTGGGGAGGTGAGGACTTCTCCTCCCATCCCATCTCCCTGCTCTTTCCCCTGGCATGTCATCACTGCCCCCAAGACTCTCAGTCCTCTGGCTTTTCCCCTTTCTCATCCTCACTGCTTCCCGCCTCCCAGTCCCGCTTCCTCTGCGGGGATCCCTCGGGACACATGCATCCCGCACTTGGATCCCTGTGCCCTGCAGCGGGAGGTGAGCAACTGCCAAAATGGCTCCGTGCACCTGCCCTGCCTTTCCCCATCCCCATGGCCTGCATGTCCCTCACCTCCCACTGAGGGACTGGTGCCCGGCCCACAGCCTCTGACCTGCATCCGCCTCCTCCTGCTTTCTCCAGGCCCTTTTCTCGCTGCCTCCGTGGCCCAGATCTGTTCGGATGGCCTGAATTCCCTTGGCTCGCTGCTTCCTGCCGGCTGGCGTGAGGCCGGCGGGGCACGGAGCCAGGAGGCCGCCTTCGCCCGGGGAGCTGATGCAGCCGCGGTCCCCCCAGCCCTCCCCCGCAGCCCAGCTGCTGCCAAAATCCACAGATTTCTTTCCTGAGGCTGGTAAGTAAAAAAAGGGGCATGGTGGGTACCGAGACGAGAGGGTTGGCAGCTCTGGAAGATGGGCTTCGTGTCGACTGGGAGGCTGATGGCCTTGCTTCACTTGCTCTCCGGGGGTTCCCGCTGGCTGCCATTGAGGTGCCACCCGGCAGAGGGGACTGGAATACTAAGAATAAGACTTGCTTGACCCTTTGCCATCATGTATTTTGTCCTGCGCAGAACTGTTGTGGCCTTTAAAATCCATGCAAGAGCTTTGCAACAACCTCCCTTCTGCACTTGTTGCCCTACCATGGCTTTGGTGGTTTATTTCCACTGCTGCTGAGAGTAGGACAGTGGCAATGTGGAGGAGAAGTGAGACCCAATACCCACCTTGCTAAAGATGAGGCCAAGAGGTGAGAAGAAAAAGAGGATATCACAGAAATATGGCCAAATATGTCACTACCTGTGCATTGCACACATTTATATAGTCTAGGCACCTTTAAAATCATCCTCTGAGTTATTTTTGGTCAAGGAAGAGAAATAGCTGTCCCAGTACTCAGGAAACATGGTGGGGTAGTTACAGCTGAAGAGGTAATCAGAAACACAACCTCTTTTGACACCAACACAGGTCATTAAAGACACCTGGCTGCTATGGGAACCTCAGCAAAAGCTTCTCAAAGAAATTGGAAATCAGGACTTCATTATACCCAGCAAGCCCAGCCTGGATGGTTGGAAGAATATGGTGTATCCAAACTGGAATTATCTCCCTTCCCTGAGATACTTACTGCTGCCTCAATTTCACAAATCATTAACACCGCATTGCTTCAGGTTCACAGCATCTCCTGACACCAATACTTGCAAAGGGGATAATGAGCCAGATGCACTGCGAGCAGACGTGGCCTCAGCTGAACCACCTTTGGGGGAGCTGCACCCCCGCGTCTGTGCAATCATCCCACTGCACCTACATAATCAGAATAAAATGGCTACCTAAATAATGGTACTGCACCACTGGGGTTATACAGTAAGCAAGTATGTAAATAAATTTCCCTTTCAATTTACCAAAACACAATACTGAAAGGAAATGAAGGACCCTTAGAGATATGTGGTCTGTGTTTTGCCAGTACTTGAATGAAACATCTTTGCTAGTGAATTGCGCTACTTTAACAGCAACCATGCTTTAGGCAGCTCCCGGATAAGGAAGGCAGAACCATATCTTTAGATGCTGCTGTATATCTGCCATTTAGATGTAACCGTAACTTAAATTGTTTCTCAATAGTCCCTGAACCCTGCAGATGATTTGGTCCCCTTAAAATCCATGTTTCTGTTGTCAGCATTTGCAAACCAGTGCTCTGACACTGCCTGGAGATACCTCTTGCCTCCATCCTGTGGCTGGACACGCTGCTGGTGGCCCAGCCTGGCTGTGTCCTCCCTAAGCAAAGCCCACGCTTGGCTCCCCTGCACCAAGTCTCCAAAGCCCACACCCTGCCGTGGGAGCTGGAAATTGCCAACTTGGGTATTTGTCATATTGATATGACATAAAGTTGAGATAATGCCATCCTACCTAGTTTTGCCGCCTGCAAAAGATTAAGTTCTACATAAAGACATATTTATTGTTAACTTGAATGTTAAAATAAGATACTCGTCAAAGAAAACATTAATTTTGAATTACTTGGATAGTGTATTTTGGGTTGCTTAGGCACAAACCATTTTGTTTTAGAAAGGTATCAGAAAACTCATACAATTTATCTGGTGACCTTCTTCTATGCAAGGATGCTGCGTTTGCTTGGTGTGAGTTGATAATATGTTTAAGAGTAACAAGTGTATTTAGATTTTGGAAGTATGTTATTAATTACAGCACTTTACAGAACATTAAACTTGCTCACTAGGGAAACCCTTGCTCTGCAAAAGCAAATCCTAGGTAAACCAGATTCTTAAGGGAAAAAAAAAAAAGATGTGTTTAATGACTTGTGTACGCTTTGTAAACTTGCATAATCAGAAAGAGGATCTTGGAAACAGGACTTGCGAAGTCTGCACAATATTTGGGGAAGCAGCATTTAAATAGCTGAATGACTCTTCTAGTCGTGTTTCAGTGAGAAGTAATAGAGCTCCTAAAGCTAAATGGAGCTTGTGAATTCCTATAATTCAGTTAAATCAGCAATTAGACAATTTAGTTAATGAAAAAGACAATGTCTAAAGTTAAAAAAAATGTAGTTAATTTTTGTTTTCAAGTGCAGAGGAGCCATGCTGCTATAAACACCTTACTTTAGGGTATGAAATGTTGCAAAAGGAAGAAAAATTAAATAAGTAGGAGCCATTAAAAGAGAAAAATATCCTGGAGTCACTGGAAATGCTTCAAATTTACTATGTGAATAAAAGTGAAACAGGTCCTATTGCATCAAATATTCCCTTTTGAAATACAAGAACTCCCCTGGCTCCAGTATTTTTGTCCTGTGAACACAGAAGTGAAGGAGACCGAGAGAAGTTGGACCAACCTGTGTAATGTATTGCAGTCTTTGGAAAGAATCATCTTAATATTAACTCAGTACAAGAAGAGAAGCCCCACAGTTTGGCACAGTAAAAGGAAAATTAATAGAAAAAAAATCTGTATCTCCTTACAGGCACATTCTGAAACACAGTACATCCTGGAGATATGAATTTACACTATGTATTTAAGCAAAAGCAAAAGATCTCTGACTGGCTGGGATCCGGACTTACCTAATACAGAACAGCTTAGATAACCAATAAAAAGTGATGCTTGGATCTAGAAAGTCTAGGTAAAAATGATCTCATCTTAGTGAGACTGTGACATGAAGTCACCTGAGTTTAATTGGTTGTTTCCTGAGCTGGGCCCTCTCTGGTGCCCTGGCCACCCCAGCAGCACCAAATTGAGTCGAAATTCCCGTGAGATTCCTGCAGGGATGTCACAGAGCAGGTCTGAAAGGCCAAAAGCAGGGCTGGATTTCCCAGCACGGCCATAACCCATGTGATGCTCCAGTACTCCTGGAGACTAAACACCCAATGCTGCCTGCTGTCTCGGTGAGGGTTAAGGCTTTGGGAGGATGCTGTTGGGGCTTGGGGGGGGAGGGGGGGGGTGTCACAGATTGCTTTTTAATCAACCAGTTTGATTTCAGAAATTTGCAGTCGGGCTGCTTCTCTCCACCTGTAAGCACATTCCTACCTTCCTCTCATACAATCTGAGTCTGAAGACTACAGCATTCATTTTCTCTGTTTTCATATCCTTTTGGAAACTGAGTAAGCGACTGTTTCTGCTTGTTTGTTCTAATAGCATGCCACCCATTTCGCGGTAAACACATATTCCGCCCCCCCCCCCCCAATTGTTTAAGTTTGTATAAAAGTTGTGTAAACTAAGAGAGATGCAGCCTCCAGCTGGAGGGTTGGTCTCTTTCTGCTAATTGCAGATCCCGAACTTCCTTTGTGCACCGCTGCTGCTGACAGCCTGAGTCGTGCCTGCTCCCAGTTGGTTCAAGGAGTGATGGCGGGTGGGTTTATCCGGATGGGAAGGATCGACGAAACCGCTCCAGAGTTCACTTGAGGAAAAGCAAGGCTTTTAGAAAATGCCCTTATGCAGGCGTGTAAACATCAGGCAGAAGAAACGAGAGGGTGACAGGGACAGAATGTTTGCTTGGCGAGTGGGAAGGGGAGAGGTCTGATGGACGTCTTGGTCAGGAACTGGTGCAGGATTAGTGCTTCCCTTCCTGGAGAAAGGAGGGTGATGTGTCCATAAATGAAGCTGCAAGACTTGAATCACTTTAATTAGGCCATCACTGCTAAGGGATATTCTGGTGAAGTATTTTCAGAAACAATTTAAAAGTTCACATTCATCGAGGCCTCGCTTTGACCGGATGCAACCCTGCCCGGGTCCTGCAACGCCGCGTCTCAGAGCATTGGTCCTCAAGACTGGCCTTGAAGCAGAGCCTCCCTGTAAGGGCAATGGTTTCTTTGCAGGTGAACCTGATGCCTGGTTTGATGAGAAGATGCCCTTCAGTACTGCTTTGCTTTGCTATTTAAAGCACCAGCACTGAAATGATATCACACCTGCACCTCGGACTTGTGCACCCAGCGCGGGTCTGGGAGCCTGGCTTGCCGGCTGCGGGGTGTGGTGGTTGATTCTCGGGTCAAGCATGACACACGCTCCTCTGCTTTTGTAATGAATCTTCCCGGCACGCAAGGGTGAGGTGCTGCCCAGGCGGCCCCAGGTCAGCAGGGAGGGCCGGAGGCGGCTTTTGTGCCCGGGAAAAATGTTCTTTGGTGCAGCTCAGGAGCCTGTGGAGACTTTCCCTTTTCTGTGGCATTTCTGATCTCCACGGGGAAGGGCAATGCCTGCGTGTCCCTGCACAAGCTGGGGGCAGAACGTGCGCGTGTCCTTGTGAGCACTGTGGTGTGCAGCCCTTCAGGGTCGGTGGCTGCACGGTGTTCCTGGCATTGCTCCCTCTGTTGTGTGTGGCAGCCAGGATGTGGCTCCCCCATGTCCTAAAACATGGCCCAAGCACCAGAGTAACTTAAGTATTTCTGGAGGTTTTGCCTTCAACTTCCTGGATAGCAAAAGAGGGCTCAGGTCTGGATTCTTGCCTTTTACTGCTTAAAGGGATGTCCCGTGCCGCTGGAGAACACCGTTAGCTGATCGCTCATTTGGGGCCAGTGACAGCATCACCCCCCTGCCTGGCAGGCGCCATGGAGCAGATCCATCCAAGGAGATGGAAACATCAAGTCAGATAATTGTGAGGGTGACGTGAACGTTGCGATTCATACGTTATTTTAATAACACTGACAACAGTTTTCCTTATACGCCTGTGTGGCAGCTGGAGCAGAGACTGGTGCTGCCGCCGTGATGTGGCTTGGGTAAGCCGCGGTGCACGTGTCTCCTGGTAGGTTTTGGGGGGAGGCGGGTGGGTGGGTGCGTGCTGTGGGACCGGAGATGAGTTTTTGCACCTCGGTGTTTGGAAACAAATCTGTTGACTGCAAGTGCTGTGCTTTAATCTGCTGCTCCCAACTCTGCCAGACTTCGGGGGTGGAATTGGTTGCATTTCTGTCACTCCCACGGCTCAGGCCTGGCGCAGGGTGGGGGACAGGAGGAGCCCGAATTGCAGCTGGGGCCTGGGCTGGGCTCTGAGGCGAGGGCCTGCACGATGCCACGGCTGTAGCTTCAGCAGGGTTAGGTCAGCTCCCCTGAGTGCTGTGACCCCGCTTCTCCATCTGCATCCCAAATGTAACACCAGAGGCTCAGGCTGGTTTTGGGGAAAGGCATCTGAGAGGCTCCACGGGGTATTTTTCCACCCCACAGCAGAAGGCGGCAGATCCCAAAGCCTGTCCTTGTCCTGCTGGAGTTGTTGATGCCGGGTGCTGCAAAACGGTTGAGCGGGGCCTTGATGTGAGCGTGGCGCTGGCCCCTTGGCCACTCTGGTGACTGAGAGGGCAGGAGGCCTCCTGACCCTCACCGGTGGCTCCCTGTGCTCCGTGCCCCTCGGATGCCGGCAGCAGCCTGAGCACGGGCAGTCCCTCGGGGCGCAGGGCACCGACTCGGCAGCGGCTTAAACCCCTCGCAGAACAGAAGGAAAAAGTTTCGGGTGCCGTGAGGAAGGTGGCCTCTGGGGAGGGCTCCTTCCAGCCTCCCGGGGAGCGCGCAGCGAAGGCTAGCGGGGCTTTTGGCACCTCGCCCCGCAGAGAGCCCCGCCGGGCGCAGGACGCGGTGTGCCGGCAGCCGGGGACCCCCGCGCCTGTCCCCGGAGAGCGGCCGCAGGTGGCGGCCCCCCGGGCGGGGGGGGGTGTGTGATGCTGGGGCACGGCCGCGCCGCACCGGCTCCCGGCGCCGCTGCGTGGGTTCGCGCGTGGCCCCCGGCCCCCCGCCCCCTCCGGGGACACGCGTGGGCGGGGCGTGGGCGGAGCGGCGGGGCGGGGAGCGGCGCGGCGGGGAGCGCGCCCGCAGAGAGCCGCGCTCGGCGCCCGCTCGGCAGCGCCTCCCGCCGCCCCGGCACCATGTGGCAGCCGGCCACGGAACGGCTGCAGGTAGGGGCGGGTGGGGATCCGATCCGGTCCGGTCCGGTCCGGCCCGGCCCGGCCCGGCCCGGCCCGGGGCGGGGGGGTGAGGGGGAGGCCGAGCCCATCGAGCTGCCCGGGGAAGGCGGCGGGGGCTGTGGCGGTGGGAGCGGGGACGGCGGAGCATCACCCCCCCCTCCCCGCTCCGGTACCGGGAGTTTGTTCTAACTTCTCCCCCTGCCTCCGCGGAGGGTGGGTGTGCGGGGTGGGGGGACAGGACGCGCACGCACACGGTGCCGGGGGAGGGAGGCGCTGCCCCGGCGGCATCCCGGGTCCCGGCTGCCGCTGGCCGGCGGGGCTTTGGTGCCGGCGGGCTCGGGCGGTGCGTCTGCGGCCACCCTGGCCCCGGGAGGCGGTGCGGCTCGGGGGGGTTTCGGCCAGGGAAGCGCCCTTTGGGGGCTTCTCCCCGCGTACCCCGCAGGTGAGGGGGAGCCCCGCCGGCCCGGCCGCCGTCCGCATCCGTGGTGCGGTGTGGGACGGGTCCCCCCCGCAGCTGCGCGGGGAACACGATATCCCGCGGGAGACGTTTGCCACCCCCAAATCTGCAGGTCCGCGTGGCTCATGGGAACCGGGGTCCCCCCCCCCCCCGCGTCGCCTCTCTGCGCCCCGCCGGGTGGCCCGCACCCTCTTGCAGCAGGTCGTGCTCTGCTGGCCGTGGGGTCTGTGTTTTTAAAATGTATGTTTTCATGTATATTTCATATTCAGGATGAAATCTGAGACAGGTGGAGAGCAAGATGAAATAAAACTCACTTCGGAGTTCCACTCTGTCGATTTCATATGGTTTTCCAGAGCAAGTATCTAGTGAGAGAGAACTGGACGTTTTAAGTAAGGATTAATGGTCTTAGCTGATGACAAGAGAAGGTTATTATTGCTTTTGCAATTCAAATGGAGAATTTGCTTTGATATCATCAAGCAGAAAATTCAGCATTTTGATTTGAGCTGATAGTAAAGCCAAGCAGATCCATGAGCTTTAATCTGTAGTAGCCAGTAATGGGAATAATTCCTGGTCTTAAAAAAGCATACTTTTCTCTACAATGAGAAACTTGATTTTTAGTAGATAGGAATGACCTGCCACATCCATAGTTCATGGATTCCATGGTAAAAACTATATCAGCCTGTTATTATTTATTTGTTTCCCTGTGTTAGCCAGAAACCTCTTCATACTGAACACAAGCAGCACCTATATCACTTGGGCTCTAGAGCAGGGTGTCCCCTCAGGGGATGCTGCTGCAGGGGAAGGACCAGGGCTGCCTGGAGGGGAGATGCTTGCTGGGTCTCTCGCTTACTTGTGTGGCACAATATAGGCTTCTAGTGAGGGGAACCGGTACTCCTCCCTGTTGCTGGAGGGAAGCCATGCGCACCAAAGTTCTCAGCAGTGGCCACTGACTTTGTACAACCTACTGTTGGTCACCTGTAGCTGGAGACTGGGCATCCTGAGCCACCCAAAATGCGAAGTGCTCGTAATTGTGCTTCCTGTCAAGCTGCTGGGGATACGAAGAGCTGTAGGTGCTCTAAAAAACAAGGTTCTGGGATCCAAAATTGCAGAATTAAATGATACTTTGGACTTGTATCAACTCCTAAAATGGGGAAAGAAGCCCATAATAATCCTGTGTCCATGCAAGAGTTTAAATAACAACATAGCGAACAGTAGGCAAAATCGGTGCAGTGAGTCAAAGGATGCTGGGAGTAACTAGGATGTAATTGAGAGCTGGATCCTAATACATATATATGCAAACCAGAGTTGTGTGGGCAATAGATTATCTAATACTCCCAAGCCCTTTGAATTTTGTTTTCTCCAAAAGAACTCTGAAAGCTGGTCACTTCAAGTAGCCTGATCTCCTCTTCCATCCCCAAGAATTACATTTTGTGCATCACCAGCCTGGCCAGAGCTGCTGGCAGTGCTGCCTGGTCCCCCTGAGGAGAGCTTATGCAAGGCAGTAAATACTTGCTTTTTTCCTTCTTTCTCCCCCTCAACATCTTAATTCAGTTTTAGGTGTCCCACATTGTTCTCTTTGCCCCAACTTCCCTCTCTCCTGGTATCCAGCTGCTGTGAAACAAATCTTGGTGTCATTGGGGTGTTGAAGGGGAACCCTTTGCTTGTCCCTGACTGGCAAGAGTGTGTTGGGAGGGCCCTGAGCATGGGATTTTGGTTGTAGCAGCAACGTATTTGGTCACTGGGTAGAGTAGATGATGTCTTGTGGTCTGTATTCACGTGGTCTGCGATTACATGTTAAGCCAAGTCACTACTGCAGGGTATCTGGGGGATGTATAATGGTAGGTCCAGCCCTGTCTTCTATAGTTTCTCCTTCAAGCTGATGTATGGTTTCAGAAATAATGGAGCTGGCACAGTTTTCTTAATGTTTTTATGTGTGAGTTGTCTGTGCCATAATTTTCAACCAGATGCATCTTGCATTAATATCCAGCTGTTGAAGTGAAGCTCCATCCTAAGTGAAAGGGCAGTGAAAATATTTTCATCTTTCAGAGTATTTCTTTTGGCCTGGTTCAGTAAGGGAAAGTATGAACCAGCTTGGGAAGTTACTGCCTGTTGGTGTAGGTGAGTCCTGCCCTCATTGCTAAGGGAGCTGCGTATGTTTCAGTTAAATGGGCCTGAAGACTTCTGTCACTTTCTGACATGGTCATCTATGGCTTGCGGGTCTCCTTTTCCAGTCTTGTGCAGTGTGTAACAAGGATGCGTGTTCCTGGTCTGTGGTCGTTCATGTAAAAGCTAATTTTGTTCCAAATGTGCTCGATCCTGTCAAGTTTCACAATTTGTGCTGAAATGTTTGGCGTTGACTAAATGGGTACTATTCCAGTAGTGAGGTCAGCAGCAGAGCTCACGCATACGCAATAGGGATGAAGCATGATCAGCAGCTGGATTACAAAAACGCAGCGAGCTGGGGCATGAGCTGGACATCTCCCCACTGCTGTCATGGCCACTTGCTGCTGAAATGCACCCCCCTTTTGGGGGCATTGGTTTCTGGCTTTGCTGGAATGAGCCATGATCATTTGGTTTTTTGCTTCTTTTGGGTTTGTTTTTTTTCCTGGTCACTCAGTTCTCCACTCCGCTTCTCTCTGATTGAAGCTTTTCCTGTTATTCTGCTGCTTAATGAAGAAGCCTCGCTGTTTCTGGAAGATATGTTGAATTGAATTCAATGGATCAGAGGAATAAGCTAGAAAAAAGTAAATATGCAGGTTTCTGGAATTTCCTTGAAAATATAGTGAAGCCCACTTTTTCTTCTGCTGTTCCTTTCGTTTTCCCTTTTTGTGATTCTTTCACCTATAGAGATGTCACAGTTATCTATATTTTCTCCAAAGTTCACAGAACAGTCAGTTTCATGGGAAGCAGCACAGCTGGGACATTGCAGGAATATACCATAGCAATCAACAAGTCTTCGGTGTGGTACTCAAGAACTTATGATTTTGCAGGTAACACCGCCATTAGTATTATTCACGCTTAATATAAAGGAGATTATTTGGGGCTGTGTCTTTTTTGAAGACTTTTTCCCCTCTAATTTCTGTGACAGCATTCCTGATTTACGTTCAATAAAGTGTGGTTGAACATACCACACACGTGTGTGCCTCTTTATCTCCTCTGCTGGAGCAGTGACCAGGGGGTGCTTCAGGTATTTAAGGGTGGTCCTCCCTGCTGGGGGCTTGCTGTACCTTCTGGGTATGATTTTCATATGTGTTTGCAGCAGAGCTTATTGATGGTTAAAAGCAGACTTCTCTGATTTTTGTCTCAGTGTTTGTGGCAGCAGCACTGGTTGAAATGATGCCAAAAATCTTCTGAATTTTTTCTTTAAAATTATTTCCAAATGTGCCCTTTGTGCCTGGTTTGGGACACAAGGGTCAGGAGCCCTTGCTGGTACAACTGGGATTTCGGAGCTGCTGGCTTCAGCAATGCTGCCGTGAGGACTCTGAAGTGGTTTTTGAAAAGAAGGTCTTTGTGTAGTTTCGTGTGCCTGTCTGAGAGATGACTGCTATTTGCTTGGAAACCTAAATTTTCTTGGAAGCTTGATGCCAGGCATTGTTTCTAGATAATAAATCCCAGTGGGTGCATAGTTTCTGAGGTCAGGCTGTTTATAAGCCCTGCATGTAAGTTTTCCTGCTTCCCTTAACAAATGTGGGTAATGGTGATTGCCATGTCCAAATACATGTTCCCAAATACATGGAGCGGGAGATGTGGCAGTGCTGGTGCTGTGTGGCTTCGTGCTGTAAAGCCAGATGTCCCTGGGGTGAGCCGTGTCCATGACCCCTTGCTCTGGAGAAGGTCTGGCTTTTCCTCTGGAGGTGGTATGGCCGTGGGCTCGCACTAGCAGGAGGCAGGTTGTGGGGAGCAGAGAGGGGTGCTGTGTCGTGGAGCCTGTCCTGTGTCCTGCTCCAGCTTGCAGGTCCAGGTGGGAAAATGCTGCTGTTTCAGATGCTTTTCTTGAGCATGCTGTTGCCTTTTGTCAAGTGGTCGCTTGGTTTCTGCCATCATCTGTTCTTGCCCCATACCAATGGAGGGCAGCAAGGGAAACCCCCTTGCTGTCTCCCAGTCCAGCCAGCCACCTCTGTGCTTCAGGGCTGGACATTGTTTGGTGAAGTGGCTTCATAAGGACGTGCATAAATGTTCACAGTAGGACTTCAGTCATTCTCTGTCTACTCATCTGGAAATTTGATATTGTTACCAATAACCCCAGTCTGGGTCCGTTTCTGGGCAAAGATTTAATAGTGGATGGTTGTGGTGAATTCTCATATGGCTAGAGTTTATTTTTTTCTTAAAATACAGTTCCACAGTTTCTAGTGTACTGTGAAGTACTGTGGGGGAGAACTGCACATGGGCGAGATAAGACAAAGGAAAGTGGGTGGGTGGTGGAGTGCAGGAAGCTTCAGATCCTTCTTTACTGGGGCAAGTTTTATTCCTTGAACCTGGTGGTTTAATTTTCCCATCATATAACTTGGGCAGCCCCTGTGAAGACCATGGGGAATATGGTTTTGTAAGGTCACTTTACCATAGTCTTTGAGTTGTTCGTGTAATTTACCTCCGCATCATTAAGATACAGCAGTAAAACCACAGTGCAGGTATTGATGGAAGTGAGAAAAGTGAAAGCAGCAGTACTGGGGGAGTTGCTGCTCACTTTCTGGACTACCTGCCAGTGCTGACCTCTGAGACTTCATCAACACATCGCTTGTTCTGCTGGGTTTTGTTATTGTACCCTGTAAAACTGTGTTTTGAATCTACTGATACTTTTAGATTTGGGGATGGTAGACTCTGTTGCATCTTACATGTGTAATGTTGAAACTCTTCACTGAAGAGAAATCAGCTGTGGGCAGCATTACCCATGTGTGGTGGCTTTGAGGTAATCGTGGGCACAGTGGTTTTATGACAATGTTTGTTTGTGTCTGTTCAGATGTAATGTGGTTTTAGGTGCTTTTGTTACATTCAAAATGAACTTCCTGTCTTTCTGTTACATCCTTGGTGTTGAGATGCTTGCATCTATTGAAAAATGTAATGTACTGTCAGTTAAAATTATAGTTTTCCATTTTTTTAAATAATACGGAAAAACCTCTTACTTAAACCAAACACAAAGAGGTTATAAGTGTAAAGCATGCAAACAGCTGTCTAGGCAGAAACCGCTGCAAGACGTGTAGTGGGACCGATGCTACTACTGAGCTCTGGTTTTATTAAATATTATGTCAGAAGGAAAAAGTGAAAAGCATTTGAAATTTAAGCTTGAGTCATGTGGATGCAAACGTCCAGGAAGTCTTGCAGCCCAGTGTTTTGGCACTATATAGCTTCAGGATATCTTTCAAGGCATCAAAGTTTTTGCACTAGTTTTCTGCTATGACTTTGCAGCAGTCAGAATCTTTAAAACAAAGCTCTGTGATTCCAGCAAGCTCATCTGGCACCACTTAGCTTGGGCAGTTCCTTTTTTCTACGTTATTTATTCTTTGTAGAAAATGAATGGCTCTGGAAAAATGCTAATTTTGGGAAGCATTCTATGACCAAAAGAATCAAAATCAGTGACTGCCTTGTGGAAAGCCCCCTGGGAAATGATCTTAAGGGTTCATTTATAGTCTACTACTAGTTTCTGTTTATGAAACTGACAGCCTGTTTGATGACCAAGAAAAATAAAAAATAAAAAATAAGCAGTGATTTCCTTGAAGTAAGACAAACTAAAGCATTCAGTCTAAGTAGTTCAGAATTTTAACTGCCTGTTTCTTATTTTCTCTTTACCCCTGGTGGCAGCCAGCAGGACAGTCAGCAGTGGTGTGCACAGAGCGTTGCCGTTTCCTTCCGAGCGCAGTTGTGCTTGCAGCAGACAGACCTTTGGCTGGGGACTGGGAGATGTGCTAGGCTGCCCAGGCTTTGTGCTAGTGTCCTCTCACATACCTCGGAAAGGCCCTGACTTAGTTTGTGGTGTGGTTCTTGGTTCAAACAAGATGAGAGTCTGGCCTAGAGACGTGGAAATGCATAGATGAAAAGTCCCTTCAAGCAATGTTTAGTACTTGCTTTTTTTTTTGTTCTTTTTTTCCCCAGAGTGCTTTCACGTATAATAATTGAACTTCTTTGCACTTCAAACAATAGCTTGAAGAGTTACAGGTTACAGTAGCGTTAGTCTTCTGGGCTGTTTCTGAATAAGCGTGTCAGAAGTTTTCAACCAAACATTTTAAATGTGGGTGGGTTGTAAATGTGTCCTGAGAAGACCTAATATGGCTTTTCGTGATTTGTTTTCTCTGATGAAATACTGAAAGTATGGAGTGGCAAATATAAATCTTTGATGCACAGGGTCTTAAGAGGATAAAAAAAGTTATGTGTTTCTGGTATTTGATATTCTTTTAATGATAGGCCTTCAACCAAATAATATGTGACCTCAGAATGATTATGTGGATCTCGTTGCCGTGACCCTTTCCTTAGCAGTTTGGTGATGGCTTATGAAGCATGTCTCTTTTTGAAGAACGTACATATTTTCATTTTGAGTATTTAAATAGTAACCGCTTTTCTGACAAAATGATTATCAGTGGTAATAATTCCAATGTCTATTTGGAAAAGTAAAAGTGTTGCCATTCCAGCTGTTTGCCTCTGTTCCCTCACAGGCTTCCCCTGTTCCCTCATGCTGAGTGCTTCAAGGGAAGGGATGAGAGGTCTGGAGCAGGTCGGGGGCCTTTTTTTTTGTGCTGTTTCACTCCCCTCTCGCAACATAATGACTGGTTGTGCTTCCAGACAATGTTAACAATTACATTTCTGACCTGAGTCACTATTAAAAAGTTTTACTGTCTGAGCTATGCTGCCAGTGCAATGCTGTTTGGTTTGGGATCTCCGTCCCATAGCACAGGCACAGTCAGTGCTCTTGTGCCATACCCCTTTGTGGTGTTGAGTCGGTGTCAAGCCAGACAACTTTCAAACGTCTCTTCATGTGAAAACATTTTCTCCAGATATATTTGATGGGAACTGCCAAAAATACTGAGAGCACATAGAAAGTTAATTAAATGTCCTGAAGCACAGATTTGTGGCCATCTCTTTCTTCCCGTGCCAGGTTCCCTCTGGGTTTGAGAGATGGTTATTCCATAAGTTTCATGTAAAGCTTTCAGAATGACCCTGGAGTACATTTCCAAGTATTCAGAGCCTCTGTTTAGGGCCAGACTTTTCCAGAGAGTGTTTTACCTGGTGGACCAAGCTTTTCTGAAAATTTGCCCACTCATTTGGTGCCTGGAGAGGAAAAGTGATGTTCAGAGTATGGTCCCACTGGTAGAGTAGCTGCCCTGAAGATCTTGTAGTGGGATCTGGTCCAGGCTCCACTGTGGTCAGTACCAACCTTGAGCTGGACTGTGGAGTAGGGCAGCAATCCTGCCCATGGCGCTGTTACAGGAGATACAGAAAGTTTGTGTAGTCTTACTCCATAGAATGGGGAAACGTTTGTTTTAAACTTCTTCCTGAAAATGTCTGCTGGCTAGAAGCCAGGACAGACGAATTTGGGGTCTGCAGGGGACCGAAGGCATGGGACCTCTATGGTGATGGTGGGAACATTAAATGCATCATCCGAACCTGCAAGTTTCTAGCTTTCCATTCCCTCCCCAAGCCTGGGTGTTGAGATACAGAAGGGATGGGTGGACTCAATGTTTCCTCTCTGTATGGCTGCAGGGGGAGGGTCTCCGGAAAGAATCTCAGCTGCCTTGGGGCTTTCCTTTAGCTGGGGATGAGCTTTCCTGCTGTCAGGATTAATCTGTGCTTTCTGTGATGATGGACCTGAAAATGGTATAGGTTCTTGGAGCAGGAGAAATACCTCTTCCTCCAGTCATTCTGGTTGAAAAAGTAGGCAAACAAAAACTCTGTTATTATTTATTAAAACTATCCAGTCCAAATTAATATGCTGAACTTGGTTTCTAGTGTTATGTTAAGAAATCTTGTCCTCAGTTTTCTAGTATTTCCTTCTGCTGGGGAGAGGAACACCATGAGAAGAGTTGTGTCAAGGAGTGCTGGTTCTTCTGGCTCCAGCTTGGAGTTGGAGACCATAAAGACAAACAGCAAAACTGTTAGAAAAAAACAACCACAAACCATCAGGTTTCAGAAACAGGGTTTTAATCTTCCCCTCCCCCATTCTCCCTCCTTCCTCCCTCCTCCCCCCTGGTTTTGAGACTATTTATTTAACCGATCCTTTTGCCCATTTTTAGCTTTTCCATCCGTAATTTATTATTTTTTTCCATTTTCTGATCAGAAAAGTAACTTTTTGAACTTGAGCAAACACTAAGCTGCAGCTCCCTGACTTGTCTGGGTGTCAGGGCATAGTGTGTATCTCTATCCCAGCTCACTTTGCTGTGTGTCTGCAGAAATCAGCAGTGAATTTCTTTCATCTTCCAGAAAATTGTGATTGTAAGCATCAGATTAACAGGAGCAAATCAATACAAAGATTGGAAAGAGGATTTTGGCTGTGTATTGCTTTGCAGCTGAGGATTTCAAATTGTCTGATGGGCTGAGTGATGTTTTTCATGGGATTGCTTTTGAGGGGACTGAGGAAGTGTTACTTCCAGGTACTGAAACAGGCCATTTAACAGATTTCTCATATTTTAAGACAGATGTGAATCCATACCTAGAAGCATTTGCATGTGTGTGCAGAGGGTGAAGTGAGATATTTCTGTGGCTGGCTTGATTATTCTGTAGTGTCCATATTGCTTTCTGTGCTGCCAGTTTCCGCATTGCTGAATGATATTAAAACAGTTTTAATGTGGGGTGTTCTTTTTGCTTTGTGGTTTGTTGTTATTTCAGTTTTTTCTTTCTTTCCTTTTTTCCTTAGTCCACGGGAATTTTCTGTGCCTGACTGTAAATTTGAATCAGAAAATGTAGAAGCTTGAGTGTTGTCCCAGTGCTTTTAAGAGGGAGTCTGTACAGCACAGATCTGCACAGCCTTCAGTTTTCACAGCTGTGCTCTGTTGTTTGGATTAGACTCAGAAGGAAGGATATTTTGAAAATTTTATGCTGGTCCTCTCAATAGTTTGGCTGAAAGGGCCTATTGAGCTATCGAAAATCCTGATAGTAAAGACAGCTTTGGTGCCTCCTGCTAATAGGAACTGCTGGAGGGATGAGCAAGGCTGTTGTGTGGTGGTTAATTTTTCTGATAGCCAATGAAAAGTGAACCCAACAGTGATTCTTGAGACACCCAAAGCCTGGTAATCCTCCAGATGAGGACAAGCCACATGGTTTGTCCCCAGCTCTGAGCCTGCCCCCTTCGCAGCTGAGCTGCCCTGGGAACAGTGGGTTTGTTCTCCTGGCACCCCCAAGGCTGGGTAGCCTGGCCACCAGCAAAGCTGCCTGGTGGGAAACATGGTTGGGATGATGGAGGAAGCGGAACCCTCTCTGTCACATTCTTGTTGGTGGAGCATCAGTGCTGAGGTCTGCAGAAAGGATGTTACTTTCTACGAGATTGGACAGTTCACTTTGATGAATGTGTGTTAAATCACTTGGATTTATGAATGCAGACTTATCTCTCTGCCTTTGAATCCATTAACTTTTATCTTGCCATTTGAGATGGCAATATAACTTTTCAGTGGTTTATAAGGAATTTTAGGAAGCAGGTTTCTGTGAGTGACTGTTTTGTTTTGATCTGGTGTTTAGAAGCAATTTGTTTCATTAAAGAGCCTGAAGCCTGGTGCTAGGATGTGTAACTTTTTCAAAGGGCAACATTTTAATCTTGTACCTCTGAAATACAGAGTTGCTGTAGAAGTAAGAATTGCACAGTTTGAAAGATGATGGAAGCCCAGGTAGGTCTTGCTGTTGACTTTTCCCCATGGATCAGTATTGCAATAGTCAGTTCTTTTTTCTGTCTTGTAGATTTGAGGATGTGTGTGACTCCTTGTGCCTCCTCTTCACAATCCTGGAGCTTCTGGTTGGGTAATGGGATGCACACTTCCAAGGAGTTATCCCACTGCAAAGACTTGGGATTTTGTTTTCCTCAACAGCTAGCACGAATGGAGTTCAGGTCATTTCCTTGGGGGTGTCCAGTAGGGGCTGGGTCTGCCTGCTGTAGGGAATAGCCTCTCCAGGAATCTTGGGCTTGCTGCAGAGTCTGCACTGCCTCTAAATGAATGAGACAACTACCTTTCATGATCATGGGTGATGAAAAACCCTGGCACTTCAGGACAGTGAAAAATATTCACTGGACTTCTAGTTAGTCGCTGCCGAATTTTCCGTTTCCTGAAGCAACTCTCCCATGTCCTTTTCACGTTTAAAATGCTGATGAGCTTCAGGCTGCAGAAGCAGTGGAGCTCATCTCCCCTAAGGAGAGTCACAGTTGAAGAGATCTTGAGCTGCAAGTGCTAGCTGAAATGAACTATGGCAAGATTTTCACCTGGAAAGAGACATTCCAGAGCTGCAGCTTAGGGATTTTGCCCCTGCAGTTGGAGAAGCTCCCACTGATTTTCTGTGCCTGGTATGGGCTCCAGCTGTGTGGGGCAGCGAGGTCTGTATAGGTGAGAGGATCTGGGGATGTTTGTCAGAAAGGCAGAATCTAAGGAGGCTTTGGACTAATATAAAATGCTTTGTAGAGATGTAGAGCTTCTGGAGCTAGGAGGATCAGGTTGGCAGCTGGGGACCAGTGAGTTCTGTGAGCAGCCTGGAGTCATGCACAGCCCGGGAGCCCCATCTGCAGAAACCTTGCACTGAAACAGCTCACTTCTGGTTGGCTTAAATTATTTTCAGAGGTATTTATATTGTTTTTTTTCAGGTTAGGATTTTTATTTCTCAACATCAGAAGTTATTCATGCTACTTACATGATATCAGAAAAATAGCCATGTGCAGTGAGCAGCACTGGCCAGGGAAATGCCTGTACCTTGTTTGTTCTGAAGTTTATTGTGGCGGTTCTGGAAATAACAGCCTGACCTTTCGTTCCTCTGTTATGGTCTGAGGGTGTTCTTACATGGATGTGGAGCTTTCCAAGATAAACGAAGTGAATGTGGTTTGGCATTTAAATCACTAATGTTGTATCAAGCTAGAGAATTTCAGAAGCCATTAATGTCTAAAGACATTTTGTTCACTTGGGGCTAGACTTTGCCCCAGTCTGTATGCGGGTCTTTTTTTTGGTTCAAATTCAAATCTTGATAATGGTGTAAATCTAAGTGCTGTTGCTAATGCCAGTGGAGTTACTTGGTGTTTCTTTTACTTCATGTGTTTTTAAGAGTCCAAATCTTTTCTGATTTTCTTTTTTTTTTTTTTTTTAAAGAGTGGGGTAGTTGCATGTGAAAAGATTTAGTGTCTAAAAGAGCTGAACTGGACGTTTCTGTATTACTCTTTTTGGAAAGCGTGTGTTACTGAAGTCATTCTGCACCGGGCCCTATTGCTGTTTGTATAAGGGGCTGCTATGGATCCGACACAGGATCCAGCAGCAGGCTCAGAGCATCGCTGGCCGTTGGCCCCTCAGTGCCCGCAGCTGCCTCCCGGTGCAGTGTGCAGCCTGCACCCAGCTTCAGGAAATATTTTCAGTTTTCAGCTAAAACTGTATTTCTCATTTGTGAATCCAGTCTGCTTCTGAGGCCTTGTCTTATTTTCATATTATCTCATGAAAACTTATTATTTGCTTCTTCAAAGGGTTTAAAATGCCTGCTCCACTTTTTTTTTTTTCTTTTTCCCCAGAATTTCTCAGGAACAAAAAAGTGTTTCTTACCCTGCAGATGTTGTTACAGATCTGAAGTTAGAGAGCAGTTTGCCTCATCCTGGGAAAAACAATACTGTTCCCAACATTTTCTTAGTCTCAAATCTGTATGTAGGACAATAGGAAAGTGCTATCATATTCTTCCCTATTACCCCAAAATCTACCTGGTGATCTTTTCATTTATTTATTTATTTGTTTGTTTATTTATTAAACAGCTTTCTGGGAGGTTTTTCGATCTGGTCTCCTTACTGGCTTTTACAATTTGGTATATACCTGCAGAAAATCAGACTGAAACATTTACTTTAAAAATAACTTAGTTCTTACCCTGCCATACGTGCCTTCCCATATAGACAGTAAAATGATGCTGAGAGTTTGAGGAGTTGGATAACAAAGCTAGTCATTGTTGATCCTTGCAACTGTGCTGCAGAGCTGTGAATGCAAAGTGATTATGGTTGTGTAATGCAGTTTTCAGAAAAATTACAGTCTCTGTAGCATCCCAGCCAGAAGGTGTCAACATGAAGCAGTACAGTTTTATTTAAGATATGGTGTTTTCTTAAAGCCCTTTTTATATTTGGGCTTTCCAGCTAAAGGAGCAGGTAAAGGCTCCCTTCACAATGCCACCTCCTATCCGACTAGCAGGATCAGCTGGCCAGTGGGGATGTCAGGACCACTCCAGGAGGCTCAGCAATTGTTTTGCAATGGGAACAAACTGACACAGCATACCCATCTATTATCTTTCCTTGGGCCTGGAGGAAAGACTTTCAACCACGTGATCGCCTGCTTAATGTAATTAGTTTTTCCTCCTGAAAGAAGGTGATTGCAGTGCTAGTAATGCCGAGGTGACGTTATGCGCTAGATCGGTGCTGTGCAGTGATGTTTCCCTAGTGAACAGAGGGTGTGATGCTGGTGATGCCAGAATGACTCCCCTTTCTTTGCCCGGATGATTCACAATAATTGGCAGTCGCAATCCTGTCTTTGGCCCTTCTAATCCTTCCTGTGTATGGGCAGGAACAGAGTACAGAGATGCTAAAGTCCAGGTCTCCAGCAGAGCAGGGAGTTTGGGCTGGCAACATGCACCATCATAGAGAATTGGGCTGTAATCTTGTGCTTTGTAAAATTCTCATTAATGTAGTGGTTTGTAGGGGTCCAGCTTTTGAACAAGGCTTTGGGGAGAGAGTTTGGAGGCAGGCACCTGCCCGAGGCTGCTGTGTTACTCAGCGCCTCCAGTTGCTTGCCTGCCTTGATAGGTCTGACCAGGGGTGAACGGGCTTCATAACGAGAGTTTGTGCTGTGAATGCTGTGCTGTGATTTACTGCTGGGGCTGGTTATCCAGCGTGGTGGTTTACTGTACCCTGTGTACAGATCCAAGGTTTGGTCTAGGAAGTATTTAATGCCCTTCTGTTTTGTACACCTGGAGGTCAAAAGAGAATGTGGTTTTTCTAGCTAATCACCATCTGTTGCAAACTAATTGTAAGTAAAACAAAACAAAAAGAAAGTGTGTGGAATCTGGCCAGCTCTTTAGTAATGTCTGATCCAACTAGTCCAATGCTATGTTATTTCTCTGACCTGATTTTACTGAACTTTGTGGGATTTTGAAGTTTTAGCCTGTGTAGTTTGCCTTAACTTTCACTGTGTAGTCTATTTTGGTGGTGTCGGTGGTGTCTTTTTTTTCTTTTTTTTTGGCTCCCTCCCCCTTTTTCCCCCTTCCCTCCAAGCCAGTGGGACAATATAAAGAATTATTTTAAACAGTGGATATGAGATGGCTTTAAAAAATACTGGGAATTGCTACCAGCATTTACATTATATATACTCCACTGGAAGTTAACAGTGATGGTTCTAATGGGCAGGAGGCTCACTTACGGGGGTCGTATTGACAAAGATCTGGAATTTATTTCCATTGTTGGGCAGTATTTGGTGCTGGAGGGATGTGTCCTTTGGACCTGGCACAGGATCAGCAGGGCACTTTGGGTGGTGGAGAGGCTGCCCGCGTCCCTGCAGTCTGAGTGAGCATTTCCTTGTTTTCCTCTCTTGGCTGTTTTGCCTTTTCCTCTCCTCTCAGAGCAGCCAGACCTCGGACTCTGTGTGTCCATCTGCTGAGACACTGGATGGACAAAGGCTGAGTCCCCACCTGAGGGGCTGAAGAGTTAAAATGGGGAGTGAGATGATTTCAGTTTCTAATGTGCATGTTTCTATTATTAT
This sequence comes from Gallinago jamesoni, assembly GCA_025769975.1. Lineage (NCBI taxonomy): Eukaryota > Metazoa > Chordata > Aves > Charadriiformes > Scolopacidae > Gallinago > Gallinago jamesoni. Next base: position 17,736,868 of record JAOQGH010000051.1, read on the forward strand.
CTTGTTAACCCATAACACTATGTGATTACTTGTATAAATATTTATGTTTGGAATGTAGCTACAGATATGTGATAGGATTAATGCTAAATTTTTAGTGTTTTTAGTTTGTCAGGTTGCTTTCTTTTGTGTTTTGTTTTCTTTATTTTTAATTGGCAAAAGTGTATGCACAAACAGGGTTCAGATGGCCAGAGACTCCAGAATCTCATTATCTTAATTGAAAAATGTCAGCCTTTGACATTAATAAATGATTTAGCTGGTACATGATTTAGTCACTGGGGAGAAATGGAATCGACTGTTACAGCCATACTTCACTTCTAGATGATAATGATAAGCTACATCCCACAGCTCTTAGGAATTAATAGCTCTGGGCTTAGGACATTATTTTCATATATTAGAACATCTCATTTCCATTATATTTGGGAATGTTTTATTCTGGAATACCTTCACTTAGAAAAAAACAGGAAGGTACACAAGACATCCTCCTCTATCCTCTAATGTCGCTCTTCAACTTTTTACAGTCTATAGATCTGTTGCCAATGCCCTGCCTCTGCATATTTGAAAATAAAACAGTTTTGTTTCTGTTGCCCGTTCTTCACTTACTGAAGGAAATAAGTTGTTTAGACAATGTGTGGGGATTAGCTGTCTGCTGAACTACGCCAGTAAACAAGTAATTAATTCTCATCAAAATATACACTATGCTCTGTGCATGGATTTTTATGGAGTCTTCTGGAAAAGAAAATATTTTTCTGTCTAAAAAGCATTTCCTACCCAGTGACTAGCTGTAAAAGAAACAGCTTGAAAATATTTCCTGGCTGAAAGAAAGGATTGGTACATACTTTTAGTTTGCCGTTTTGGTTAACATCACTATGTGTTTTTTCTAGCACCTCTTCAGTTTTTCTTAGTTTTATGTACCTAAGTGTTAATAAACATAGGTACAGAAATAACAATCCAGCTGAGCCGATCTGTTTGATCTTTTTTTTGGTAACACCAATGCTGGGATTTTGCAAAGGATAATTTGAGGATTCAGGCTTGGCTTTCCTTCTGTTGGAAATCACTATTAAAATACTGACAACTGCTGCTGGATCAGGAGCCTGAGAGTTGTGCCTTGGGGATTTATTTATTTTTTTTAAGAACTAGATCAGTGGGCAAAACACATCATTAGTGTATCACAGGAGGTAAGGGAGGTGAGGTTGGTGTTCCTGCTGAGATACTAAACAGTTGTGCAAGCACAAATGGGAGTTTGCCATGAATCGTGTTTTGGAGCACAGCCTCTGACAGACAGGCTTTGATGACACTTTAGAAGCAAAAGTGTAGTGTTTATTTCAGCTTCTAAACCAGGTTAGTGAACAACTGTTAGCAGTACCAGGCGATGTGGAGCTGGTGGTTTGCAGAACTTAGCAGATGTTTTTTATGCTGTTACCAGTCAGCAAAGTAAAGTTGGGGTTGGCAATACGGTGTTTCCAGAAAATGAGAAATCAAAGGTGGCAAACATGTACGTTCTCACAATTTCTGCTTAGCCTCCCTGTTAATGCAGGGTTTTTGCTGTTGTCTTCTGGCTGTGCCAGTTGCATTTCTCCATGGGCAAGTGTAAGGGCCTTCTGCTGCTTTGCAGGGCATGGTTTCATGCAGCATCACTTGCTCTTAGCAAGCTGCCCTGCATGTGCCCCAAGCTACCTGTACATCAGCAGGATGAAGTTATTACAAATTGTGAGTTCCCTTTCCCCTTGGACTTTTCTTTGGCTTACTTTGTTGTTTTCACTCCTGCCCTCTCCCGGCCATGGCTCAGCAAAGCTGTGCTGTGTGTGTTTCCTAACTGGGTGCTGCTGGGCGGCTCTGCAGCATGGCCATCTTCTTGAGTGTCCTCATACTAAGGGTTCAGTGTCATTTTGCTGTTGTATTGTACAGCAAATGACAGCTTAACTTGTCTGATTTTCCTTGCTGATTCCTCTCAGGGATGTGTTTGCCTTCTTTCAAATCATGTATCACTAGAGCCTGACGCTCATAGCCCGGGATTTCTATAGTGCCTCATTTTCTATAGACGTATGATTATCTGTGATTTTCTGCCTTAAATTGTTGTTGCATTTTTTAAGTTGGCTTTTATCTCTTGTTGTCACAGATAACATTGAAAACCATGATTCTGAGATGGTCAGAAGGCAAATGAGATCTAAATTTATTCATCCCTTGTACTCTTTCAGCTGTGATGGTTTCTGTACTAACAGATGTGTTACAACTTTGAGAGATCAGGGGTGAAAGCAAGAACTGTTTGGGGTGGTGACCTCTGTGGTACCAAAAGCCAGGCCAGACAACCCCAGTGTTTCTTTGTAACTGTGTTCTTTGGCAAAAAGAGGTTTGAAATGTTTTTGAAGTCTGGGTACAGAGACAGACCGTAAATAGATCATGTAAACTTGCCCTTCTGAGCTGTAGAACATCCCTCAGTAGGTCAGACCTAAAGACTTTCTAAAGACTATTCATGCTGTATATGTTCATACGTGAGTATACTGCAGTGAAATTATAAAACTGGAACTAAAGCAAGCTGTAAATGGAAAGGCCTTGCCAATTGAGATAATAAAAAGAGGAGGCTCGCCTCTAATAAATTCCTAGTGTAATTGTTATAAAAGTGGGCAGATATTTACAGTAACAAAGCTCTCATTTTTGCAAAGCTTCAGTCATATACGCATTTTTACCTACTGTGAGCAGCCACCAGTGCCCATGGGCCGGTGTGCTGGACAGTGAGTAAGGGTCTGATTTCTTGCAGGACTGAGGCCTTGCGAAGCATTCAGTGTTTCAATGCACATGTGTCTTTTCCAGAATTGAAAACAGCTTTTATTCCCTGGGCTGAGCTGGCAGCCGGCACAGAAGACAGTCTGCTTTATGTTTATCAATCCAGGGAGAAGTCCAGCTCTTGCGAGTGTATTTCTCATCTGCCAAGAGCATCAATAGAACGTTTAACTATCTTCCACTTCTTCCACTCTCTTTTTTTTTTTTAATTACTTAAATATGGCCATTCAGGGAAGCATTTAATTCTTTAAATATGGTGAGGAAGGCATTAGTGAAGGGTAGAGGGTTTAACCCCATGATTTCTGAAGCTTTTCTGGCGGCCAGCCAGTGCTGGTGGCTGCCTGCCGTGTGCCGATGCATGATCTGTCCCGGGAGCATCAGACCAGCCTCAGGCAGGGAATTCCAAATCCCAACCCATCATCCCCCCCATTCCCCTCGGTGTGGGGGTGCTGCCCATGCTCTGGAGTCTTTTTGGGGCGCTTGCAGAGGTTTTACCTGTGGACTGTGTTTTTTGGGGAAACCCTGATTGAAGCAGCTGCTCTGTGCTGCCATCTATGCAGAGTGTATGCAGAGAGAATAAGCAGCCTGATCCTGATGTATTTGTTGAACTATTCTGTTCATTTTAATTAGTCCAATTTAAGCTGTGATGTATGTGTGAAAATATGGGCCTTGATCATCTGGGGGCTTTCTGAAACCCTATGATCTGAAACCCTATGTAAATAAACCCCTGGCAAGGACTGAATGCCAAAGGGCTTTAGAAGGGTCTTTTCAGATGATCAATCCTGTCCCCGTGTGTAGAAAAATGGGGATGTGTAAAAGGTTTCCCTTGTAGCTGAGGAAATGTTAAAAGTCTGTAATGACACATCTAACCATCAGAGATTCTTTATTATTAGAGTTCTCACAAGCAAATTTCTTACATAAATTGTGACGGCCCATTTCACTAACTGAACGCCACGTTTATTACTAAATGAACTTGATAATTAGTTTGTAATCTGTGCATAGGCATTTCATCCTGGCGGTTTTCTCGCAGAGAATAATTTGCCTTTTATTTGTTGAGGGTGGTTTTTTTAGTGAAAACAGAAGTCCCATTCATGATGGGCACAGCAAATGTAGTAAAACGCTATCATAGCTGGGATTTGTTGTACACTATGGATTTATGTCAAGAATGTTAATGATTTGTTTATGAATAAGTGAGCCTGTAGTATTGTGAAACAGTATCTGGCAGGCATGCTGAATGGACATTTTAAGAGCAGAGGATTCTTGAGCTGAATAAGCTGTAGATATTCATGTGTCTCAAACTAGTCATAAGTAGGCTTATGGATTTTAAACAGAAGTGTTTATTTATTTATCATCATCTACAGCTCTCATCTGGCATATGTATGGGCCACTCGATAACAAGCAAAGAGGTTGTTAAGTATTTTTTAAGGGCAGTTAATCTCCTTCTAGTGGGCTTTATTTTAAATGCAAGGTTTTCTTCCAGAAAGCAATACAAAGCTTTAAGCAGAGCAATGTGATGTTTGCAGAGACTGTGTAGAGAGATCAGGAAGGTACTTTTGATTTGCAGTGTCTTGCTTGGGTGTAGCACCTAGTTTAACAGAGCCATCACTTAAGTTTCCTGATGGAATTATTACTTGGCTGCCTATTTGCTGCATGGTTCTGAATGCACATCTTCATAATGAGAGCTTTGGAAGGGTTTACTACTTTCTTCTGATCCCTGTTTTCTTGGAAGGATGCCTATTGTTGGCTAGGAGAGGTGGCTCATTCCCATCTTATATGAGTCCAAAGACTGATATCCTCTGTGTGTTGGGGAGTACTGCGGCAACAAAGGGCACGGACTCTGTGGGGGGGGTGTGAAGCGAAGACCTTTATTGTTTCATTTTTTCAGCATTTATAGTTTCTATTGTTTGATCACGTGCCGTGCTCTCTACACAGATAGGTTGTGAGTGAATGTCCAGGCACCCTTGTGAGCAATACGATTGGCTACATTTAAATGTTGATGCGCCTAGGCTGAACAGTCATTACTATCTGCTTTGGTAGACTGCTGTCTACTTTGGTCCCTTGTTATCTGCTTGGCTGCATTACATATTACCATATGAGGACGTTGTTTTACTGTTCCCAAGGCTTCCTTCCCATCAGTACAAGAACACCTGCCGAGCTCTCGCTCAGCAGCGCGTCTCCAATGAGTACTTGTGAGAAGTGAAGCACAGGTCCTCAAAAGAATAAATTGGGGACTAGATTGAACCTCATCCCAGGAAACGATCCTTTGCTTTGCCTGTTATGATTTGTATGGTCCAGGTGTGGGATCTAACCACTGGGATATCAGATCAACTAACCAACAGCTGATGTCCAGCAGGACACAGTGAGAGCTCTGTCACTGTTTTGCAAACTAGTGTGTGGATTTTTGTGCTATGTAAATATCATAGTGTCAAAAAAAGGATTGCAATATTTATCTTCTCTCCAATCATCCTTCCTGTAATGAGTCTTATACCTGGTTAAATGGGTGCCAATGCTTAACATGAAGAAAGGGTTGTCACTCAAGTGGGATTCAGGCGTTTTGAAATGCAGCAAAGCCTCTTGAAAAACTGCAGGAGGAAGATGTGTTTATTGCTGTAGCAGGAAGCTTTGTCGTGTAACTTCATACACCATCTGAGGTTTGGGCATCTGAGCCCAAAACCAAGGGACTTCGGTTCTGGATTTGGGAGGTGTCAGAGGCAGTTGGTGTCGTGCATCCAGGCCGCTGTGTGGAGCGTGACTAAACTTGGCCCAATAAATTGTGGCATTTCTTGAAATGGTGCCTTGTACTTCTTAATGAGCTGGGCTATCAGCTCTGCATCAGTGGATGGGTAAAATGAAGCAAGAATTGCTTTAACATTAAAACTGTGCCTGAAGGACTTCTCTGAGAAATTGCTTATGATTATTAAGTGAATATAATGTGGTAAGACAACCTTGCTTCTTTGCTGTGCTTTTTTTTCATACTAAGCGTGGTTTTGAAGGTTGAAACATGTACAGATGGAAAGTAATGTTGAAATGGGAATGGCTTTGGAAGCTGTGCAATGTTCTCTCCCTTTGAATGTGGATAGAGAAGAGAGGTAAGACACAATTTATTGAGATGCAACTTTTATAGAAGACTTGGATTTCCTCTAAGTACGGTTTGATTGTGTGCCAAAGAGGCTGGAACCAGAGCACTTCATGCACCAAACTGGAGAAGAATCTCTTCCAAAAAATTCCAAAAAAATTGAATGGGCTGGGGAAAAATGAGCCTTGTATTGCGTGTTCCTTCTGCTGTGTATGCATATGTAGAGCTATATAAATGGAAAGACTGCCACCCTCTGTGACAATTAATGGTGATGATGATGGTGGCTGTGGGGCGCAGTTGGGCTAGCTGCAGTCTAAGCAACTATGGGGCAGTAACACTCCAGGAATAAAACATTCCTACAGCCTAGGGCAGGTAGCACGGGCTGCCGTAGGCTGCTCTTTCAAATTACCACTAAGACTTACCCCTGCATCTTATGTGTGTTATTTCTTCAATGGTATGTTTGTTGCTTATGCTGTTATCGGAATTGTCTGCTGTTTCTTCCCTGGAGTTGTCTCATCTGAGACAGCATTTCAGCAAATGCCTAGCCCACAAGCTGCATGTTCCTCCTGTTCTTAAACACAGCAGCACACATTCAGAGAGGAAGGCAAGGAGGGAAACTGTACTGGAGTTCATGAACTAATTTGTTCTCTATATAAATGCTTGAGCCTTTTTCCCACTCAGAGATGTATTGCACCATTAAACACTATTAAATATTGGCAGCTGCACAGTAAACTGCATTTGTGATTTGTCTACTGTGTAAGCAGAAAAAGCAATCCCAAATCTGCTTCAGGAATGGGTTTACTCTGCTGAGTTGGGAATATCAGTGATAGCCACCAGTGTATACTTATTTCAACCTATAATGGTGATAAAACATGAAAGTGGAATTGCTCATGTCATAGGGCGTAGGTTGGAATTAATCACTTTTCTACATATGCTACAGGGAAAATAGATTATAACCACAGCCCTGTTTCATGTGCTGGTTGAAGCTGGTTCACTTTTAATATCTATACTGGTGATGGAGTACTGCATGGAATATAATGGTTTTCAAATTATTTATAACTTTTATTTCTACAAATTATTTTTAAAAAATCAGTGTTTAAGTAGATGCACTTGTCATATGTTTCTTAATTGTGCCACAGTCAAAACTCATGGCTGTCCTTTATGGGTAACTACTGCATACACTTGACTGGCTTGAAAAGCAGAAAATGCTGCTAATTTGTGTTCCTGTTTCTGCAGGGAGATGCTGTAGCTCCTCAACCTCTGGTTTTCTCTGGTGTCCTCATTGTGTTGTGGGTGACACTGAGATGCACATGATACCCAAGCAGCGATTAAAGACAGGAAAAAGCAAAACTTGGAGCACTTCAAATATGGTGGTTGCTGGATGTCACCCAGGAGGGAACAGGCTTTGTTGAATGATCAAAGGTCTCCTACGCTCATCAGCTGCTCAGATGGAGCAGACAGATGTTTTATCTAGCTGATTGTCTTGTAAAACTGTAGATTTGGCTTGTGCAAATAGCTGCACATGCAAAACTTGACTGCTGTTATTTCAGAGGCTTTTCTACTGTCATCTGAAAATCTGTTCCATGTAGAGAACCTGGGATCCAAAATTGAATAAAAATAAAACAAGGATACCTTCTGCTCCTAAAGGCACCCAAGACTGAAAATAGTGTAGTTGGATTAAAGATCGGTATATCGTAGGCAAACTAGTGGTAATTAATTGACATAGATTTAAAGTTCTCTCTCAAAATGTATGCCTTCAGTTAACAGCTTGCCCAGACTTTCCACTTTTTCATAGAATCATCTTGGTTGGAAGGGACCTCTAGTCCAACCGTCAGCCTAACTCTGACAAAAAAAAAAAAAAAAAATCACTAAACCTTATTCCTGAGGACCATGTCAACCCGTCTTTTGAACACGTCCAGGCATGGTGCCTTGGCCACTTCCCTGGGCAGCCTATTCCAATGCTTGATAACCATTTCAGTGAAGAAATGTTTCCTAATATCCAATCTAAACCTCCCCTGGTCCAACTTGAATCCATTTCCCCTTGTCCTATCTCCTGTGACTTGGGAGATGAGAATGACCCCCACCTCTCTATACCCCTTCAGGTAGTTATAGAGCGCAATAAGGTCTCCCCTCAGCCTCCTCTTCTCCAGGCTGAACAACCCCAGCTCCCTCAGCCTTTCCTCATAAGACTTACTCTCCAGACTCTTCTCCAGCTTCGTCACCCTTCTCTGGACCCGCGCCAGCACCTCAAAGTCTTTTTTGTGGTAAGGGGCCCAAAACTGGACACAGTACTCGAGGTGGGGCCTCACCAGTGCTGAGTACAGGGGGATGATCACCTCTTGAGTCCTACTCACCACACTGTTCCTGATACAGGCCAAGACACCGTTGGCCTTCTTGGCCACCTGGGCACACTGCTGGCTCATGTTCAGCCAACAGTCGACCAACACTCCCAGGTCCTTTTCTGTCAGGCAGCTCTCCAGCCACTCTTCCCCAAGCCTGTAAGATTAGGTTTAAGCCTTAAAGATTTTAGGTTATCTCTTTCAAGCTTTACTTCCAGACTGAAATTACATACTTTTTTTTTTTTTTAAATGAAAATATTTTGTTTGTGATGGTCTCCCAAATAACTTACCAACAGTGCAACCATTTTCACAGACTTTCTTGGAAATAATGCTGACTTAGAAAGCAGGAGCAGACCCCTTGTCACCTAGCTCAGAATCAACCCAAAGAAAGAAAATGTCCATTTTGAGCCTTGGGCTCTGACCACCCCCTGACTTCCATGGGGAGACCTAGAGGCAAAGCCTTATTTTGTACCCATGTGGAACGTTTTGTGCTGAATGCTCTTGACCAGTGTGTAGGCAGTGAAGCTTTGCGGTGGGCAGCCTTGAGGATGTCAGCAGCTATAATGAATCCCTGTGTGCATGCATCCATCAGCATCATCTTGCAGTCTACCTGGTTACTACCCTATCAGTAAATGCTCAGAACTGGGCTTCCCCCCCCCCCGCCCCCTCTATTTTTCTTTAGGCCAGATTACTGTCATTGATGTAACTTAGTTTGGCTTGGAGATTTTTTGAAAGAACTGTACAGCCATTATATATGCAAATAATTTAGATAAGCATAGTTAAGCTTAGATAAACCATCGGTAGGACTACAGCATGAAAAATTTCAAGTATAAAAGAAAGAATAAGATTGATAACCCTTCTGCTTAGTGGCCAGAACACAAACAAAAGCTGCAAGTCTGGGCAGAGAGATGTGCTATAAAAAACATTATCGCAAGATTAAGCTGTAGAGGACACATTTTTGCATGGTAATCTACTGGATTTATTTTGACAATTATTTATTTGTGGTGGTTGTGAAAGTGGAATTTTTAGCAGTGTTGGTATAATTATAGAGGAACGAATGTATAAAGCTGCTCAAACATTTTGCATCACAGTTATGTGGGTTTTTTCAGCCAAATACATGCCTTTTTTGATTAAAAGAAATATTTGTCTTGAAACTCTTTTTCCCCAGAGGAATGATTAATTGATATTCACAAGAGTCAATACTTTAATATTTTATCAGAGGCCCCTAAATTCTTTCACTCCCTTCTCTTTCAGGGTAAATAATTTAGATTTCAGATGCATCAAGTTTGATAAAAGCCACCTTGTTAACATCTCCTGTAGAATTACAGCTCTGTGTGCTTTGAAGGATGCTGGAATAACTACATCAGTAATACTCCTGCCTTAAATTGAATGGGGCAAAGGAAGTAGGTAGCGGGGAAATGCTGGCCAGGCAGTTCATTTATTTTAATTTTGTTGGTTCTTTCACATCTGTTTAACTAGCTGCCTGACACAGGTACACTAGAGACTGTAAATGTCATGAGTATTCAGAATACTTTCATCTTGTTGTATTACAGGAATATGTATTGGATCTGCATGTAGAGAAGCTCAGGGCTTTAACAGCCCAGTCCCTTTTCCCTGGATGGTGATGTTCTATATTATTTCATTTCCCCTAAGCCTGAAACATGTTAAAATATGGTTTGCAATAATTGACAGATTTTGCACGAAGAACACTTAATAAAAAAAGCCACAAACCACCTCTCATTTACATTCCTGTTTCTTCTGCAACTTCATTTCTCAAAGTTGAGCCCAAACTTCCAGATTCAAAATTGACTGGCTTTTTTCAATGCAAAATTGTTTAAGTTGTAATGTGACTAGAATGGTGGTGTTTTTAAGGTGGTCAGCATCGGTGGAGCAGGGAAGAAAATTAAAGCTGCACTAAGAATAAAGATGTTCCCCTTTGTCTGTTGCTCTATGGGATTGTTTATTATGCAGTTGTTTTCTGTGTTGAAAACTTGCAAGTCATTGCTCTGTCAAACAAAGTTCAGAGCAGATTGGGCAAAAGCAAGAGTATAATTACTGGAAAAAGAAAGTAGCCTTCACAACATCAAGAGGTTGAATGATGATCCTTGCACAGGCCTGAAGTATTCCGGTTCTGCTGGTATTCCTGGAAGGGAACGGTGGACAGTTTTGAGCTCTTCTGTTTTCTTTAGTTAAGCAATTTAATATTTCCATCATTCAATGGTCTTCATTTCATTGGCGATGTTGAATTATAAGACTAAAATAGCAATTTAGTTACTACTCTAAAAAGTAGTAATAATTCTTCACATAGGTGCATGTAATAGCACATGGAAAGCAGCAGTGAAGATGGGGATTGGGTCTGTTCCTGTTGAACTTCAGATATCTGTGGAAGCGGGGATTTTATTTTTTTTTTTATGCCATGTGGGATTCCTAAGAACTGGGATTTGAGTATGAATGAGCACATGTTTCCAGAATGGAATTACTTGAGTTTGTTTAATCAATTGTGGATTCCTCCAGAGTGATACTGCAGTGCCTGTGTGAGGAGTTAGCTCTTTTTAATTGGTCCCGTATGTACTGGCAGACAGTATATTAACCATGCCTTGGGGGGATAAGGGCGTCTGGTTGAATCTCCTGGTGCATATTTTATTTCTGTTCTGGAGGGATTTGCCTTTTTTTTTTTTGTTTTGTTTTGTTCTAAGAACTGTAATATGTGTATAATCACTAGCATTTTGAAACTTAATGCTCAGCTCAGGGATTAGTTAGGCTTCTGAAAAATTATCTGAACTTTGACAAGTAAAGAAGAAGAAACAGGTTTTACAGAGAAGCTTGAGTTTCTGAATATTTCTGGGTCTGGGTGCTTAAATTGTGAGAAGTTGGTAGCTTAATCTCCCTTCTTGTCAAGTGCTAAGGACTTGTCCTTTGAAAATCACGAAAATGGAAGCATCAGAAAAGATTAATTGCTTTTGAAAAAACTTGAAAATACCATGCAGATTCAACTTTTATATCTGGATGAGATGGATATGAGGGCTGTCTTGTCCATGGGTGCCATAGGTTCACCCCAGCAAATGGCAGCACCATTCTCAGCCGCTTCACTTCACTTTTCTGCACTGGAAAAGCAGAGTAATTTTGCATCTGGCTGTTCTGGCTCAGTTTAACCAAAAAGGTAGTTGCAGCAGAAATAGGAATCAGTTGATTTGATTTTCTTTTGTAAAACTTTTTTTGGTGCAAATCCTGTCACTTGTCTAAGCCTTGGGCTTTGCTGAATTAATGAGACACTTTGTAGAATGGTATTTTCGATCACTTTCTATAGAATCCCTTATTTCTGATGTAGGCTCTCTGCTGTGCTGCTCTTACTCATGACTTTAAGAAGTAGGAAGACGTACTGTATGAAGTCCCCCTGACAACAGGGGTTATGCATTTGTACTGTTATGTCATCTGCTTAAAGGTTTGTATAGCCATAAATCTGATCAGAGTTCCCCCGTGATGAATAATTTGTTGGAGGCACAAAGGGAGTAATATTTCAGGAGATGAAATGCCTGTGAATGTTGGTGGGGCTGGTAAGGTCTCCTTGGGAAGGTGCATGTGATAGGAGAGCAGTGCTGGCCAAACTTTCTCTGGAGCATGCACTGATTGTGCTCAGACAGATGTGTGGAGAGAGGGAAGACTAATGCCACCAGGCTGCTTTCTTTGCCCTCTGCAAGGCTTGGGCACATGCACCCTCATGGGGGCTTTCCAAAAAGGCTGACTTGCTGAAGAAGCAGGTCTGTTTGCTTGGAGATGGCTCGTGTCTATGGGAAGTAATGGGACCCCCTCTCAGAGACCCTTAAGAATGCCAGGCTTTAATCCTGGGGGTGTTTCAGACCTGGAAAAGGCAGTGCTGTAAATTAGTATCAACGGAGTCAGTGATTAAAAGGACAGCTTTAGAGAAAGGAGTGGATTTTCATCATCTTGTAGTTGTAAATACAAGAATTCATTAGACTTATCCCAAAAGTTCATTTGGTTTGTATTTAAGCAATATGTAAGCATTTTTTGCAAGAATTTGTGCTCTTTGTTTCTGCATAGTATTAGGCACAATGTTTCCTGTAGCAAATAATTGGGGCAAATTCCCTGTTTGTAGCAGGCATCTGTGTCATCTAGTCTGTGTCCCTGTCTCAGTGAGCAGGTTTTAGAAAGACAAGAGAGAGGTCACTGAACTACATAACTGCTTAACAAGTTATTGATTTATTGCAAAAAAACAAAGGAGAAGAGCGAGAGAGAGAAATCCTGGTTTTGAAAGGGCTGCGTTGGGCAATGCAGCGGCTGTCTGGCAGGTATTGTATGAGATGGGCTTGCTCTGCCAGGCACAGAGTGAGGAGAAAGAACTTTTTAAAGCATCCTCTGACACAGAAATTATTGGAAAGCCTCCAAGAGCAAATTGAAAAAGCAACAGCCGCCTTCATGCTGCAGGATTCCATTGTTTTAATATTGGGCCAACTATACCAAATAATACATCTAGTGGAAACTCATGTTGGGGAAAAAATATGTTGGAACGCAACTAAGAGGTCAGCTCAAAATCAAAGTGAATGAACTTGACATATCTATGCGTGTCCTATTTTGTTCTTTTTCTTGTCAGCTCTTAGCTCCTCATTGCTCCTCATTTATTTCCACTCTTCTTTTTCTTTTTTTTTTTTCTTTTTTTTAAATTTGTCTGTTCTTGGCCTTGTGTTCTGGCTGCCATTTGTCCTGAAAAATGATGGGGCTGATCGATACATGTGCTTGCACAGAGAAATTCTGGCATACTGATACTTTTGAAACTGTAATCTAGTTTAACATTCCAGGTTTGCACACACACGTGGTGCTTTTGGGGAGGTACTGCTCCTCTGGTGATGAGAGGATGAACAGCAGATAACGAACATGACTTTATTTCCTTCAGTGCTGTGTAACGGAGCTATACTTCCCAGGCTAGTTTTGTTTGCTGGACTTCTGAATGTAGTTTGAAGACCAATGTAATCAGAATTGGAAGAAAAATGCAGAGTTTTTACTGCAAGTGTAAAGACTTTTTACAATGGTTGCATTTAATAAAACACACAACACAGCTATCTGTTAATTGAGTTTGGATGGAATGAGAGCTAGTTCAGTTGTAACAAAGTACTTAAAGTTTGAGAGTTAAGAGTGATTTGAGGCCAAAAGTTTGTGAAGCAGTTATTTATGAGAGCAGCTCAGTTGATATATTGGTGAAAGTCATTATGCTAAAATGCTATTCTATTGATGCTAAAATAATGTTGTTCTGGTATAAAATATGCGCCATGAATACCAGGCATTGGAAACCACAACTCATTTCAAAATATGTTTAACAGTCATCAGTAAATAATAAAATGTAAAAGCCCAAATTCAGACATACATATTTAGATGTTCATCTTCCATCCACATGCCTAATTTCCACTGAAATAATGAACTAAGAATTTAGGTACTGTAATGTAGAAGATTGATCAAAGAACTCCTTATTGCCATACTCTGACTTCTTTTACCTCCTCCAGTAATGATTTTGGGAGGTCTTATTTTATTTTTGTGATTATGAATGTCCTGAAATATTGACTCCTTCGTACTCTGATGTGGATGTCTATAGTGGGACTTCAGGTTTTGAGAAATTACAGCTAAACTGGGAACTTAGTCTCTGAATATCCTGTATATTCAGATTTGCTTGGGTCTGGGGGGTTAGTTTGACCAAGTGTAGAGAGATGTTAGAGGATCAGTCATGAAATTCTCATCTGTCTCTGAAGTTTCCTGCAGTTTGGAGGGTGTTTGTTTCTGGGTCTGTGTTTTGTTTGGGCAGTGATCCTGCTGATTGGAATCGCATAAGCTTGGCAACAGAATGGAGGCATCCAGCCAGAGCAAACTCAAAGTACACAGGGTCTGAGAACAAAACGTTTCACATGAATTAAATTGTGAGGAAATAGAAATTCTTTAAACTTGTAAGAAAACAAGGCAATGTGAGCCTCATCACACAGGCAGCTGGGTGATCAGGGCTATCGATAGGGAATGCAAGTTTTGTTTATGAAATCTTGATAGTTGTGTGTTTTTTAGAGCTGTGTCTTATCACCACAGGAAGAAAAATATTTCCCAAGAAACTGGTATTAGACTAAGATGCAATAACCCTTGGTGCTTGCACACAAAGATCCAGTAGCATCTTTGCTGAAAGGCTTTTTGACACTTGACTGATTTCAGTTTCCCCTGTACCATGCACTGCAGCTGCGCGTGCCATCCTAAAATGGCTCCCTGTGTCCTCATCCTGCTTTTCTATCTGCACTCCTGTGTCCCCCTTCCCTTCATCTGTTTTTTTTTTTTTTTTTTCCGTATGTTATAGGTTTTTCTATCAGAGCTTTAGCCTTGATTCCCTTGGGTTCAGTAATGGCAGGAGGAGTCCAGGAGGGTCTCTGCCTGGCAGCAGGGAGCATTGGTCACAGCGTGCTGGTTGCTGCCTCTCCTGGTGCTTTCCCTTTGATGCTGTCTTCTGCTCGGTGTCTTATCATACGGATTCGGTGTTTTATCGTACAGATTTGAGTATACCCTGGTAAATGCAGATTACTTTTTTCTGTGCCAAACACTTCCTGCTGCACCCGTCTCTCCTCTGCACTATCTGGTAGGAGCCAGGGGACGCGAGGTGGGGAAGCAGTGTCAGGCCCTGGTTCAGTTTCGTATGCACAATCATGCAGGGTGGCATGTGGTTGGGTGGTGAAGGTCTTTTTGTTCATTTGTGGCACGATGTTTCCCAGATGCTTTGCGCCCATGATCCTTGGAGGTGCCATGCCCTCGGTGTGGGCGTGCTGAGTTGTGCTGCAGGCCTGCCCAAGATCCTCTACCTCCAAAATGTGTTACAGGGCACCTTGCAGGCAAGTCTGTCATCCCCTTGTGCCCTTTGTCATTTCTTTGCAATTGAGAGATGTACATTCAGACATAGTTACCTGCTTTTTCACCTAAGTAACATCTGTTACCTGGAAGAGATTGAATGGATTTAATTTGATAGGCTTGCAAAACAGAGCTTTCGACATGCTAGATGAGATAGGCTTTTAATAACCAGATTTCTGGAGCTGGATTGTTTTCAAGAAGATTACTCGAGCTGGATCTGCTTGAGTATGAAGAGTTGTGACATGATCTTGGATTTGTGCATGCCAGTCAATTTTGTGTTATAGAGCAGGCTGCTGATGGGATGATTTCTGACTATAAGTGCTTCCATCCCCTCTGTAGTAGGTTTTATTGTAGTGTTCAGTACAATGTTTATATGAACTGCTAGTAAAGCATAAACAACTACAGCATGGTAAAGTTTAATATGGGGAAGGGGAAAGTATTTAAACTGTATTAGTAGTATTTGTTTAACAAGAAATGGATCAGATGTGACTTTTATCTGTACTGGGTGGCATTTGCTTTAAACAGAACAAAGACTGAAACAGTTTTTGTATGAACAGTATCAGAATCTTGTTGAAAAGCCAGAGGCTTGGTGCAGAGTGGTCCTTAGATCACAGCTCTGCTCATGTCAGTGATGGTGTAACCATAGTGCTGAAGGACTCCTGGGTTGTCATCTCCTCTGACCATGAGTAAGAGAGTGGAGACTGGGTACACTGATAGTCAAATTCCACTGGAAATAGATGAAAAGGGACATTCGGACTTTCCAAAATTCACTTGTTGTTTGTTGCACTTGGTTGTGTCTTTCCCTTCCTAGGCCGCTGTGTCTTGCTGTGGGATGCTGTTGAAAAATTTTGATTTCATTCCAGAACTACGTAGATCTGAAAAGTAGAGGAAGTACTTGAACTGAAGTAGTAAATTATAGAGGTTATTTTTGAATTTCCCTGATCTTTTGCTGATGCTCAAACATGGATTTCATGTGGAAATTCCTTTGTAGGTGCTGTAGCATGAGCTGCACAGAGGATGGCTTCTCATTCTGGAAAAACCCTCTTTCAGAAGCTTTGAACTTTTAGAATAACTCTTTTTCACAAATTAACATCCTATCTTTTTGAGATTTACACTCAATGTGTGTCTTTGGCAAAATTTGGCCAAATACAGATCGTTTGGAAATGTGATGCCAGTTTCTGCAGTCATCTGTTGGTTGTAATCCTGATGTTTAGAGATAATGGGTGCTGAGAGCTAGGGTGTTGAAGACTTTCTTACTTACGTTCACTGCGTTGCAATCCAATTAGGTTGTAGACCGTGTTCATTCTGTTCATCCGCTACTGCTGGATTACAGATTACAATGAGTTACAGTCTCCTCTTTCTTAACTTTTTTTTTTTAATATTCGCATCCAATATATAATTCTTTCTTAGCTTTATTGAATTTGAGTCTGTTTTATTTCCATCATGAAAATGAAAAGATCCGCTAGCCCAGGCTTGACTGCTTGCTGAGTACTCAGTACTATGAACAGCAGTGACTGTTAGTTAGGACCTGAAGATGAAGAGCTGTACAGAAGCACTAAGCATTACTATTATTACAAATTGTCAGTCCATACTTTTCTCCTCCAAGGCATGTTTAGTTGTATAGAGCTGCAGTTACTCTCTCCAAGACATTTGCCCTGAGTTGTGGAAATCACTGTATTTTTGCTAACAAATTAAACCGAAACAATGTCAATTTTTAGTTTTAACAGCAACAGAAATTGTGCTTGGACTAAATCCGTAGCACCTAAAATGTGCAAATTGAATGTTGTGAAATAGTTACTCTAGAGATAATGTGTGACTGTTGAGCTGATAACTAAGTATATGTTGAAAGCAATTTAGAAGTTCTTGATTCTTACATTCAGTTAACCTGTAGTGAAAAGGGTTAGTGATGACAGGGTTTTCATTGAAATAGGGAGCACTTTGATGGTTACCAAGAGGGAAAGTATGTATTGTACCTCTGTAGTGACAGTCTTGGCCTGCTAAGGGTTTGGGCTTCCAGTTATATACCCTTCGGCTTTCTTCTACAGGGGGAAAGGATGCTGTCAAGAATGGTAAACTAAGCAGAGGAAAAGGGTGGAACCTGAATCCTTGAATAAGCGAAACAAGGGTTTTGTATTAAGATAATTTTCTGATGTTATTAGAGGCTTTATTTAAATTTTATTTTGAATAGTTTTGTGTTCAGCAAGTAGGAAAATACAGTGATAATTAAAGCTCTGGCCCTTTCTTTGGTAATTGAGCTATTTTGTTTGCTCAAGGAATTTTAAAACTTGCTGCCAATTTCTTACTGTTATATTGCTCCTTGCGTTTCTTTCAAACGTAAAGTCTGTATCAGTAGAACCATCTAGAACCATCTAAATGGATAAAGGATGAATGATGTGCAGTTTTGAGCTGTTGTTATATTCGTGCCAGTTAAGAATCTCTTCTTTTGATGATTTTAAGTATAAGAACTACCAAATGAACCTAGTGGTTCTGACACATGCAATGTGAATGGTATAATGTTCCCTGAATCTTTATTCAGTGAATTGCCAAAGTCATGCTTTTCAAGAACTTTGTGAACTTAAAGCACTTTAAGGAGACATTCTGGGTTCACAGCAGTGGAGATCCAATGCCTCTTCTCAAAAAATACACTGGCTACTGTTATAGGTCCGCCTTTGCCAGCAGTTTCCGCAGGAGATGCCAGTTTGGAGTGGAAACTAAGAAATGGGTTCAGCGAAGCACTTTATCCTGTTCTTGGCTTAAAGCACATGAATAATCCCATTGACTACCCACGTGTGCTTTACTGGGACTGCTCACACAGTGAAAGTTAGGCATGTGTTTAAATAACTTGCTTATTTGGGGGCTCACTGCGTGATGTCTCCTGGCAGAGACTTGATTTTCTTATGGCACCCATCATATGACCCATGTGCAGGGAACGCAGCGTTGTCTGTGTTAGCCATACAGTCCAAAGAAAAAGGCTATTTCTGTGTCCACCCCCAATTCGTCCTGCACTTCTCTGGCAACTAATTATCTGTTTACTGCCAATTGTGCTCTAGTGTTTTTGGCACCCAACCACTCCAGCTTGCTGCTTGTACAAGTATTGAATTGCCTTTGTAAGGCAGAGAGTAGTGCTGTCCTTGTTTAAGACTGTGTATATGTGGTTGTTAAAACATGCGGAAAAAAGGTACATCGTTGTCATAGCTTTCCTCATTTTGGTCAAATTTTGCTCTCTGTCAGTAATCCCACTGAAGTTAATAGAGGTGCTACTAGAGGAGAACAACCATTTTGAAGGTCCAAGCTCAATACTCGGGCTAAAGTTTTGTCATCTATTGAGTATCTAATGGAAGCACCGTTCTTTATTTGAGAACCTCTGTGAATAAATGATCTGTGGAAATGGAGCTCTTTCAGTACACAGAGAGGGAAAAGAAAAATGCTGAGATAGGGTCATCTTCAGCTTGGTGTTTCACAACTGTTATCTCTGGTTTAATCCAAAATTGGTCCACCAGCAAAATAGAACAACTTCATGTTAAAATATATTTAGGTAAGTTTTCTACCTCTGCCTTCGTCTCCCATCCCCTGCACACACAAAGCAGCAGATGACCTTGGAGGCAGCATTTCCCTGTGCATGAAAAGGGGCTGGTCACAGGCAGGAAATCACCAGGAGCTGCACATCCTCTCCCTTCAGCTATTAGTTAGCAGATCTAGAGGCTATATATAAAAGCAAGGCAAGCTGATAGAAAGAACTACAGTTGCAGTAGACAGCAATTAGTGGGACCAGCAAGCCCAGCACTGTGGTTGGTAAGCAGCAGTGCTCCTTTAAACTCAGGATCTCAAACTTTGAGCTTGCTTTACACTCGTCATGGCTGGTTATCTGCTGTTTTGCCTTTGCTAACAACTTCACCAGAAAAGCCTAGGAAACTCCAAACAAAAGGCTGTTAATCCCAACTGAAAGGTAAAGTGAAATAGTTTTTCTCAGTGAGTTTAATAATCCTGGCTGGCAAAGAGCTCTGTTGTCTTCTGAAACATGTATCAAAGAATATTCTTTAATGTAAAGCCATCTTAAATGGAGTACTCTGTTTTGCTGGAGCTGTGTTTGGAAGAGTGAATGGGATAATGTGTAACATGAGCCAGATGAAAAATAATATGAGTAGATTTCTTTGCTGGGATGGAAACTTGAATGCTTGCACAAACAGCATGGAGACCTTAAAGTATTGTTGTAACAGGCTGTAACTTCACGCATGAGGTAGGAAAACAAGTACTATTTTCACAGACTGTTAGTGTTTATGCCTTGAATATGCTTATGAGAGTGTTTAAGGTACTTTAGATCCAGTATCATAACAATTATTGGACCTAAACACTGATGAGCTAAGGATTGAACTATTTAAGAAGTGTATTAACAGGCTTTTAGTTAGCTAATGATAAAGTATTTATGAATTAAGTAGAAATTTTATTTCCAAGAAGTTCTCATGCATTTTCAATGAAATGCTTGAATCCACAAAAATCCATATGAAAACAGTATAGTATCTATATAGATGATTCATGCTCTGTGTATAAATAAAATGGCACTTTCCTCACCTAAAGCACAGGACTGAAAAGCAAGGACCTGAGTCTCTGATAGAGACTTCTCGTACAGTTCTGGGAAATCACTTAGCATCTATCTTTCTGCAAGCCAGATCCCATAATATTTGTCTGCCTTGCAGAAGTGAAGGGGAGGCTGAGGAAAGGGGTGACTGCAAAACAAGTTAAGAATCTGCCATCAAAAGGCAGAACAAATAGTTTGTTTTTGATAAAAGTAATCTGGAGTCATTGCACATGCATCTAATAAGTACCGATTTATAAGGATCAAGTTATGAAGCTTTAATAAATGTGCATTTCTTTAGACAGTGCTGCAGTATTTTACTAGCTGAGAATACTGTATTGATTTGTTTCATATCTGCGTATTTTCCCCCTTAGATACATGGTAGTAAGCAAAAATGTTCAGTTTCTGAAGTGAAGGTCACTTCAAAGAAACATGCAAGTGTTGAAAAATGTCTCTGACTCCCCTGATTCCAAAAAATTGATTTGGAAATCTTTCAAGGATTGGGTTTCTTAGCTCTAAGCAATTGACGAGAAATATTTCATTCAGCAACATTACTGTCTACTTGGATAGTTCTTCGCCTAAGCCCAGGGAGTTATTTCTTGTCCTTTACAGCAAGTGACAAATTTTGAATGACATCTGTTGGTTAGTACCAGCAGTGGCATTTACATTAGAGACTAGAGGAACTATTGCTTACAAAGGAAGAGAATTTAAAATTCACATGCTAAGGGCAAACCGATGTGGGAACTGAGCTGAATTTAACACCCGCGCTTTGTAACACCTACAAAGGTAAATGGGATGTTATTTAAGTACAGAGGAAAGAAAATGAGAATGGATGAATCCATAGTTCTTTCAATGGTCTTTGATCTCCTGTTCTTCCCTTCATATTGTCATTAATCTATTAATAGTTTTATAATATGCCTGGGAGTGATTAGAAGTTGAATTTAGATCCTTTTTGGGACATACATGGATTCTAATGTATCCTCTCATTCTGTGTGTGTATATCTTTTTTTTTAATTAAAAACAGTCTCCACATTGCTAGTAGCAATAACAGATATTCAGTTTTAAGTTGTAGGACTTGTTAACTGTCCCCATGGAAACTTGCACTGAAGAACAAGTGAAAAATGCAGACACGTCCAACTATTAACTCTCACTTTTCTGCACTACAACTGAAGATAATTGCTTTTCTTTCTCTGTTTAGCACTTTCAGACCATGTTAAAGACTAAGTTGAATGTCCTAACTCTTCGGAAAGAACCTCTCCCGACAGTGATCTTCCACGAACCAGAAGCCATTGAGCTGTGCACCACAACTCCCCTCATGAAGACCCGGACTCACACTGGATGCAAGGTACTTGGGAGTATAAACTTAAGGAATGAGACTATTGTGGATGTGTTCCATATGTGTGAGACCTCTAAAGAGCCCAAAGTAACTAGCATGATTACTGTTGTTGTTCTGGAAACCCTGATAACTGCTACTATTACTATAAGGTCTGTAAATCAAAAAAGGCACCGAACCTTTCTGACAAATTCTGGGCTTCAGTAAAAAAGGGTTTGGCTGCATGGCTCAATACAGATCATGGAGAATTTCTAACAACCTGCAATGAACATCACTCAAACACCATCACTGTTTATCTAAATGCTAGTGCTGAGATTGGAGATGAAGGGCCAAATGCTGTGTATTTGCATTTAGCAATCTGTACTAACAGAGGTATATACCTACTTACCTACTGAAACAGGGTTGCAGCTTAAAACTTGAGGTTATTCTTTAAGAAAAAAAAAAAGAGGAGGGGAGAGCAGAGAGGAGACTGCTATATGTTCCTTTGCCTAAGCAACAAGATGAATTTGCCCAGTTTCACCATAATGCAGCTTCTGAAAAAGCTCTTCTTCAAAATTTAATGGCTTAAAAGCTTTGAGTATGTTCTGTGGTAAGAAACCATATAAAAATAGCAAACAAATCTGCTCCGTTTGCATCTTCTGTTGGAACCATTTTCCTTGGTTGCAGAGCTCACCTTGCCTTGCAGAGTCATGAGCAGCCTTGTAGACTCAGCTGGGGACCAGTTTGGCTTGTGCTGCCAGTCGGGACTTGGTGGTCGAGTCCCATTTGCGCAGCTTGGCTGTCAATTGTCAGGAGTATTCACCTGCCCTTGAGGGTGTTGGTGAAAATGGAGAGAACCGTGCTTCAGCCTCCACTGCTCTGTAAAGCGTCAGCTCTTGGACAGCTGTTGCCTGATGCTACATGAACTGGATAAGGTTCCAAAGAGCAATTAAATGTCTTGACCCCATCCCGTGCCAGCGTGCATAGATGCACATGTACGCACACACTCTTCCTTGTTGGAGGATCTGATGTGAGTGAGATGTAGTTGGAAGAAATTGCTTTCTGGTGTGTTGCCTGCTTCTCTTGGCATATTGTGCTGATGGCATGGGCTGTGGACATGCTGTGAACGGCTTTGCTTGGACACCTCCAGGACTGGCACTTCCTCAGCAAAGTGTCTTCTTGGGAACTACTATTTTTGTTTGACTTCTTGGCTGTCACAATAGCCAAGCAACAAGACCGCAGCTGGGTGTTGAAGCAGTGCTGCTCTGTGCTGCTGAGGAGGAATGCAGGGCAAGTGACCCTAATATGCTTTGTATGGTAGCTCGTAGCATCTGTTCTTCCACGGTGGTGTCTTTTGTCCTTTATGTTGACATCTAATGAATTTTTAGAGAATATTAGCTATCATAAGTATGGTTCACAAAGTATCTGGCTTTCACCCCTAGTGAGAGAGAGTTCAGATATAAAAACGCTTTCTGAAATCAGTTTATCTTTGTGAGTGTGTGCAGAATTTAAATGAACCTTTTCACTTAACCTACAGTCCTTCAACGGAAAAAGATGGATTGCAGAGAGATGTTTACCCCCTCAGTGAAGAGGATCTCATTCTATATTTAGAGATCTCTTTTATTTATTCATTTATTTTTCCTGCAATGTAACATAGTAGTGGTGACTGGGGAATATCTGCTGCCACAATGCTCCCCTTTTCCTGCTTGCACTGTTTCTCCTTCTCCCCTTCCTCCTGTAGCTCGTTCACCTCCTGCCAGTGCTGGAATCTTCCGGTGGTGGTGTTTTTGGGGTGGTGGCCATCCCATCTTCAGATGAGTCAGCAATTGTGATTTCCTGTACCCACCTTGGGAAGATGATTCCACATAGATGTTGTTCCTATGGCTAAGAAATCCTCTCCAGTCATTAACTGAAAGGCTCTAACATTACCCGGTCTCTCTAGTCACAATCTCTTTCTATTTCTTCTCTATTTTTTTCTGACTAAATGTATTCTTCTCTTACGGGGCTTTTATCCTCCAGCTGTTTATAGGTAATTAGCCTTCCTCTCCTCTTTCCCCTCTGATTATTAGTTCCTTGCTGAGTGAAATGATAATAGTGTTGCCATAACAAAGCCTGTATTTTATAATATGAGTTTTCACTCTGTGTGGTCTGATCTATCACTGCTATTCCAGATGCAAAGGGCGAGATGCTGTGGTGTCACTGGTACCACTGAGCCTCTCTGCTTCTGAGACATGGGCTTTTCAGGCAAGAGCACAGCATCTAGTTTTTACTTTCTTTCATGAGTCACACTCTTTTGATCCTTAATCGTTTTATTCCTCTTGACTGAAATCCCTCCAATTTTTCTATGTAATCCCATTAATGAGATAGCATCATGCTTCTGACAGAGACTCCAGACATCTAATTTTATTGCACAGTTTTAACTTAAGCCTCAGCTGGCACCATAACCATATCGTGTTATGGGAACTTGACACATGCAATTGCTTTGCTGTTCAGAGATCCGGGCATTGCTTTTCTCATGCGATTGCTCTTTTCCTTGTCCTTTCCTCACAAGACAGGCTTCTCTTTTCTCTTTCATTTGGCATTAGCTGCTGAATCCTGAAGAAGCAAAACTCTTGCCGAGATCCAATTTCATTCTGTAATTGAATGGGATGGTTTTAAGAATAGCAGAGAAATGTCTTGAAGTAATCTATGGAGACCCCCCCAAAATATCTGGAAAGTTAAATAATTGAACAAATTCAGAGAGCTTCTCTTTCCCACCAAATTCCAGATTCTGATGCAACTTTGTTGCACTTATGTTTCCTAAAATATATGTTTTACTTAGAGCAAAAGGCTTAAGACTGGTTCCTCCTGTTACTGCATGTCCACACCTGCCTGCTTGGGCTGCCTCTGCTGTCACTGCACTCACCCTTCACGACTTGTAAGCATGATTTCACCAAGCAGGAGAAATGGGATTTGCATTGATTTGCAGCACAGAGCTTTAGGCGTGCACGTTTTGGAGTTTGTGCTGCTGGTTGGTCATTGAGGCAGAAGTTGACTCAGAGGCTGTAGTTTCCAAGGGGCTCCTTCTTGCCCTTCTTCTTGCCACCCTTCTCCTCCTTTCCCCACCAGTCTTGTTTTCAAATAGGGAGCAACAGCCACTGTCACAGCCTCACTCAGCAGACAGCCTAAAACGCAGCAGGATTTCTGGGTACAATAAAGCACTTGGACTCTTGTTTTTTCCGGAGGGTTTGTTTGCTTTTGTTTGAGTGATGGTGTATGTTCGGTAAGGGGCAGTTCCCTGGCCCCAGAGGAACCACAGCTGCTCATCCTCCTCCAGCTGAGACCGCTAGGGCAAGGCAGTAGGATACAGTGCCCAGAGGGCTGTAGAGAGCTGTAGAGAGCTGCCATCTCTCTGGCAGCTGTGGTTGAGCACCCATGTGCATCTTGCCTCTTTCCTGAAACAAATGAAGTGTTTGTGAATGCTGGAGCACCAAGTGTTACGGTTGGTAACTGCTCTGAAGAATGAAAAAGCCCATCCGGTTTATCATATACCTCTAAATGGCAAGTCTCACCTTAAGATAAACCACCCTGTGCTGGGGAAGGACAAAAAAGAGTGAGAAAGTGAGAATGAGTCTTTAGTTTTTCCTAGCTGGACCACAGTTTCAATCACAGGTTCCTAATTTGCTCTTATTTAAATAGAGCATGTTTCTGTATACAGGCATGAATGTGGTTTAGATTGTGTATATAAAAAAGTGTCCATCCTTGTTCAGATCCTAAGGATTTGATTAGACCGTGGCTGTCCCACTTGTAGGTCTTTCATGTCAAATGTTGTGCACTCTTGTGTTTCAGCTGGAAACCTCCTCTTCCCCTATCACAGTACTAACTACCACCAGATGGAAACTGAAAATCTGGAGTATCTCCAGAAAATAAGTTGCTCTCCACTCAGAAATGTGTGCTTTCTATGTGCCTTTTAACAGATTTTGTTTAAGTTCTATGTGTTTTATTCTTCCTTAAGGTTCTAATCTGCTTACACTGATTCTAATGTTTCTTGATTTCTGTCCCTTTGAGCTATGGTGGTGGCATGAAGGGAACTACTTAAATTACTCTCTCTCTTCTGCTGTAGCTTTTCCAGGCACTGCTGCAGTAATGCAAAAGGACAGAGGTTAAAAATGCTGCCTGCGATTTTTGAAGTGGTGTCATAGGTTTAAATTTTATTTTTTATCTTTTCTATTGGAAGGCTCTTCAAAGGGAACTCAGTGCTGAATAATTGGTAGCTTGTTCTTATCCACCTGGGTCAGGAGATATTATTCCTCCCTTTCCCGACAGCGGACAAGCTTTTCTCAGCAGCCTGGGAAGCTGTGATGAGAGGAGCATAAAGAGTGTGAATAATCACATTCTTAAGAGTATGCTTTTATTAAATGGGAAAATGTATATTAATGATATGTCATTTGCGGGCATGATACTTGTTGTTTGCTTGTCTTATTGGATTGACTTCATGACATTATTAATTCAGGCTTTGCAGAAGATATGATGTTGAAATTTCTATAATGGTACATCTTAGTTGAAGATTGATGAAAATCTGGTTTTGCAGTTTGTATAAATGGTGTTAGAGTGGTACAGATGTTTTAAAATCAGATCTTGCACATATTGTTAGAGATTTAAAAAATAGCCAAGAAATAATATGAATAAATGGAGCTTGGTCTTTCAGAATAGCTGAGTCGCTTCAGTCACAAGACAAAAAGAAATTTGTTCCTATATTAAGCTTGCTGCTGGGTGGTGATTACGGTGGGGTTTATTTGGGACCTGTGTAGCAGAAAGGGGCCACAGCTGGGCCTCCCGGTGCAGTGCAGTTTTGGCAGGTACCCACCGAGCTCGACTTTGGGAGATGCCCGAGGTTGTTACAACTTTTAACTGGACCTGACGTGCCTTCTGGGGCAGCGGGGCAGTGCCTGAGGGGCTCTAACCTGTGCAGTACCAAGGGGCTGGCTCTGCATTCTTGCAGCCTGCCCTCCAGATGCAGCTCCCTGCCCTTTCACAGGGGCAACCTCTTGCCCTGGTTTCTGCCCTTCTCCTGGGCTGGCTGGTGGCTGCCAAGCATTTTCATTTTCACTTTCACTTCTCTGTCTTCCATTTTTCTTTTCCTAAAAGTAAATTTCATCATTGGAGACAATGCATGCCATCAGCAGTTGCCCCTACTAATAAATCTCTGTGCACTTGAAACTCTCTCAACGTGCTTTGAGCAACAGGATTTACACCAATGTAGCAGACACTGGAAGTTAGTTTGCAGAGGAAAAAGTCATAATAAGTTTATAGGATGAAGAGCGAGTAATATTGATTGTGATCTGATTATGATTCATAGAAATAAAAAGTTTCTCATTGGGATGCCTATTAAATAAATAAAACACGGCCTTAAAATTGCCCTGCTAGGCATGATTCTAATTCCTTGTGTAAGAGACTCATTTAGGAATAATGTCTACTCAGATATTACTTCCTATTTTTGGTTTTCTTGCCTTGTTAATTTTGATTACAAAGCCCTTGCAGCAGGACTGTCTCTTACCACATGCTTGCAAAATACCCCATTTCTTCTCGTCCCTGTTGTGTTGCTGCTTATGTTGGTCTTTGCACTTCTGAAACTTGAAATGTCTAAAACTTAGACTGCTGTTCATTATACTTGCCTAAGCTGCTTTGCCCAGCATTTCTGCCCTATGCAACCTCTGTCACTTGTATCCCATTCTAATCAGCTGAGCCATGGTGATGGCAAAATACATGATTGCTTTAGCATTCAGGAGCCAGTTTTCTACCCACCTCCTAGGCCTGGTGGCCCCTCAACATTCAGAAAATGCCCAAAATGATGAACCAACCTTAGTTTCATGCAGCCTGCACAACGTGGTTTTGGTAGTGGCAACCCTAGCCTTGTACCCCTTCCCCTTCATTGCTTCCCAAACCCCAAATTTTTGTTGTGGCCTGCTGAAGAGCAGGTGAATGTCCCCTCTCTGCCTCACTGTTACTGTGTGTGGACTGGTTTTATGTGTCTTGGTATCGAATCAGTCAGAATTAACACAAAGAGAACTTTGTCTCTTATTTTAATACCTAGAGACAAATGTGCTGTTTTCCTGTTTGTACTGTCCTGTTGGCTCAAGAGGGCTGAAAATGTGCCCTAAGACTTTCTGAGATGGGGAAATCCAGATGACATAAATGGATGGTTAACAATCTAGCATTGTACTTAAATTTCCAGAGATAATTTAAAAACCCTACTCCTCTTGGACATTTATTGCTACTTTGGCTACTGAAACTGTAGATGGTTGGAAGTGGCACATATTCTTAAAACCACTTCACTTTATCCTTATAAAGCTTAATAAAAATGTTGTCTTCGCAGCTATAGTGTGGTCAGGAATGGTTGTTTTGAGAGGAGGATTATCCAGCTCTAAATACAAGTCCAGCTAGATGCCTGGTCTTCATTACTATTTTGTAATCCTGTAATATTAAGATGGCCATTAACTTTAATAAAGAAATAAATTAAACAAGTGAGACAAGCTAAACTGTACCATTGCTCCCCAGCCTACTGTTTCCCACTGTTTTTAATGTGAGTGTGAAGCACAGAGCTTATTTTCCTCTTGCTTCATTAAAGGCATTCTGTTGTTATCTTTAGGCATTACATATTTTGTACTGTGAATTGAGGACTTGTTTTTCTGCTTCTTTCTCCCCTCATGAAATGAACGAAAAGGACACATGTGAAGTCTTGTGTGGGGCAAACCTTAATAGCTTCAGTGTAGTTAGATATAGTGCTCATTGGTGAGAGATGGAGGCTTTAATGATGTGTTTTCCAAAAGTGAAGTGCACCAAATAAACTAATGCCCTAACAAGCTTGCTATGTGAAGACGAAGCATTTTGTTTACTTTTCCTTCATGTGGTGTTACAGAAATTGAAAAAAAAAAAAAAGAAAAAAACAAATGCTTAATACTGAAGTTAGGGAAGTTAGCAAAGAGTAAACCGCTTGCAGAAGGCTTACACGTGACTGTATCCCAGTCTGCTTTAGAGAATTTGATTGAGTATTATTCTAATATTGAAATTGGAGAGTTGCATGTGCTCATTCTCAAGACATAACGGTATAGTAAAGTCCTGTCCTGCACCTATGAAGTTAATGAGAGCTTTGCTGTGGGCTCCCTTGGGAGCATGGTGGGATGTAGCTGTGCAGGACAGCAGGTGCCTTCAGGCAGCAGACACTGCATGGTGTTTGGCACTGGCTGCTCCCAGCTTTCAGCTTCAGAGAGGATCTCTCTTGCATATGATTTCTTTTTGTTTTATTACGTGCATAGAAAGCCCATTTATGTCAGTGAGGATTTATGCTTTAAATGCGTGCTGGGGAGCTAATAGAAATATGAAGGGTAGATGCAAGTGGAGAATGTTGTTAAAGCTTTGTAATGCTTCATTTCCTGAAGTCCAGGAGTCTTAGGTGGAGAATATAAATTGGCTAAAGCAATTGAATTAACCTTAAACTGAGCCAGCTTTAATTAGTACCTTCTGCAGTGTTCAGTTTTGCTGTTGGATGGATTTTGGCATAATTTTATTTGCTTACTGGTAAAGTGGCGTTGTAATACTAATGTATTCTGAGAGCAGTGGAAGTTATGTCCTGTCAGATATGTTGGTGGGTTTTTTTCTTTTTTTTCTTAGCATTTGTACCGGTGACATTTTTCAAGCCATGGTTCAAGTAAAGGGCATCTTGTTATTCAGAAAGTTCTTGCATCCCATCTAAAAATGGTCATGTATTTCAGTCAGCTTCATGTTTCTGCTCTAACGACCTTTATAGGAGAATGTATATGGCTGTCTTATACATACAGCGGAGTAACTTTGCTCTGAATATATGTATATTAATTAAATGAAAACAACTTTGCTTATTTCTGTTTATTTTTGGATTTTCATTAAGAATATCTGTCTCAAACCAATTTAAAGAGTTCCCTAAAAAGAATAAAACCGCCACCTTGGGAGGAAAGTGCTGGTGAAAGCAAAGAAAATGGGTGACAATGCATGATATGGAGCCTGGGAAAAAAGAGTTTTAAAAGTAAACAGAACTCACTTTGACTGAAATAGAGCATTTCCTTTGGATTCAGAGCTTTGATGTTATTAGTTGCCTTTGGTTCAACAAAAGCTTGAGCTGGAAGTCATCAGCCCTTAATTTTGTTAGCAAATAATATTTATCAGCGGAAGTAATCTAAATCAAACCTTTTAATGTAAAACAAGGCACTAAACAGTTTATATTTCAATTAGTTATGGAAGAGACAGTGATTGACGTTCAAAGAACACTATGTAAAAATCAAATATATAGGAAGTAAAAGCATTCCCTGTGACTTGGTTGAGAATGAGCACTGGCCATTCCTGAATTTCACCCTTGCTCGTAAAAGCAACTGAGAAACTTGTGAGGTACCAAGGAGGCCAAGCACTGCATGCTTGCGAATGCTCAGTATCTCTTTACTATGTATCATTTGTACTTCTGTAGTATTTCTCACCCAGAAAGATCCCCAAACACTTTCTAAAACAGCTCTGTTGTTCCCTGCTGTTCAGCTGCCGTTCTCAGCCAGCAGCCCTGTTTGTGGAGGTCAGATCAGCTCACCAAAGCTCGGGGGAAGCTGTACTGAGGATCAAACATGCTAGGGGAAAACTATAAAAAATACGCTGAGAATTAAAATGCGTACTTCTATTAAGTAGTAATGCATTGAAAAAAGGTACTAAAAAGCAATATATATTAATGAAATTCCTTTGAATAAAAATCCATGGAATACTTTTGTATCTCAAAACCCAAATGTGGGGCTTTGTTGTCAGTTCTAGAAATCCCACTTCTCAGGGTACTTGGAGCTGTTGTCTAATTATAGCTGTCTTTGTAGAAGATAGCATACCAAAATAGTTTTCTCTGAAAGAATATTTAAATCCATTTTAATCTCTCTACAGCAGGAAATACTTAAATTTTGAAATTCCAAATTTCCAGAATACCTTAAGAGATAATCTTAAATTACACAAATATATAATGCCATATAGTGCATGCCAATAAGTTCTATCTTTTGCAATCTGGCACAAAGCCAAGATACCAGTGTGAAGCACAGTGGCAACTATAAGGTTCTAGAGAGCTACAGATGTGTTAGGATATTTATTTTTTATGCTGTAGAAAATATTGGGCTTATCGCAATTGCTCAGGCAAAGTCCTCTGGTCATAGGAACTAATTGCCTCCATAATAATTAAGGTTCAAATATCTAAGACCTAATAGCTTTTGACGTATAAAAATTAAAATGAGATTGAAATTTATTATGGTGGTTACGCCCAGCAGATGCTGCAGTCAGTGTGAATTGTTTTGTTCTAGTGTGTCCTTGAGCAACATTTCCATCTTGGTGCTGCTGTTTCAGTGTAAGGACAGAGCTGTGATTTGTGTTGCTTGCGAGCACTGGGAAGCTGGTGCTTCCCCATGGCCATTAGGGCATACGGGCCCTGCTATGAGCTGGATCTTGGGAGGAGGAGGAGGCAACTTTCCTTCATAGCATGTGAAGTTATTCTTTAACAAAATCAAAGAACTTCTGGTTCTGCAGCTGTTGCTCTCTCATTATTGCAGTGGGCACCTCCCCACTCAGCAGCATGAAACGGTGCTGGGAGAGATCTTTTTAGGCATGCTTTTTTTGCAACAAAGACTTGCGTGCTTATTCCGTGAAGGTATTCTGTGTGTCTCTTCCCCTGAAGCCATGGATATTGTTTCTTTGATTTCCATTAGAATACGGTGAAATTTGCATTTGGCACTGGGTACCCACTGCTCACACTAGTTTGAGCCAACATGAGCCTTCTCAGGAATTTGTAATCTCTGCTTACAGCTGTACTATGCCCAAACCCATCAGTTCTTACTTTGGGGCTGATCCCGTGTGCTGAAAGCTTCTGACTGAAGCAAATGTCATTGGCAAAAACAAAGGAGGCTACAGATCCATTCTGTAGATGAGGTACCGTTGAGCATGTCCACAGATACACAGGCTGCCGGAATGTAGACTAATGTTGCAATCAAGAATGATATTATGCCATCAGAGAAAAGAATGTCCTGTGCATGCCACCTCTGTTTCTGTTGGTCCCAGGAGTAATCCTGTTCTCCTTGTACTATTGCATTATAGTTGGCAATGCAGTGTGATTGTATAAATACATTAGCTTGGAAGAGGAAAGAAATTTTTCCATTCCTGGGGCTGGATGTCAGGGTCTAAGACTAATAGCATTTATTTTTGTTTCATTAAAATATTTTTTTGCATAGTTAATTAAAACTTCATAAAAATAACCATCTTTAGGCAATTTTAAGTCTCAATGTATGTTATCTATTCTGAACAACTACTTTTATTGTAATTTATTGTATTTGACTTCAGACTTTAGTAATTCAGTAAACTTTTTTCTCTGAGATTCTAGGTTGTATAGGAATAACAAGTGCAACAGAGGTATGATTCTTGTTTTTCCTCCTTTTAGAATTGATCTGTCTCCTTTCTTAAACTTTACAGTCTGGTTTGGAAAATCAGTAAGTACTGCTAGGTTAAGAACTTCCCTTGTACTACTACTACTACAAGAATCTCTGGTGTTTACCTTTAGTCACTTCACAGCAAGATTCTATTAAATGATACATTTCATCACAGAAATAAGATACTGAATTTCACAGCAATGTAAATTTGAGATTAAGTTTATCAAGTTTTATCAGTGAATGACAAACTAATGTTGAATTGATAGTGTCATGTTAAAACTGATAGAACAGAATACTGTTTTATACTCACTGAGAATATGGTCTATCCCTTTTTTGGATGCTGATGTTCATTTGTTGTTCGTAGATATCAGGGTGCTTTCTGATTGCCAGAGCATAGCACACTGGGGAAAAAAAAATGAGTTAATCAGCTGAAAGGTAGTCTTAATTCATTATGCTCTTTAGGATCTTTTCACCTGTAAGACCATGATGACATAATCTTCTGATTAAAGTGCTTTCAAGATTTAAATGGCATGGCAGTGACCTGCACTTCATAATAACAAACTTGTGATGTGGATAACCTTATATTTAGTAGGTGACTATACACAAACATTTCAATTAGGAAGAAAATACTTCAACAAGCAAATTTTGGAAAAAAAGTGAGTTGAAAGTGTCTTTATAACTGTACTTTGTAAAATTCACTGTAGATTCATTGAAGTGTTTGCTGGGAAAGATTTGTCAATGAGTACTTATTTGGTGGGATTATTTTTTTCATTCTCAAGGACTTGTTTTATTTCAGTGTTTACTGTAGTTTTCCCTCTTGTCCCCCAATTTATTTTTCAGTAGCAGAGAGAAAACAGGAGGGGAAAAAGCAAGCTTCAAGTCCTAAACAGATCTAAATTAGTATTTCCAAGATCAGAGAAGGATGTCTGTAAAGACTGGTATAGTTGATTACTGAATTAGGAGAGGTGATAAGGAAAAGACAAAATAAGGTAAGATAATATGTGTGTTGTGATTATTTTGGGAATGTCACTGAATTTCCGAGTATCCTCTGGGGCAGGATGGGTTCTAATTCTTTATGGAAGTTGCTTTTTTGACTGAATTATCTATAGGTGGGGAGTGATTCTCCTGTGCTGAATGTCTGACTGATTCTTACAAATAGCACAATAATACACTTCAGCTTTGTCAGCTATTTGTAACCACAGTGGCCAGAATCCCCATGGGAATCATTGTTAATGAGATGCAGGTTTTGGGCTGGCTTTTCTATGGTATAAATTGGCGTACTTCCTTTGACTCAAGTGCCATGCCAGATTATATCACCTAAGAATCTGGGCTTTTAGCTTGACATGTGGTTTGGGATTGGCTAATGATTGAAAGCAGTCTGTTAATGAAATCAACGTAATTGAGTACAGCATATGTGAACCAGTGCTGTCTGTCATTTGTTATTAGGCTGAAGTGTTAAAAATATTAAGTAATTCTTGAATTTTTATGAAATTAATAAAAAAAATTCTTGAATTTTTATGAAACAGCTTGCTAATGGTTTAAAGAAATGTGTGTTTTTACCCCAGAGCTTTACCTTGAGTTGCATTCGAAGGCCTTCATACAAGGGTAAACAAATCCTATGACTGCATTCACAAGTGGGAAATAATTTAAACATCTAATAAATATATTGTGTATATAATTTAAGTTTGGAATAGTTTACAGTACTTCTTTAGAAACAGTGAGGATAAACTCAATGACTTTAATTACTAGCGACTTACTGGTGCGCTGCTCTAAGGTTTGTGTTCTGCAAGTTTTTTGTTTAATGTTATCACTTTTATGCAGACACTGTGTGTCCCCAGGGTGAAACTTGTCCCAGAGCAAGGGACCAGTGCACAGCTATTGCTCTGAAGGGGTTTAACATGGGGTGGGGGGGTGAGTGTTGCCTTGAGTGGGAGGCACGTCTCTATTGATAGCTCCATCCCACTCCTCTGAGATAGGATGTGGGTGCATGGGCATTGGCCACCCCTGAAGTCCTGGCTGTCCTGTCCTGCAGCAGCTGCCCTGTGCAGGGATGGGTGGCATGGATCCCAGACAGGCCACCATGAGGGGTGAGCGGCCTGAACCATGCCCCAGCAGCTGCTCTGCACTACTGGGCCAGGTGGTGCCGCATGGCCTCTCGGGGCAGGCTTTTTGATTTAGTGACATGGTTTAATGGTGGTTTTGTCAGTATTAGTTTGATGGTTGGACTCAATGATGTGAAAAGTGCCTTCCAACCTAGGCAATTCTATGATTCTGTGATTCCAGCCCTTAAGGAACTTGCTTGCACAACCTCCTGCCAAGCCCTGACTGTCCCAGTATGGCCTACTGCCTCCATGCACTCAGGACTCTTGGCTGGCATCTCCCTCAGGGCTGCGGAGGGGCTATGGTAGTGTTCTGTATTTCTCGGTGGCCGCTGCCTGTGTCAAGTGGAGCAAGGCTGGTTTTTGTGTGTTCTCCACCTTTAGGTGGCCCCATCTTTTAGGGCCGAGTGGTCCCTTCTGCCATCAGAGTACAGGGACAGTGAAGATGTGTTCGGCCTTGTCCTGGGCCTCAAAGACCTTCAATGGCTTCTATACTCTGACACAGGTTTTCCAATGCCGGTACAAGTCCTGAGGCTCCCATGTATGCTCCAAAATGTGTCTCCATCTTTGAAACAGCCTGTGCGTGAGGGCCGTGGCACAAATACCTGCAGCTTTTCTGCCATCTCTGCTACCTTGATAACTTAAGTCAAGAGCAGTAAACCCTTCTTACCACCCCAAAAAGAAACAAAAGAAAGCCCTCTTGAGGTGGGTGTCTTTGGATGGAGGGAAGGCCAGAGAAGACAGCCCTTTCCTTAGAACCCCTTTGTTGGCCCTTTCAAGGAGGCTTGCGTGTGGCTGTAGGCCTGAAATCAGACTCATTGGCCATGGCCGATGGCCGTTTGAAACACTTTCATCAGGAGTTTATGCAGTGGGAATTAAATTCCTATCATTTCTGACAAAAGACATTTCTGACACTAGAGGACTCTCTGAAGGTCTATTGTGAAACCAGTGGAGAGAAGTACAGGTAGTTTAGCCTCTGGACTTTGTAGCGTGAGCCTTGTGAACAATCATGAGGCACTCTTGCTGTCTCTTTAAATTTGTTAGTGAGCCCTCATTTTGCAGTTGACTTATCATCTTCTGCCGTGTGACTCAGTATGGCATGGCTGATGGGTCCCTTGCTGGGGATGGGTGAGGAGCAGTGAGGCAGGGGCAGGCTTGTGCTGGTCAAGAGCTCTGCTTGACATTTGTGCTGCTGCATTTGTGCTGCAAGGCAAATGGCCAAAGAACGTGCATCTTTCAATTAAATATTTAAATACTACTTTGCAATACAGTTCATAAAATCATTTTTATTCAAATTAGCTCCTCAGTATAGTGGTGAATTTTATTTTGGAGTGAGACATAGAGACTATGACTGCAGATTCCCCCCTCTTTGAAATAGGTTGCACGTTTGCTCTCCGTTAGCAATTACCTTCATGTCAGTATGAGTGCAAGAGGTTATAGAAGTGCATGATGTTTCTCACATTGTAGCAGCTTTCTGCATACCAACCTCTTTGCCCTTTTGACTACATGGAAAACTATAAATGTGTCATGCAGGAAGATTTAAATGAGTGCTGTTACAGTCCCAGACACTCATTCCAGAGCTGCAATTTCTTAAGAACTGTCTGAGCTTTACCTTACGTGCAGCCATCACAGTCATGCCGACTGAAATCCTGCTAATTATTTTGGAGACATTTTTGTATGACATGTCTTGAGAAAAGAGTCTGAGCATCTGTGAAACAGATGAAGTGAAAATTCCTCTGGCGTCTATCAGCAAACATAAGCAGGTGGAGCATATCCAAGTTTCTGCAGCTGAGGGAGGGGCTCCAGAAAACACTGTTGTTTGCAGCACAGAGGGAAAATCAGAAGAAAAATAATTACTGCTATATCTTCATTTGATGGTGCTGTGTCATGTGAGGCCAGTTCAGGAACAGCATTTTTCTGCCTTATTTCAAGGGCTACTGTAACTCGATTGTCAGGTTTGTATAGGAAATGAACAGGACACTGCAGACCATCTAAGATGCAAATTTAGATCTGCACACTGAAAATAAGGGTCATTTCTCAGTTTGAAGGGAGTCTTAGTATTTACACTTCTTGACTGGTCAGGGTTGGTCAAGGTAATCGTGGAAATACATTGCTGCATCAATCTGCTAATTGTAATAGTTCTGAAAATCAAATGGCTTGTATATTTTAGAGCAAACCCCAGGAATTTGGAAATAAAAAAATATGCTGCTACTGCCCACTAAAGGAAATGTGTGTGGTAAGAAGCTGGTTTTTGCTGCCCAGGAAGAAAGGCCAGCTGGCATCAATTAGCACTTTATGTATATGCACTTTTACAGAAATAATTTTTACTGAGGAGGTCTCAATCCCTTCTAGTGTTACTCAGTTAATCCTCATAACACTCCTGTGCAGAGCCGCACCATGATACACATGGGAAGACTGGAAATCAGGGAGGTTTAAGTGACTACTCCATAGCTGCACAGTGAATCAGTTCCATCCCATCCTATCTGTCTTTGCAAGGCAACACTACCTTTACCCAGAAACTAAACCAAAATACAACATAAAAGTTATGGCAATGGTTGTGTGGAATGCTTTACAATATCCTTCATGAAGCAATGCCTTTAAAGAGTGTATGGGATAGAAATAAGATTTGTTTATTACATGAAGGAAAACTATAAAGGATTAAGTAATCTGTACGTTAATTGACTTCTCTACTTCAAGTGCATTGTTGATGTACTTGGATAATTGCATAGACAAAGAATGACATTTCCCAGTACATGAAAGGAAGCTTTGCTGCCTTCTCAAGAAAAAAAGAGAGACTGGAATTATTTTTTTTCTTAATAATGCTTTCTTCTTCTAAGAGCATGACTACGCAAAAACGCAGGCGTGCCAAATTTGACCAAATTTGAAATGAGCAAACGTCCTTCGCTACTTTCTCTAAAGTTTGCACCCACTTAAAACTGCCTTTTCCATAGTAGCCTTTAAAGGCCAAGAAAGTGCAATTAAAATATGCAACTATGTGGTTAATTCAGTACTTTCTCAGTGGCGTGATCTGACCCTTGGATAAGAGCTCAGTACCTTGCTTTGCAACTTTATGGTACTTGGGTTGTCTGTCCCCACCACATGTCGGGTGGGGAAGAAGTGTGGTAGACTGCAGGCTATAGTTGTGAGGGAGGTGTCAGAAATGTCATCCCTAAAGTATGGGGCAGTTTTCCATAAGACTCTATGGTGATAAGGAGAAGTTTTAACTTAATTTTATTTTATTTTCCCCTGGAATGTAGTTATAAAAAGAATAGGGAATACATAGAGAAAACTGCCTAGTGCCCTAGTATCTCATGCTCCTGTTGAAATCGGACAGTATACAGACAAATTATCTTGTAGTCATGCCTGACTGTAGCCTCAAGATATGATCAGTGTTTCTTTATTTCCAGCTGGCAGGAGATATGACTGATGGTATAAATGAGGATCATCATTGTGAATGAGCTGGAGATGGCCCCCTGGTTTAACCCTCGGGTTTGGTTAAACTGGTGTGTTGGTTCACGTCTCAGGGCTATCTTTCCAATTAATTCTCCCAAAGTTGATGAGCTGAATAACATGAAATGTATTAGGGTGCACGTGTGAGGTAATGATGAAAGTGCTGCCTGATTATATGGATATGAAAAATGTTTTTAATACAGTGCTGTATATTCATAAGTAAATTCCCTTTTCATCTCATGGCAGTATAACTCCACGGCAACTGCACTAAACTAGTAACATTGCTCTGATATCGCAACACTGCAATCTAAAGCACTGTTTTAAGTTCCTCCAACATGAGAGGAGTGTTACCTATAAAACCCCCTACATAATAATATAGGAGACATATTGTTCATATTCTACCAAGTGAAATCTGTTTTGTATTTCTTTTGCTGAGTGTCCGTGGCCATTGCTGTGTAGCACAAGCCATGGTCTTTCCATGTCTGGAACAGTTTGACATAATCAATATGGATCTAAGATATTTAAGATGCTTATTCAGCATCTGTTAAAAGCTGTGGCTCAGGCTGCTATTCCCAAGTGTAAAATTCAGGGATTTTTAGTAGAAAACGAAACCCACAAAAAAGCCAATCATTCCTCACAGATAATATATATCAACTTAATCCAGAATATGTATTCACTTAATCCAGTGATTCGTTCTCCTCCTTCTAAACATAAAAGAAGGTAAAGATAGGATTGGCCACTGTTGTCCTGATCCCTGTGTATAATGCCCTGTGTCCCTGTGTCTAATTGCCTTGCGTACCCAATGAATGGATTCAGGCAGGAGATGGGTATGAGCGTAGTTTCACGTTTCACATTGTTAAAAGTGTGTCCCTACAAATCTTCTGTTCTGACCACTTCTTGGTAAGCACAGACAGCTTCACTTTAGATTTCAGATTTTTCATTGAGGGTACAGACCCTGGCCATGTAGTACTGAATTATTTTGTAGAAGCCATACAAAAAAATGAGGAGAGTGGTTATGCTGGATATATAGCAGTACATTCTGGTATTGGTACTGTGACAGACATTATAAGGAACACTTTTCTTTTTTTTTTTATCTTTTGAAGCCCACAGAAATAATACTATCTTGGGGCCCTTTTGTTCCTATTTGCAGAGTGCCATGAAGAAAATCAGTTATTGCCTTTTTTTTCTCTGTCATTTTCTTTAGATTGAATAGAGATTGATTGCTCTTCTGAGATTGTGTTGTTTTATGATATTCTTCTCTAGCAGCAGTGGAGAGTATGAAGCAAGCAGTTTAGTGGTGAGCTTGATTATCAATGAATGTAGATTAAATTAAGTCAATTTACTTATATTATTTCCTGTTCATAGAGTCAGGTCTCCTGCTCTCCTGTTGTCTGGAACCTGCTTTTTCAATTGTAGTTTTAGATACAATTTTTAGTCCTGTTCGCAGTTCGTGATGAATCTTTGCTTGATATTGGTAGTAGTTAGATTTGGCTGAAGGGTATTATTGCATTTTACAACTCCTGTGGTGTTTTTTTTTTCTTTTCTATCCATTAAATTGCACACCTTTGACAAGCAGATGCTGACCTTGGCATTCTGTAGATACACAGATACTAGAAGAAACAAAGATAAATTGCTCGTTAAAGCTATTAACAGAAGAAGCTGCAAATCGGAGAAGGGCAGTTTAAAGATTCACAGTGATCAGATACTTCTTGTGGTACTTGTTTTTTTTTATATTTGCATATGCAAAGAAGCCTAACAGGCACGTAGTGATTGTTTACTGACAGAAATACTCCCTTGCAACCACAGCTGGGGTAACTGCACATGCAGGCAGAGCCTGCTATGTTCTGTGTATTGCATGTCCTGAGCAGTCTGTAGAACAGAAGTTATAAAAGTGACTTCTTAGGAGTTTGTTTCCAACGGCTTTTCTCACTATATGGAAATGTTTTTGTTCTTTTGTTATGTATTTTTATACTTGCTTTTTAGTGTTCAGTTCCCCATAAAATCAACATCTATGTTGAAAAATATTTTTAAAGGCAGACTGTCATAAAGCACATATGGATGTGATGGTATTAATTTAAAATTATGTGTTCCAAAAAAAACCCACAGAGGTGAACTCATTTAAGAAACAGTCTATCTCCATACAACAGCAACATATGTTTACCTAAAGAATGTTACTAAGTATCTCTCGGGATATTATCAAGAGAGAGGCAGCAAAAGGGAAGGATCATTCACATGTTTGGAGGAATGGTTTTAGTTTCATGTAATCCTGCGGTATATATTTGAGATACATGGAGAAGTATCCATGTAGAAGCCATATTTTGGCTAGTCCAGGCTTGCCTCCCCGCTATCTATATGTGCTGAGATTTTGTGTCTCGTCTGCACCTTGCTTAAATGGGGAAAAGAAATGGACCTGGGTTGTCATCTTGTTCTGTATTTGACCCCCAGCAGTGGATGCTGTGAAGAAGGAGAAACTGAAAAGCAAACAAGAAGACAGTGCCTGCACCTGCATGATTGTTCAGTGTCTAAAAGGGTGTGGGATGAAGTAGCTTGTGACTGATCTCAGCTGGGGATCATCTTATGGATCCTCTTATCCTTCAAGCATGAGATTTGATTACCTCAGGTCTGTCTTTCTGTTTGTGCTCACATAGCTGTAAATAGAACACCTGCTGGGTTACCTAACTTTGTAAAATTACCCAATTTTATAACCCTTTAACCAAGGAAGTACACTTTGTTAAAAGAGGGGGCCTCTTTGTCTCAGCAAGTAACATCAGGCCAGACAAAGTTAAAGTGATTTTTCCAGCTGTGACCTCTGCAAAGGCTCATACATCTGCTACACACTGCTCCTCAAGTGGAGGTGTAAAGGTCTGTCTGTGCTGTTACCAATATAATATATGATGCATACATGGCTATACAAATATATTCAAAGATAAACAGACCAAAATGACTGCATCTGGTGGTGGTCTTATAAATGGTTCAGTCATATGATCTAGAGGGTGAGTCTGAATGAGTGGTGCATTCAGATCAGGGCTAAGATATTTGAAATACCTGTAAATCCTCCCCACTAAAGCTGTCAACCATAGGAAACACCTCCAGGTTCTTACTAAATGCTTAAATCATGGCCAACAAAACAAACATAAAATCCTATACATTTACAATCTGATTCTACGTATTTCCTCTTGGATGTAGTATCTACAAAAAATGTCATTTGAAGTGCAAGGACATTTAAAAAGTTTTGCTCACAGAATGGAATGTTGTAAATTATTGATAAATGACTGGGCCATAGACAGAGCAATTCTCATTTCCAGTGCCAGTCCTGAAATGCAGCAGCAGAGTTGAATTGTATTCTGCAGTAAATTTATGCAAATTAATTGTTGTTCATACTGATGAAAGCTGTTTTCACTCTAGGCAGGATGAAATGACTCTGATGTGTCATCCTGTTTTTTTCTCCCCTTTTTCCTCCACCCTGATCTCTGGGCTTGCGCTCTCATTGTTTTTTTTCTTTTTTCCTCTGCAGTTCCTTGCTGTATTCCAGACGAGGAACCTGGTTTTAATTTTCATGTGTCATGTCTGTCTCATAAAACACACACACTGGATCATATGACTGTTGTGCAATATTAGAGTGCTGTTGAAATGAATATCACATAGAAGGACTTGTAAAGTCATCTTGAAATAAAATGTACTAAGTTTCAAATTTGAAAGGGGCAATAATTCCATACAGATGACAGAAGTAAAGATACACTGACCACGAATAGCAAGTATTTTTAAAAACAGTCCTTGTGGCTTTGGCTCCAATCACTGTCACAACAACTGTCCCCCACGGCCCTGCCAAGTACAGGCAGGTGTCAGGGGGAGACAGTCTCAGGCCCTTGAGCAGGACGTGGCAGGACCATTCTCATGTGCTGCCGTGTGGCTGTATTCAGCATGGTGGTGGCCCTTGTGTTGTGTATGGAAGAAATCTGCCATCCAGCGTTGACCCAAAAAGTCATCTTTGGGTCACAGTCAGTGTCCAATTATGAAGCAGCTACAAATAACTTAATTACGTTGTTCTGCCCTTTCCTAAGGCTCTGTGTGACTGAAGATTTAATAAGATTTTACTTTGCACATGCAGGTGTAACTCTTTGTCCAGTGTATGAGTTCACTAAAGCAGTTTCAAGAAGTCTATGGGAATTGGGCAAGGGAAGAAGATCCTTCATGGATGTGGGATGTAGACTTCAGTGCTTGGTTTCTCTGTAAGGCTTGTGAACCAGGACAATCACTGTGTAATTCATTCTCTTTTGCAGTCAATGCTGCATGTTTTTTGAGTATGTTGCAGCAGAAATAATTGCAGGAGTATTAAAGTAAATAATTCAGAGGAAAACACCTTTGTGCTCCCAGTCATTCAGACAATAGTACACTTCCTTACATGTGACCCCAGATGGAGATCGTACAGGTAGATACATCTCTACTGATTAAGTGGAAAGATGCGGGAATTTTAACTTTTCATGTTGCTACTGAATTACCATGCTGATCTGGAAAAAGCCTGTTCTCCTAGGACTCCTGCAGCATCAACTCCACAGGATGTATTGCAGCAGGACCCAAACTATTTTCAGGCTTGTATTTCTGGGAAGGGTGAACTGGAGCCAAAACCAGACCCATCTCCTCCTCCTTCTGCCACTGCCTTAGCTGAAGCAGCACAGCAAAAAGCCAAGCTGACAATGGTCTGAAGGGTGAAGGAACAAGGAAAACTGTAAAACATGGCAAGTTAAGAGACTTTGCTAAAAAAAGCAATTTTTTCCACATAAGTATGAGCCTATTGTGCATGTGCTTTAGATACGATGCAAAACAGGAGGAGGGAAGCTCTTGAGTGCCCACATGGAGGAGAAGGACTCTGCAGCTACGTGACAACTGACAGGACACCATCATTTTAGGATAGCTATTTCCTTCAGGGTAATTTTGTATTCCTGTGTTACAGAAATGGGAGCAGGAAGGAGTTCACAGAGAAGTCTGTTTACCTGGAGTACTTATACACAGGCTCCTCTTGTTACTGCTGTCATTACACACATCTGTCTTATTTGAGAAAATGTCCTTTGCTTTTCTCTTGTGCTGTGTTTCTTGATTTGCTGTCATCTGGGTATGTTGAATTATAGATAGCTCTCATGAACAGAATAACAAGATGGTCACCAAGGGCACCTGCACTGTCACATTGCTTCATTTTTTTTCCTCAGTTGGCTGTCATGGGATGGATTGGGCTAAGTCATGAAGTGGCTGTAGTTCAGCACTATATGTCCTTTATGTCTGACATACATGCTGAATTTTGGTTGCCCCCATACTCTTACAAACTGCATATTTGTTTTAAAATGGCTGCTGGCCATCCGAGGTTTTGCTTGCCTCTGTCCTTTGGAGCTTCTCCATTGTGTTCAGGTTTATAAATCCCTGGGAGCAGAGGTGCAAAAATGCCCTCAGTAGTGCTTTGCTGCTTCTGGACATGCAAACCAACAAGCAAGAGAAATATCGTAGCCTTCTATATGTATATGAGAGATCACCCATTTATTGCAGAAATGCAGCCCTTTGTTACAAGGGGGTGAGAGCATCCTGTAGTGACACAGCTCGGAGAGGCTGAGGCTGCCTGTCCTTGGCCCATGGCTAAGGACGGTTGCTGCCGTGGGCTTTACTAAAAACTTTGAGGTATTTCTTCCCAGCATGTGCCAGCTAGGAGAGCCGAGCTGTTTGTCCGCACGTCTGTCCCTGCCCTCTGCCGAACCCTGCTGTTGCTAAGGCTGGCACCCAAACAGACTCTTGAGCCAGAGGCAGGAGGTTTTTCAAGATCATATCTTGCGGTCCTGAAAACCTCTAGTTCTAAACCACTTCATTTTTGGTACCTCTTCCAGGACAGTCTCCTAGAAGAAGACGGGGCTCAGTGGAAAAAATCTTGTCTGGGCAGAAATGCTGATTAAAATATAGTTTGCTTTATGGAGGTGCTTTAATAAGTAAGAGGTAGTCCGCTGTGCCACGGACTGGAAGCAATTGGTTGTCAAGATTAGGAGTGTTTGGTTCTTGACATGCAGCTTTGTTTTTTAGAAAGACTGTAGTCAGTGAACTGCGCTCTGAAGAGCCAAAAGCAAAGAGAAAGGTCATGGCTCTGTCTTCTTCCTCCTCTCCAGGTTTA
The DNA here is from genome assembly GCA_025769975.1 of Gallinago jamesoni. Classification (NCBI taxonomy): domain Eukaryota; kingdom Metazoa; phylum Chordata; class Aves; order Charadriiformes; family Scolopacidae; genus Gallinago; species Gallinago jamesoni. Next base: position 17,779,967 of record JAOQGH010000051.1, read on the forward strand.
GGAGAGGAGGAGGGAATGCAGCACGCTGTATTCTAACTGACCAGAACAAGCTACGGCATCAGCTGCAAACACTTCGCTTTTGGGTGGAGAGGTAATTTCAGCACTTCTGTGTGCTGATGTTTTGCAAACTACAGTTGTTTCAGAGGCACTTTTTCCACATGTGCATACTTGGATGAAGCAAAATATTTTTGCTGAAAATTCTTGGACTCCCCTTTGCACTTCTCTTGTTGTACAGAGATTCTTGGAGTTCTTCAGGCTTTTTGTAGTTTCTTTGCACTGACTCAGAGGAGGATTTCACATATAAGGTGGCAAATTGTAGTCTGACAGGCTGGTGTAAACCTAGAGTCATTCCAGGGCAGTAACTGAATCAAAATTTGGCACAGAATCATACTGCTATTTCTAGATCCTGCACTTTCCATGATTTTGTTTAAATTTGCTTTATCTTACACTGCATTATGTTTTAATAATGCTGAGAATAAAACAGATTTGATTTTGTAGTGAGTCTATTTTTAGAAAAATTTTGACTTTGACTAACTATTTTTATATCTGGGTCTGTGTTGCGTATGTGCTTACTTTCTCCATGTTACTCCTCTATATCCAAGGATAGGAGCATGCCCATGGCACTGTGGACATGGTGAGATCTAGTGGCAGAAGTGGCTGCTTTGTGTGATAGAGCAACAGCCATGCCTATTCTCAGTCCTCTTCTTCTGTTTCCTCTTTCTGAAAATTTTTGCTTTGCAGGATAAATGGCCATCATATACCCAGAAGAGGTGATCTTTGCAGGCTGCGTGAATGTGAAGTAGTGTAAACTGCAGAATATCTTCTTTTAGAATGTCCTGTATTATTTCTGTTTCCACATGTTCTGCCTGTTAATACAGGTTGCAGCCATGAGCTGTCAGTTCTCTCTGATTTCAATCACAGTAACCAACTGCAACCACATTTAGGAGGTCTCTTTTTTTTCTTTTTTTTTTCTTCCCCTCCTTTCTTCTTGTTTCATTTCCTCAAGTTGTGTTAAGCAAGGCACTAGGATGATGTTGTTGTGTTACCCAAAGTAATAAATCCTGCTTGGTTTGAATGTAATTTTCTCTTATTTAAGGAGCAGTTCCTAAATAAAGTACTGAGAGTAATTTATACTTAATTTTAACATTCCCTTAGTCTCAGAGAGTATCAAAAAACATCCACATATTCAAAACTGCTATAACTACAATGCCACAAATATCTTCATTCTCGGTGCAGGCTGAGATGAATGCTTCTTCCTGGGGTCTTTGCAGTGGTGGGGCAGACAGGTCTCTTCTTTGGGTCACTCTTTTGCTGAGGCGACAAGTAGAGACAGCTGTGCTGAGCTCACTAGTGGCTGCTGCTGCCAACACTGCTGCAGGAGGGCCTGTTTTTCTGAGGAGGTGTCCTGCAGGGCACACTAAAGGTATGGCAATTAATTTTTTTTAATGTTGCATTTTAATGTGTCCAGTTCTGGGCTCCCCAGTTCAGTAAGGACAGGGAACTGCTGGAGATGGTACAGCAAAGGGCCACAAAGATGATTAAAGGCTTGGAGCATCTCTCCTATGAGGAAAGGCTGAGGGACTTGGGTCTTTTTAGTCTTGAGAAGAGAAGGCTTAGGGGGCATCTGATCAATGCATACAAATACTTAAAGGGAGGGTGTCAGGAGGACGGGGCTGGTCTTTTCTCAGTGGTGCCCAGCGACAGGACAAGAGGAAATGGGCACAAACTTGAGTATAAGAAGTTCCACCTAAACGTGAGGAGGAACTTCTTTACTGTGAGAGTGGTAGAGCTCTGGAACAGGCTGCCCAGAGAGGTGGTAGAGTCTCCTTCTCTGGAGACATTCAAAACCTGCCTGGACAAGTTCCTGTGCAACGTGCTTTAGATAGACCCGCTCCGGCGGGGGCGTTGGAGTAGGTGTTCTCCATAGGTCCCTTCCAACCCCATATCATTCTATGATTTCAAGATGAAGGGGAGTATGGTTTCTGATATCAGAGTAGGTGCTGTGGCATAAGGCCAGATGGCTTTATTCTTCACTGGGTTAGAGATGAAGTAGACTATCTTTCTTTATAACAGATTCAGGGAAAAAGAAATGTACTAGAAATGGGAGTACTTAGAAGATGATCTGAATTCTGGAAAAAGTTTTGAAATAATTTAAAAAAAATATTTACATGTTATTTTGCATTTTAAAAAAAATAACTTCTGGTAACAATTTTAGGTACCCTTTTGGATTCTTATGGTTGAGAAAATTAGTTGTAATGCTTGATTTTGAAGACTTTTTGAGAATATATATGTGCATATATATGTGTATTTGTGTATACATATATACTTGTATATAAATATTTGAAACCTTTTTCAATAGCATGAAAACACTTTTATGAAGTCCTTTCCATTTTCTATTGCCCAATTTACTCTGGGTTTGTTTGGTCTCCCTCCTTTCCCCCCCAAATTAATTTGGTGTCAAATTTGTAATGAAAATGTCCTTGTACTTTATAACCAGTACATAAAATAATGAATTAATTTTGACTAAAGGATTGCCCTCATTAGGATCATCCTTTAGTTAGTGATTCTTCCATACAAAACTCTCCTGCTGAAGACAATAGAAATTCTGTGCACAGACCCACTAGAGGCCTGGGCTGCAGCGGCCTCAAGGAAAAATCCTAAATTCTTTCGTGATTACGTGTTTTGACTATAATGTTTCACTGTTGTCTTTGTAATTTAGCCATTCTTACAGCAAGTTAAGAATGTTTTTTTTTTTGCTTGGATCGCTCTAATGATTTCTGCAAAGCTCATTGAATTTGCTTTCCTATGTGGTTGTGTCCCATGTGGGGTTTTTAATTTTGCCCCAAGCTCAGCCTAAACTTCTTAATTTAAATGTATTTCACATCAAAGTGATGGCAAACACAAATGTTTTCCTTGGTTTTTAATGACATTACAAAATTGGCAAAACATTATTTAACTCTAGGCCTGGGTTCCCCATCTAAGGAAAGATCATACCAAAGTTACCTGATTTTGTAAAACTTGGTGGATAAAAAGATATTGTTTACAAAGATGGAAATAAGCAAATGATGGAGATTTGGGAGAAGAAATTAATCAGGGAAAAGTTCAAAGCGTTCTTGAGTCAGCTCCTGGTTTTCTTTAATCCCTTCTACCAATAGAGGTCCTTTTGATGCACACTAAATGACGCTTGTCAATTGAAATGGAAATCTGTTATTTAAGTTAGGGACTGATGGTTATCAAATAGGCATCCTTGATGAAAGACCTACACTTCAAGGAGCTCATCCCCAGCAGGTTAGCATCGAAGCATTAATGGCTTTGTCCCTGGAGCTAGAGAGGACTGAGGGTTTTCCTGAGGGCACACCACCCCTGTTAACCACAGTCTAACATGTCCTTGTATATTCTATCTTTGCCAAAATGGAATCAATTACTCTTTCTGTCAGTGTGAATCCAGTGCTTGTTTGAAGGGCGCTTGGAAGATTTGTGAGACGTTCTGATAACTGCAAGGATAAATTGCTTTCCTGCTTAGCTGAGAAATCCTTTAATTGTGCTGTTGAGGCTTTGTCTGGCAAGAGGCATGTAGATCTTCAGCTGGCTGCTTGGGATGGGCAGCATCAGCTGGTACTTGGAGGAGGAAAGGATGCACTTTCATTTCTGTCCCTATCTACCTCTGTGCAGTCAAGACAGCCACAGCAGGTGGTGGGGAAGTAGTTAACTACTATCAAGCCAAGCCAGGTTTTGGTTGGCAGGTAGTAGAGTGTAGGAAAAATCTTAATTTCAGCAGATTTCTATGTCAAACCCGCCTTCGATATTGCATAGGGAGTAGGTGTGAACGGAGCATCAGGAATACAGTGCACATGGTCTGGCTGTGGTTCTTGCCTGCCAACTCATCCCAACACCTCACTGCTTCATACCACCCTGGAGAAGAGCGGGGGGAAGCCTGGGGCTCACCTCTGCAATGCATTTCCTATAGCAGTTCTTCAAGCCTGCAAGTGAACAGGCTGGCAGTCTGCTGCTTCAGCCACAGCCCAGGGCTGTGAAATATTCCTATTTCTGTGCAATTCTTTCTAAAAGTATTATCTGTTGAGCGCAGTTAATTTCTCTCAGCGGGATCCTGAGGTTTTTGGTGCAACTTCTGCGGTCTCATGAAAAAGACAAAAAACATGGAAAGCATTTTCAACCTCTTTCTGCAGAGTTTCTGTCTGCATGCAATTGCTGGTATGCAGTTTTCCTTCCAGTTTTCCTGCAAATTTCCACCTGGGTAATTCCCCTCTGCCCTATTCCTCATGGCAGGGGATGTGACCTTACTGTGACTCACCAGCAAGTACCCTGTAGCCAGATTACTGGATATCCAGCTGGCATAGGTGGGATGTTGTGCTGCAGAGCGCATGTTGTGCAGAGCTGGTCAAAGACCATGAGCCGGGCTTATTTCAAAAAGAGTTTCTACTGTTATTTAACTATAATGTATGTTTTACTGAGTCATAGTAGCATTATGATCTAAATTAAGTCATCTGCCCACTTGGAAAATGCCCTAGTATTGGTCTTACAATATCCTCAGTTTTTAAATTCTTAGCCATAACTCTCAAGGGGAATCCCTGAGGAATCTCTACAAGTCTAGTTGTGCAATCATGTGGGTTTTATTGATTTCCACAGGATAGATCTCTGATTTTCCATTTTATGTACTGTATAAAACATCTTCACTTACCTGTGCTGTCAGAGATTTTGGCCAGCAGTAGGATAATACATATTTTTGGAAACAGAGATTTATTACTCAAAGTTTTGCAAGCAGAAGGCAACTATATTAGTTGCTATGATATAAAACAGCCCATACCAAGATGCTTAGGATTGCTTTGTGTTCTTTATGGAATGTATGGAAGTGAAGAGCTGGGCTTAATGGTAGCTTTGTTCAGTAATAGCAGTATGGCTCATATTTAGCCAAGGTGAATCAAGTAACCTGTAATGATGAAACAGAGATAGGACCAATTTGTGACAGTTACAGCTTTAGTTTAACAGGTTATTATGCATGAAATTAGTTAATAAGTAATGGATCTTTATGCTATGATAACATCTGGTTCTGTTTTCTCTGCCTACAGTTCTTGGCTTTATCCCAAAAGAAGATGCACCTTCTCTCTGACAATCAGTTGAATTTTCCAGCTGCCAAGTCACAGAGCAAGCTCATTTCAGGCCTTAGATTTCTGGCTGAGAATCTAAAGCAATTCAGCTGATTTCAAAGAAGTTATTTCGTATATGTCTACATATATATCTAATGGAAAGATTCATCCTATCATTCCATGTAAAGAGATCTGTCCATCTCCCCGTTTATTTTACTGTATGAGCTAATCTTGGAAATGGAAGTTTTATCTGTTTCAATGCTGCCTTAGAAAATGATAACTCCCTTGATTTTTATTTTTTTTGTAGTTATCTTTCTCTCTGACTTTTCCTCTGGCATCCAAGTACTATCTCTCAAGAGGAAATTTCAGCAGCAGACATTAGGAATGGGGAAAGAGTTGCATGATTAATGTCATTAAATAGAAATAAAGGAAAAAGATTATAAACTAGAGCTGTCTCGGAACAGAAACCACCTATTGTGAATTTTCAGGATTTTTCTTTGCTTTTGATAAATGTCTGCTTCTGTCTCTAAATGGAAAGCTGAAAAATAGGCTGGTGAATGGGCATTCTGCACTTTCACAATTAGTAAAAGCTCATGTCAACGGATGTGACTCAAATGACCCTACTTAATTCCTTCCCCAATTTCACTCATCTTGGGTTTCTCGCTTACCAAGATACAAATTGGATTTTGGAGGGGAGGAAGGGCTGTACTTGCAGCTCCTTTTGACAGATACTTCCAGTTCCTAGGGAAAAAAAAAAAAAAAAAAAAAACCCATACGATAAATCTGTTGCAGTGTGTAATTTCTGCTGGTTGGGGAAGGAGGCCAGAGTTACCTCCAGTCCCTCATCTGGGCTGCTCAGAGGCACTTCAGATGGTGGCTGAGCTGTGTCTTGGGCGGAAATAATACAGGTGGCTTATTTGCACATGAGCTTGTGGGGCAGTTTAGGCAGTAGCTGGTGTGTGGCAGCTTGTTTTCCAAAGCTGAGCCCCTGCTGTGACAGATGCAGTACAGCCCTGTGCTGTCTGCAAGCTCTCCATCCAGCATGGTCAGAGCAGCCTCAGCAGTAAGCCACTCCTTGCTGCATGTCAGCCTGCAGAATGTAAATATTTAAGGGGTCCTGTTGGAGAGTAAGCTCTTTCGAGAGCCTTCTGTTTATAATCATTCACAAAAGTAAATGTTTCCTATTATACAAAAGCATGTGGTAGATTCCTATGCTTAAGCACTTCACTGGAGTTGTATGAAAAACCCAAGGAGCTGGTGAGCTCAGCTTGCTGTTCCTCGTCAGGCACTCCAACAGTTTAGCACAGAATTCTGTCCCTATGGCAGTGGTCTCTGTGGGTTTGTCCCAGCCCACCATTCCCCTCCTCAAGCATGAAACTGGTTGGACGTCAGCCTCCCTGAAATGTGGTTGTGACACATGTCACATCTCATGTATGTAGCTCACCTGCTGTCAGCAGATCATGTCTATTTTTTATTTTTTTATTGTATTTTCAAGTGCTGAATAACACAGGATGCAGCTCCCTGCAGAAGTTCACTTGGTCAGACCACAGTTTTTATTAGGACACATGGATTTAAAGGTGTTTGGAATAGACTGCTTTTGATATCCTTGAGGGCAAAATGGCTCATGGCTTTGTAGCTGATTCAGTGGAAATGTTGGCATCTTTCAGGGCTCTGCTAGCACCTCCTCTACAGAAGGATGATATATGGTTTCAGCACACTGTCTGTTTGTTTCTAACCTTCTGGTTTAAGAAAATGGTGCTACAAAGAGCCTTCTGTGTTCCAGAGCTGCTTCTTGTGACCTCTCATACGCCTTCTTGATTCCCCTTCATAGGGAACAGTGAGCTCACAGATTTCTTACAAAAATCATGTGGGCTTTGTCTGATGACTTTACCTTGTTCCTTTTTTTAATTTCTTTTTAAAAAAAGAAATGCATTTGTGCTGCTACAGTGCAAGCACAGTTATAGTGACCTTACTTTGTATCACTATAAATTATTTTGAGCATCCCAGGCTTCAGTTGAAGTCAGCTGGCTAAACATGCTGTAGGTCCCAAGCCTCTGAGGTTTTCCCATGTGGGTACAAGCCTCCCAGGCAGCAAGTCCTGGCTTTACAGGCAGATTCTTGTTCTTTAGTCCAATGCCCATGTATTAGTCATGTCAAGGCAGGGGCCCTGCCCAGTGGCATGGATTGATGCAAGATGAGTTAATGTCTTGTTGAATTAAGAATTCATTTTCTTTTCTTGCCTTGTGTTGTCTTTGACAGTTGTTTATGGTCTCATATTTTATAATAAGATAGGGTTTTTCGTCTCTTTAACTGGTATGGATGGGTTATTGAAGAAGGCTAAATATTCAGTTAATTTGATCTGATTGGGATTTATTCAGATAGTAATATTTATCATAAAAGTTCACTCTGATTAGATTTGTTAACTGTTACCATGAGCCATTTATCCTTGAGAGAAAACAAGAGGTAAAAATGTTCTGGGAGGCTGGCCAGCAATTTGGAAAGCTCATAGTAAAAATATGAATAATAATGGATGTTTGACATTGCTTGATATAATAAAATCTCATTTCTATAGTGCAGATTCTTTGTCCAAGATATTCTGCACCCCATTGGCATGTCTTGTACTAACCAGGAGGAAAGGGAATAGTGCAGCTAGTGCAGGCAATTGTAAGGAAGTTATCAAATTTTTGTAATGTTACTTGAAATTTTTCTTATTCTCTGAAGGACCAAAGATGTGGGTCATGCATAAACTAATTTTCTCCATCTTTTCCTTTACCACCTGCACACTGTGAGGTGCTGCTGGGGGCTGCTGCTTCTGCGAAGAAGCAAGTAGAAACATAAAAATCCCTGTTGCATCTCAGTGTCTGTGAGGCAGCTGAGGCAGAGGAAGCAGAGGTTTTCTGATGGTACAGGGAGTGCTTTGTCCTTGAGACTGGTCAGGTCAGAGTGATGTCAGTTCAGCTCTGGCTTGGACTTGTGAAGTACTGCAAGCAAATAAATAGTAATTTATTCTCCTGTGATGGCAATGTACAAGTGGTATCATAATGAGATGCCATTTGCACGCCCTATCTATTTTTTTGTTCATTCCCTGTTTAAAATAGATGTATCGGCTAATATGAAGAAACTGATTGTTTAGGTTAAAATAAATAAATAAATACAAACTCTCCAGCGTTACAACATCTTGAAGTTACCCACTGGTGAGGATGGGTTACAGGTCCCCCTCTCTCTGCTCAGTGCACAGAGAACATGCTTGTTATAGCCTGGGTCTGGAGCTGCTTTTCTTTCACGAGAGGTGAGAGATTTGGCTTTCAGAGTTGGAGATTCTCCATTTCACTGAGGGTGTGTTAACTGTCACCAGAATCCCATTGACTTGACTTTATGAGGGAGAAAAATATTTCTTGTTGTGTTAGGCTGTCATATAAGCAACTGCAGAATGTTTGTTTCCAAATCTAGTATATCTCAAGCCGCAGACTCTACTAGACTATAATGAGTTGTATGTGCACTTGACTGGTGTTAGATAGGTGTCTACTACAACCACCGAGTGGCACTCCTGACCCAGCAATCTAACAGGGGAGGGGTCTATTTCTGCCATCAAGTTGCAATGATCTAAAGTGCAATTATGTGCAAGTGTGTAGACACCATTGAATCAAATTGAATTGCTGAAGATTAAATTAATATCTTCAGAAATGTTTTTGTAATATCCAGCTTGACATTTCATTATCTCAGTACAATATAAATATCAAATTTGATTAGCTGTTAAGAAGCAACAAAAATAAACCAACGTCTTTCTATCCTTTTTACTCCAGAAAAAGTGGGGGGAATTGTAAAATATAGGTGGTTGTCAAAGGTGGATTAAAGTTTAAAATTGTCTGTTGAAAATGGTATTTGGTTGGGTTGCTGGAATATTTCTTTCCTGGAAGGTGCCATTATGAAGAGTGCTGGTGTTGGAGGCGGATGTTCAAGCGGCTGCATCCATTGCCGGATATAACTTACTGCTGTTCAGGCAGCGCTATTTTTTTCATCTAGTTTTAGTGTTGCTTCCAAGATTTATTTTGACTCTTTGAGATTGCATTGTACTTTACAGGACCAAAACGTCCCAGTAGCTTGCCTAATATTTGTTTTTTAATTTAGCAAAATATGAATAAAACATCACATTTAATTGACCTTGTTGGCAAAACCATTTGTGGGCAACTGGCTGTGTCCATATTTTAAATTAAGATATTATGGGTCATGCAAACCAGTAGCGTGAATCAAATTCGAATTACCCTAAATTTGAATATGGTCCTCTGTGCTGGAATTTACACAATGCAATATTTAAGACATTATTCAGTGTCATAAAAAATCATCCATCATACTCTGTGGCTCTAGAATTGTTTATAACCACTTTTATTGCCATGAACAGTTTCTAGATCATATTATAATTACTATTCCAACTATGTGACATCAATCTAATTCTCTTTTATGAGATTAATGGATAACTCCAGCCTACTATTTTACATATATAACTATGAAGGCAGCTGTTGGAAGCCGTTGGAACTTTATCAATATTTCTGAGTAAATGCACTGGATAGAGCTCCAGTTTCTAATGAAGTTGGGATATCTCTGCAGCTAGGAATTACGATTCCCCCTGGAGTGTGCCTGTCACAGTACATTGTCAAGTTTAATGACTGTTTTTGAAAAAGAGGGAAAAGTTTGTCCCATCCACTGCAGGTCACTTCCTTGTTTCACATCATGTCTGGTGGTGATCACAGAGTCCTGGGTTGGATAAATGACTGCAGCTTTACTGACATCTGTGTGGCTACAGATTTGCACTGGGCACAGACGTCATCTAGCTTTCTCTGAACAATCTTTTAAATGCCAGCTTCCCATGATGGGAGGCTGTATCAGACCAGGACTGAAACTTCAGAGTTTCAGAATTCTTTCTTACAGTATTTTTTGACTGCAAATGCCAATTGTATTTTCTATTGACTTGATATTTTCAGGAATCTTTGATTCTTTTAAAGTTACAGGACTTCATTGCACAAGTGACTTTGTACTGTATATGGGTACCCATGGAGGCTGTCTTCCTGGGATATTAAATATGCAGATTATTGTGAGATTAGTATGCAAACACTTTAAGAACATAATCTTTATATGCTTTCTGGTTTGTATTCAAGTTGCAAAGAAGGCTATTGCTTAATTGAGATAAAATGAAACATTTGCTGAATTTATAATATTATGTTATTCTAATATTATAAATATAATATAAAGCTGCATCCTTAGTGACTGAATAATTGCAATCATTTTGGAAGTGTGATGTTCCTTTTTCATGGTAGTAGAACTATGAAACAGGCTTAACAGAACCAATTTCTCCTTTAAAGGCTTAAAATGGGAAGTTATTCTTCATTTTCATCTTAAAAAATGAGGAAAACACTTCCTCCCCCCCCCCATCTAAGTAGCAATGGACTGTCATGGGAAAATGTATGACTGATTTTTCTTTAGTTTCTGTTCTGGAACCTGATTTCCAGTGAGGATTAAGGAATTGAAAAGAGGCATCCAGGAGGTTAATTCAGACATTTGGGAAACTTTAGTCCACCACGTAACCAGGTGGACTCCTCTTCTTTATCATAAGTTTCCATTGGTAGTATCTGATAGTTACACAACAAAGACATACGTTTACTTTTTAGGATATATTTATATTTTAGGATTTAGCATATGTCAGTTATAAAATGCTGAGTTGTTACACACTTGGGTGAAGCTGGAGCAGCATGGGGTGCTAGGAAGGGTGGGGTGTTTGGGGTTGGGCTCCCTGCTGTCATCATCTCTGCCTGGGGTAGTGCTACCCACCCGCACCATCCTCCCCAACAAGCCAGCCCACAGTAGTTTGAAATGTTTTGTGGGGTGTGAGTGGGAGCTGGGAAGGAGGTCACACTAACGTTGCAGCTGTACAAATGCTACAGTGAAGGTAAGCCCTTCATCTGACCTCTTCGGATCTCCAGATGTTGTTGGTTGCTCTGTTATAGCATACAATGTCCTTTTTCCTTCCTTCTGCTCTGTTAGACTAGAGAGATCATGCATGCCTTGCAGAACAACTTCTCTGCACTAACCTGACTCATCCAAGCAAACGTGTCATCTCCGAATGACTCTAAGCTTTCCTTCCTAATAGGCTTGGTCATGCCGGAAGACTTTATAAACCAGCAGAATGGATTTTGATCCCTCTTGTTTTGGTTTTGGTGCAACACAGCTGTTATGATAGTGCCTCAGATACATTAAGGACAAGCACTGTGTTTATCTTGGCTCCTGGTTCTCATTCACCATATGGCACCACGGCTTTGCTCCCATCTGTTACGGGAGATGCTGTAGTAGTCCCTCATTTCCCTACATGACATTGATGTACTACCACACTATGCATAAACCTGGTGTATCAGGCATCTACTTGTATGTACTAATCACAGATTTCCACACAAAAAACACAGTTTATGAAGGCTTTTGCCTTTTTTAGTTTTTTGTCAGGTCTCTGTGAGCTTTCCAGATTTTAATGCAAATGGCCATGGACTATGCAGCTGAAGAAGGAGGAGAAAGAGTAGACATCAAAAAGGCTTCATCATTAAAAAACAGATTGTTTCAAATGACAGACATCAATGTGCAAGAGACTGTGCTGGCTGCCACGTTTCTGCTTTCTGTGCTGTGTACCAGAGGTTAAAATTGTGTTTGTTTCTTCCACTTCACAAACGCTGGTGACCAAATGCAGAGCGGGTCAAAGCCCAAACAAAGCTCTTCCTCTTAGGCAATGGCTAGAAATAACTGTGGGGCAGCATGAGATACTTCAGATAGATGTCCATATGACAACTTCGTATTCAAGCCATGAACAGCTTTGCAGTTTCTTCCAGTTGTTTTACTGGCTAGCTTATCTTGGTTATGATAGACCAAACAAGACCATATTATAGACTCAAAGTTTTTGGAAAAGTATTACTACTGCTGTTGCTGAGGAGAGGACTGTTTGCTTTCCTTCTGTGGTGTTCACTAGCAGGAGTTACCTTGTGTGTTACCAGGGCCCCAGCTCTGCCCTTGGTTTTCTTTCCAGCCCAGGTACTCTGACCAGCTTTTATGCCTTTTCTTGTTCAAGGGTATCAAAATCACATTTTCCTTTCAGCTGTTGCTCTTTTGCATGAAATCACTCTGAGGGGAGCAGGGAAGAGCACTGCTGTGCTCTGCTGCCAAAATGCATGATACATTCACATGGGCTGACCCAGAGCACTGGGAAGCCCAAGGTCATTCTTGCTCAGTGACCTCGGTGATTTCCTGCTGTCTGTTGCTTTGTTATCAAAGAGTTGGACACCAGTCTATCTTTTTAAATAAAAATAATAATAAATTCAGTAGTTTCTTGATAACTTAAAGCTGATCATCTGTTGGAAGAGCGATAGCTGTTTTTAACTAGGAATTCCATGGGTCTTCAGAGTAGGTGGTGTTTGGTTTTCCAGCTATGCATGTGATAATGTCCTTTGGGTGTGATTATGGCTTTGTTCATCTGAGAATCATCTGCTGAGAAGTGCATATGAAGTAGAAGAAACTTGGATTACAAGAGTTTGAATTCCCTAACAGGTTACATAGCGATCAAGGAGAGTTAACTATACATGTAAGTTAAGGTTCTTAAGTGTTATGAAAGCTGCTGTGTGTGGCTTTGTCCATCTACATGGAAAGATTTGTGTTAGTCTTTTGTTAACTCCTGCAGAATTTTTCCTGTCCCAAGATGATTGGGCTATCTGGCAAAGCCCAGAGCTTTATCTCCTTTTCCACACTTGCAGGACACCCTTGGATAAAAATTTCTGTTCTGTTCTTTTACAATGTGTGTGTGTGTTTATTTCATTTTCCCTTTTAAAAAAAGTAAGTGCCTGAAGGTGGCAGCTTAGTTGCTCGAATTGGAGAAGAACACAAGTAACATGAAACCTGTTCTTGCCATTACATCCTTGATTTAATTAGTTCAAATGCAAGATCTTTGTTATACTTAACATTGTATTGTGTAAGAGTTCTAAGTGTTTGGAAAGTGTGAAGGACATGATGTCTCCTTTGCCTAAGTTGGAAAGTGTGAAGGACATGATGTCTCCTTTGCCTAAAGCATGAAAGGAAAAGGCTATTTTCCTTTTAAAAAGAAACTGCAGAGCAGTTTGCACTCTGCATCAAAGAGAATTGTTTGGTTTCCTCTTACAGACTGTTTATAATACAAGTTCATACCCAATCTGTAAGTAGTAGCCAAAGTGATTTTTTGCCTTCTCGCAAGTTCTCACTTGCTAAACCTTATCATAGTGGTTATGCATTTTTCCAAAGTGCAGAAGCCTTATATAGTGGAAAGTAGATTTTGCTTTGGCGTGTGGTATCGCGCCGTCATCCTCTGGGACCTCCTTCAGGAGAGCACAGGTGGCAGTTCTGTTGGGATCTAACAGCTTCTGTGTATTTGTTAGCCTTTCTGGCTGGTATCCTCTATGGTATGCCCAACCCCTGATATGCACTTTCTTTGGACCACGCCAGGAATTTCTTCTGTTCACCTTCTAAAATTTCTTACCAATATTGTAAATTAAAAATGTCTGGATAAACCTTTCAGTGTTCATTTTAATTACTGGTTTATGATCAGGCTGACTCCATTTGAGTGGGTATAAGGATCCTCGCATCCTTATGGATCATCCAGGGACAACCACTCACTTCCCTGTGAAGGTTGTATTCTGTTTTGCAATCCTCCCTGGAAACAGCTGCATATCCAGCAAGAGCTTTCTCGGGGTCATGTCATGGCTCTTTCCCTCTTCCACAAATTTTCAGTCTTCCCTATGTAAAGTTCCCACTTGCTGTACTTTTTTGTGGTTTCCGCAGTCTGTCTGGGCTCTGTCCTGAGCAGATGCAAGGAAGCAGTGAAGTTACCTTGCTTCATGAATACCTCTCCTTTGTATTTGCTGGTTCTTGGGTGTCTGTGTAGCCAGCACCTGCTCTGCAAAGAGAGTGGGAGTGCAGCAGACGTGGTGTAAAGGCCACGCTCCCCCATGCTGTTGGAAGACACCACTCCTCATGACGCTGTGCTGAGAACGAGACAGTGTCCCGAGTGCTGCAATCATTGGAAGACTGCCTCTCTTTTTGCAAGGGTAACACTGAGCATGGCTTCTAGAGCCTAGTTTCCATTTCCATTAATTACACTGCTCCCTCATAAATTGCCCTTGCATTTTCCCTCTGTAATACTATTAATCACCTCTTCTTCTAAACTCTGGAGCTGGGGTATACAGGGACATGTAGGAAATTGCTGTTCATATTTTAATGATACAGTTTGCTAAACATTTATTTGAGAAGAAAGACCTTATAAATAATTCAATGGAATTATTTTGTAATACATATATCTGTATATCATATCCTGTTAGAACAGCATAGTGTTCCTTTATGTGTGCAGATAGGAAGCTGTCTTTGTACCTTTGTACACTGCTGAACAATTTGGAATCTTAGGAACCTATGGCTGTGACAGGCACTACCATATGATGCATTAATGCCATTTCTGGGCATTAGTGAGTTCATTCCCAGAAGGACTGTGCTCCAATTCACTAGTACATATTGTGTGATCTTGCTGCCATGGGATCGACTGCCTTGTTCTTGATGTGTCTGTTTTAAACGTGGAGATTTTTATAATCTGTCTTTGGTGCTTTTGTAAGAAGGGAGATGCAGTTGGTTTGTATGTACATTTTTAATGAAAATAAAAATCTTACCTTGCTAGTGACAAAACGTGAAGACAAATTGTAATCTGAATTGGCTGCCCTCGTACTTGGTTTTTCGGGGCGGGGGGCACTAACATCTATTTCATTTTTTCTCCTTGGGAAAGAAAAGATAAACATGGTCCTCCAAAGAAACATCATGTGCTGGCTGCCCTTGCTTGGAGTAAGAAACTTTGGGGAGGGTGGGGGTTGTTGGATTTTTTTTCTGGGTTTTTTTTGGTGAGTTTCTTGTAGAAGCAGGATTTTTTTCTTGTAAATAAGATTCCCTCACAAGAATAGCTAGGTTGGCCTATTCAGATTTGATTTTTGCGTACATGGCTCGAGCTATAATGCTATTTGTGGGTTTGCACTGTAATTAAAGAATCTTCTACTTCATTTCAGCCCTACAAGACATACCAACTTGTTTTGATGAGGTGGCAGCAGAGGAAAATAGTGGAAGGCTACAGAGAGATGAGAGACGACAAATAAATAGTGTGTGCTTTTACAGTAAATATCTACATTTTTAGCATAAAGTAAATCTAAAGTAAATTCTATGTTACCCAAAATGCTGTTTTCTGTCTATTGTGCTGTCGTATTTAAGCTCATGCATAATTAAACCTAAAATATATGTTATTTTCTATTTAAAAGTATTTAACAAAAATAATAACAGCTTTGGTAGGAAACCAGACTTGTTAGGAGAGACTTAGTGAGGACTCTAGCCCTGTGAGTGAAAGTACGACTTTGTCTCATTCCAGGGTTGTATCAGGCTCCCTAGGAACAGGAGCGTTTTGACTTTGCTTGATTCAGCCTAGATGGGGAAAGCTACAGAATTTTAAAAGACAAGCAATTCCTCATTTGTTAATGCACGCACCAATCTCTCTTGCCAATTTTCTGTGTTTCTAGATACTGAAAGAGTGGTCAGTTTTTCTTAAAATGCTCAACACGTGTTGCTGTCTGTGCTCTTTTGAAGATCTCTCTGTCAATACCTCAAAGCAAAGGGAGAGAGCACTCTAAAACCCATGGGCTTTCTTGAAATGCCTTGAAATACTTGGTTCCTGCTGTTTGGGGAAGGGAAACCTTCCCCTGTGGCCAGTTTATTCCAGTCTTGGCCACTGCTTTGTCAGTTTGGAACCTGCTTCTTTATTCTTTCCTTTCTGTCTGATACTGGAAAGTGCTGGAGAAACTATTATGCGCTGGTTGGACTCTTACTTCGATATGATCAAGAACTACTAAGTTCTTAAAAAGATCTGGTGATTCTATTAAAAGATTTTAGTAGTTACATGGAAATAATTACATGGAAAATTGATGGCGTAGGATGATGATAAATAGCTAAGACTAAGTATTTACTTGTAACAGAACTGTGTATCACTTTTTTAATGGAAAGTGTTTGAATAATTGTTTATTTAGAAAAAAATCATTGGACTTCTGAGATTTTTACCAGATATATAATGCAGTCATAGTTAGCAATGTGTTAAATTCTGGGCGGTGATACCTCATTGAGCTTATTATGCTATGGAACAGCCTGTGCTTAGTCAGTTGAATGTATGTTGCTTAAAGATTATGTCATAGGCAGCCTGCCCTGAGGAGTTATTTCAGAGTTAGTGTTGCTTTATCTAGAACTGACCGTTCATCCCCAGGTAGGCCAAGCAGCAACTGGAGTCTGAGCTTCGGTGGCAAAGAATGAGTAGATGCTCTACTCTCTACATCTTGGCTGTGTAGTCCCAGCAACTGCCAGACTGTGAAGAGGAAGACAGAAAATATGAATGAGTGGAGCGCCTGTTGTATTTCTTTTACCTTAACTTCTCCAAAAGCAACATAAGTTATGGAAAATAGGCAAATGCTGTGCTCTGCAGGTTCAGTATTGATCCCACCATTGTGTTTTGCTACTGTATCTTTATATCCTTTCTTTCTTACTATTCATACAAATACAAAAATCCTCTGCAAATATAAATTGGAGCAATTTTTTAAATCTAGATGACAGTATTTCTTGCCTGAGAACTGCAAGAACGGGGCCTTTTTGCAATGCTATTGATTATTATATTTTTAACTGCAAGTATTTATTGTTGCACAAAGACAATAAATGTCAAGAAAAACAGTGAAGGGTTTATTTATTTCCATCATAAGTAGTTTTCTTTTTTCCTTCGTTCCCTAAAATTTGCACCAGTTTGTCCTTGGTCAAACAGACCAACAGCAGGATTATTCACTATAGATTTTGTCTTCGCAAAGTCAAGTTCAGCACCAGTGGAAACTATGAAAATGAATTTTCTGCCCTTTAATAAAGTCATGACCTCTGTAATACCAGAGAGATGAACTGTGGATATGAAGGAAGCTCCTAGGAGTTTGCTGTACAACTGGTACTAAGAGTGATTGGGTTTGACCTGCAGCCATTTGAATTGTACTGGGGGCAAGATGCTGTAATACATAATGTAAATTGCAGCAGTGATAAGTAGAGCTATCCTCAGAGAAGAGGACCTTTGGCCCCCTGTCTCTCTTTTCTCCAGACAGTCCTCCACTTTGGAGCACTGCCTTCCAAGCTCTGCAAACCAAAGCTTGGTCTTTCCTTTCATCTTGGCTGAAATTACTACCATAAAGTCTCCATGTTTTAGACCTGAAATACATGCCAAGAGGATGAGTTGGAGGCCATGCAGCTTTTTTAGAGAGATGCACAGGCGATGCTGTGATTAAATTAGTCAGAAATGGAGGGAGGCACTCTCTGTGCCACTGTAAAAGACCTCTTGCTGCCAGGAGAAACTCACAGGTAGCCTGCATGAATGCCCAATTCACTGGATACTCCCAGTGGCTAAGGATTGCTTTCAGATCTTTCTGTACTGGTTGGAAAGACATTCTCCAAACAGAAAGGGACTGTCTTGAAAGCACATGCAAACACTAAATCTGTTGTGAAAATAGGGCCTTGGAGGCACTGTGAACTCTAGCTTTGGAACTGAATTAAAAATTGTATGGCACCATTGTCTTCCATCATTATACTCTATGGGACAGATTTGTTCTTTTAAAATCTGTTGTTTTGTCTGCTAACAAACTGTTGTATTGTTGAGTGGGAAATTTGTAGTTAAATTGTAATACAGTGTCTTAAACCTTAGGCAGCAACATTATATTCTTTCTGTCTATGCAGAGCCTGTGTTGCTGTGGCCCTGAGCCAGAATTTGATAATGCAAACAGAAATGATAAATCGGGCCTATTTATCTAAGGGCTCATTTAGAAATAAAAAGAGCTGTTTAACAATATTTTCTTTTAATAATGTATTTAGTACTTTTTATTAAGCTGAAATATGCAAGGTCTGTTTCTCATTGCAGCGTTGTAAGTGCTCCATCCTGGTATAAGCACTGTATTTCTTCTTCTTGAGCCTTCAAATAAGACTTTTCCTGGAGCCACTATAACTTGTGAGAGCTGGAAAAATCTCTAAGGGTTTTGCTAAGTCATGGAACTCATTTCACATAGTGATGCATGAAGGAGATGTAAAACTAATGACTGAGTACCTTAATAGGAGACATTGCAGATGTGAGTATAGTTACATTTATATAGGGGGTGATATTTCTGTGTTCCCCCATTCCCTTCAGGGAATGCATTTCATTTGCAGTGTGTGGACGATAGCAGAAGGAGTAAGTGCTGCCATTTCTAGGAGTCTCTTGTGTCTGTGGTTGTTTTTGTATTTTTTTCTTTTTTTGAATGTTACTGGTCTTACGACACTTGGGGAGGAAGTACTGAAATGGTTTAGTTGTCATTATTTTTCTTCTGTTCTTCCTGTGATACAAGTTTGACACTTCTCTTGAAATACAAACCCACTTTGTAGTCATCTTCAGTGGTCCCTGAAGCTGGCTCCCTTCCCTTTTGCTCTTAATTTCAGGTGTTGTCAAGTTGTGCCAGGAAGCAAATGCAGTTGAAATGTTTGGTCTCCAGAACTGAATGTCTTAGTAACACGGGTTTTGTTCAGTTTTATTACTTGGTATCTTCTTTTAAAAAGAACTAAAGGGGAAATCCAAGGATCTTGTGGGGAGTGCTCAAAGAAGAGAACCTTACAGACAGATCTCTTAGCCATGAAAGATCCTGAAAAATGTGCACTCTGCATGGCTTTCTGGGAGTACTTCAATGTCCAAAGTCTTGGAGAGTATGTAAAATACACGATTCAGTGGAAATGGTGGCCCAAGTTACATAGCCATTCCCGTACTCACTCTTTGCATGCCCCATTAAGTAAAATTGGAGAAGTTTTTGTAGGACTGATGCCAAAGTGAGCTTTCTGTGGGTTGGAAAGGAAGGGGAACAAAGTAAAAGCAAACAGCCAGCTCCCCCGCTCTGCCCATGGGCTCCTTCCCTCTGCTACAAGACAGCAGCTATGAGGAGACTAGGATTGAAAAGCTTTCTGAAAAATGATGAGTTGCTGAATCAAATTTCCATGCTTGGTTTCAACCTCATGTAAATAAAGAATGTGTAGGGAAAAAAAGTTTGGTTTTAATTTGAACATAAATGTGAAGGTAGACGTCTGGTTTTGGGGAGATCATGATCATAAAAACTTATGCCACTTTCTCCTGGCAGAAGGGACATTCTCAAAGTGAAGGTTTTGAGGTGGCAGAGGAGAGGTTTTGCAAGGACTTTGTGTGAAGGAAACTCCAAGTAATTGCAACTAGTGACTACAGTGTGGATTGGGTTTTCTTCTCACTTCCCTGCCTGCTTCCACATTCCTCCTTATCCTGGGAAGACTCCCGAAGGACAATAGGAACTGGCTCATACAAGAATAAATTTCAATCCAGTGATACCTGGGCACAGAGGAAGGAGGTTATGTGAGGCAATGAAAGGAGACAAAGGAGGAAACTGATCTAAGGAGCAACATGAAGAAAATACTTGGGAACAAAAGTAATCATCCACTTGTATGGTCAGGCATCCAGCAGCCCTGCTGGGGTTGTGTATGATCGATGTATTTTTTCATTCAGTTATGTCTTGCACTACAGCATTTTTAAATCGCAGCTAGAGTTAAATTGATTTCTTGAGTTTTAAATAGTGCAGTGTAAATCTTCCACTCGCACCAGGACCCAAGTGTCTCCGATTGCAGTTGCAGTTTGCCAGTTCCACTTGATTTCATTTCAGACTCATCCCCGCAAGCCAAACCACAAAAAGAGCTTCCTGTCCAGTGGAAAATGAAATGCAAGAGGCAATCCTTCTGTTGCTAACGGGAGGTTGCAGGGAGCAGAGCTGGCTCTTGCTGAAGTTGTGTTTGGGTTTGGTTAACCATTTTGCCAATTAGGCCCAGACTCCTGGTTGCTGGATGTGAGTTAGGTGCTCTTAGGTCTAAGTGAGGACAGTAGTTTAATACCCAGGATAGTTTATAAAGAGGCTTGTTGAGCAGCATCCTGATGTAATGAAAGGTGAAAAGCTCGGACTGTAACATTTCTCAGGGTTGTGTTTCCGAAGGAGAGCTCTGCTTGCTGCCTTGTTTATCCCACACTGGATACTTGGCCTCTGGAGCCAGCGGGCTTTTTCTTGTTTGCTTTTGTTCCTCTCAGAGCTTACAGATTAAACCATCAAGGATAATTTTTTTCTCTTGCAGTACATTTATTTACTAAATCTTAAACTTGCCAAATGTCAATGTTATTTTCCCCCCTCTCCCCCAGGCAGTGTGGGCTGGTGTCAGTGATGGGGTAAGGAGGGCTCTGCTCCTGTGGGCACACTGCAGAGGTTTTTGCCTTCTACTCCCCTCCTCAAGCACCACCAGAGGCCTGACAGAGCTCTGCTCTGGGAGGACTGGGTTTTATTTGGCTGGGAAGAGGGCCTCTGGGATGTCTGTGTGCTCTTGAGTGTCTAGTTCAGAGCTGGGACAGGATCTCAGAGATGTGTCCTGTGCTTGACATTCATCGTCTGCAGTCCCTGGAGTGTTTGTCCTGCTCATTGTCTGAGCAACAAGACTTCCTTTGTGGGTGATCTGTGCCCTCTGTCAGAAAAGCCCTATGCCTGAGATGCTGCCCTCGCAGATGTGGAGCTGGACATTAGGACACCTGCCCTGGACCATCTGCTCTTCCTGCTGCCATGTTAAAGGCCTTGTCTAGGCTAGTTCAGAAGCAGCAGTGAAACTGGTAATACGTTTTTCTTTCTCCTGGGGATGACCATGTTTCAGGAAAAGGTATTTTCACAACGCTCCAACTCCTTCACCTGCTAGAGCTACCTGGAAGCATGGAGGCTGTAAAGCCTGGAAGAATAACAATAGGTTAAAAATAACCTGGGCTTTTGCACCCTTTAAAGGGATTTAGTTGGAGGATTGAGTTATGTCCAAAGTGACTGCCCCGCACTATCACTTTACACGTTACCCGTGTGGTGAACTCTTCCTGAGACTGAGCTAAGGCAGGATCTGCTGCACAGTCATAGCTCAGAAACACGTGGGAAAATAAAGGCACCTGGGAAGGGCTGCTGTGAGCAGGGGTGTGGGGACAGAGGGAGGGGAGCAGCTGCTGCCCAGCGGCAGTTTTTCCAAAGGAGTTCTGAAGATGTAAAGAGTCTAATGCATTTCTTGCTGGGCTTATTTATTATTTTTGTTTTCAAGGGGGAATTTTAGCATTGTTTTAAGACTTGGGTTCAGCTTTGTTCCCACTAAAGGAGTCAGAGATTGGCTGTTGACTTAACTGCTGAAAATGTGCTAACACATCCAGGTTTTTCTGGAGCCAGTCTTTGATTCCTTGGAATAAATCAGACATTAACTACTGATCTTTTCTTCCCTGCCTCCTAAATCAGAGGGCAGCCATCAGAATTGATGGTTATTTTCCATTAAATGGTTGACCAGCTAGTCTGTTCTCCCTCTGAATTTTGTCTCCAATGTAAAAGTTCTTCACATATTTCTGTAAGCCGTGTTACTGCATTTACTTAGTATTTCTGTGTTCTGAAGAGCCCTGCGGTTCCCACAAAGACCCTTGTGTTTTTGCCGTGAAGGCTTTGGCTGGTCGGCAGGCAGTGTGGGTGAGGAAGCAGTGACAGGCAGAGGGAAACTGTGCAGCCTTTTTCCTTAACCGAGTTGGTTTGTTGGGTCTTACTTAAGCAAATGTTGCTTGAATGCAGTTCACGGTATTTGCTTAGTGATCCAGTGGAATGTCTGGGATATTTTTGTTTTTCCTCCAGAGCCAAAAAGCAGTTCTTGGCTCTAAATCCCAAAGCCACCAGCCCGAGGCAGAGTCACTGCACCTGAGGGCGAGGATAGCCGAGCTGCTGTGGTGGGGTGGCGAGACGGGCACTCCGGCTGGCACAGAGCGCCCCTCCTGCACCAGGGGCTGGGGGTGTTAATTACAGATATTGCAGATGTCTCCACAGCTAAATTTGCTTTTACTGAAATGAAAGATGTGCCATGACTGACTGAGCCCACTGCAGGCCTGTTCCGCTCACAGGCTAGTTTTGCTGTGGATAAAAAAATCCAGTGCCATCCTTTGGTGAGCCCTGACCCTCCCTAGCCATTCAGCATGGGAGGCACTATGGCTTTGTGTATGCCACCATTGCAATGAAGCTCATTGCCAGCCACCTTGTTTCCTGGCTGGCTTTCCAAACGCTGCATTTCATCCCCTGGCCCTGAGAGACCAGCAAGCGTCTTGGTGGGTCCTGTCAGGCTACCCAGGGCTCCTCTTGGAGAATCTTTCCAAAGCTTTGTGACCAGGAACAAGAGGGTATCATGCCGTGTGAAGGGGAGGTGTTCCAGGTGGCAATGATGATGGGGAAACAAGCCCTTTTAATCTTATTTTTTCTTATATTCTTATTATGAGTTGTTTGGCCATAACTAGTGCCATAACTAATGCAATCTCCTGATGCCTTTTGGAGCCACTGAAGCATATGGGCCTGTATTCAGACAGCTTTGGGCTTCAGTAAGTGGTATGGCCGACTGCAGCAGCTCCTGGTGCACAGGGTGGCCTGAGCGTAGGTTTTCTGAGCAGCAGCTTCTCACAGTGTTTTCTAGCTCTGGTAACAATGTGTGGATTGAGCTTGCTTTGTTCTGGCCTTGACAATACATGCATGGAAGCTGGGTGAAGCTTGGGCTTTCTTGTCCTGTGTGTGCTTTTTGTATCACTAACCCAGAGAGTGTCTGCATGTTTGTCTGTGTTCCAGTGGCAATTCATAATGCGTGCATCCTCCCAGACCTGCTTTTGGCTGCTCCTTTCTTCAAGTCTCTTCTGTATGCCTCTTAAATATTTTTGCAAATTTCAGGAGGAAAATGGCTCATTACCTCTGCTTGACTCATCTTTAAGTAAGGACTATCTTACTGTCTAGGATCAAACGTAGTCATTTTCAACTAGACCAGATTTGAAACTAAAAGAATGTCTATTTTAAAACAGAGATTGATGAAAGCAACAGTCACCTATTACAGAGTCCTGTGAGCATATGTGTGCCCGTGCCAGACTCCTGTGCCAAGAGAGCATCTGCTCTCGTGTAATGTAATAATTGCGTATCTTTACAACTTGGATCTGCTTGCTTGGAGCAATGTTAGTCTGTGGACCAGGGATAGGGAACAGAGGGAGAAAAAGAAATTTGGCTGGCTAAATTCAGGTGCCCAGCTGAGGCTTGTGAGTTGGGAGCAGTAAGGACTTAGGGTCTGTAGGGAATCAACACATGCAGGAGCTAAGCTGTTTTCTGTCTCATTCTGTTTACTCACAAGTAAACAATGTGAGGTCAATGATAAATAAAAGAATTGAGCATGGAAAGTAACACCCCCTATTATTTCTGACAAACCGCGCTGTGCTAGAAGTGAAAATGACTATGGCAGCTGTTATAGTGGTCTTTTCAAAGTTGGTAAGCTCTTGACCCTAGCTATTAAAAGATATTTTCACTATATATTACTTGACTGAAGGGGTTGAAAACAACGTCAGAAGACTCAGATGGTTTTGTGTGCCCAGGACAGTGCATGAAAGATGACATCGATTAATCTTCATGTTCTTTGACATAAGACATCTCTGCATGTCAGTTGGCTGTAGCTGTGCTGTGAAGAGGCAAAGGCACAGCATTTTTCTGTTGAGGACAGTTTTGTCATATTGACACTGGTGTTGGCAAGTCTCTAGGGTGAAATAAGGAGCTCTTCAGAGTATCTTGGCTTTTGCTAAAGGTTTGAATGTTTGCGAGCACAGAAGTGCTGAAACCACAAGTGTGTTTTATGTCATGTTGGGTGACAGTGGCTTGCCAGGGAGCAAAGGATCAGACGGAAAATGCCAGTTTGCCATAGAAAGGCTGGAAAGAATGTGGATAATTTTTAACATGCACAAAAAGTTGTTGCAAGTTTTATCTTCCAGAAATCCATGGGAAAGAAAGTGCCATAAAGAAATATATTCCTAGCCCTGGAAGAAGATACAATATGAAATGCCTTTAATGCTTAAGGTTAATATATTGGCATTGAGATGGCTTTTCCACTTCTTTTCTGTTAAAATATTGTGTTCAAAACAAGCAAAGGCTGCAACAGTTTGATCATAATTTATAAATTACAACCAACCTGTGGTTGCAACTTTGCCTTGCACTGAGGGTAGAGGGGAGGTAACATGGCTACTGGCCTCAATCTGTATAGGATGACACTTGCTATAGGACATGCCATGCTGTCAAAAATAAGTCATCTTCCTGGACTAATTTTGCTGCCAAGTGGCCTCTGTCCAGTGTTTCAGTGGAAGGAAAAGCATTGTTCAGTCCTGGTGAGCTTTGGCTGGTGGTCAGAACTGTATTATCACAGGTGCAGCTTTCATCCTGAGCTGTGGCTATTGCCAGTCCTTGTCAATGGTTACAATCTAGTTAGTAAGGCTATTCAGTTGATTCTGTTCAGGCACTTCTTCAGTGTGTGTCTGCATATGCAATAATAATAATAATAATAATAATATAATAATTATGGTGATGATGTCTTTCTTTGGCCTTCACATCTGGTTCTTACAAGTATTAAAGATGAAATTCTTTTTTTTTTTTTTTTTAATACTTCTTGCTGGCTTCACACTGGTGAGACACCATTGATTTTAATGGAAAAGACCACCAGTGGGAATTCTTGCCTCAAAATAATTTTCTTCTTCATCTGATAATGGAAGGAATAATCTGTTCTTTGGTCTCTGGTTGGCAAACTTGGAAATCAGACAGGAAGATGGTTGTACTGTAATCATTTTACTCTAATGATACATGTGGTCAATGGTTCTGGACATTAAAATAAAGGTGGGTGTGCTGTGAGACGTGATGAGGTAGGAGCCAAAATGCAGGGAGCATCACTTGTAGAATAACCTTGCAACTGAGAGCTCAGGGAGAAGTGTCCTATAAATCTATTTTTCTGCCAGTTTTAGTTCATACTGGTACTGTCCCTGCAATTATGCAAATCTTAATATCTAAGTAACTGAATTGATCAGCTCCAGGTGGATTAATATTCAATGTATAATGTGTAGATGAAATTTAATCATGAAGAAAAATTTGTTCTGAACAGGATGCTGCCTTTTTTGTGTCAAATATTTGAGGTGTCTCGCCAGCCCTTTTATCCCTGTTCTGTATTTAGTGGGGGACCATGAAGCGATGAAATGTTCGACATCTGTCTTCACTAAGAGCTTCAGTAATGCTACTCGTGAAGTGCTTGTATCTCAACTAGGAAAAATTATAATTTGTTTAAAAAGAAACAAAAAATAACAACATTAGTAGCTGTTGATGTTTCTGTGAAAGACATAGTGCAGGAGAGACTCTAAACCAGAGGTTTTGTTTATTCTCTCTCCCATGAACTCCTTGTTGTAATGTCTAAGTACCTTATAAATATTTATGAATGTGTCCTCAAAGGAAAATGAAATTTATAAAATGGAGATACAAAGTGGTGTTAAAGGAAACAACTTTTAAAGATTCCTACAGAGTTATGCTATGACAGAACTGGGACAGTAAATCAGATCATTGCATCCCATTTTGGTAACCAAGCTGTCATCCCATCCTTCTTATTAGTTACTTTTGCCTTGGCTGCTTTTAGAGTAATTCAGTGCTTTTCGTCATAAAATGCAAATACTTTATTTGTAAGGAAATACATTATTTTTTGTAACTTCACACTTAGGCAGGCCATGTGTGGATTGACGGCCAACAGCGGGTTGCACTTAGAGGCAGGGAAGGAACATAGAGAACTTGAAACTCAATTTACAATCCCATGTGACAACCTGCTCCAGTGTTGCTCCTCAGCTGCTGGAGCTGTCCAGAGTGTCACTTGGGAGTCATCTGTGCTGAGAAGCTGATGTTCCTTGTGCTGGGGGCAAATTTGTAGCATGGGGTAGTGCCTGGGAAGGGCAGCGCTAAGTGCCTGGGAAGACCTGTAATAACACTTCTTAAGTGGGATGTATCTGCCTTTGCTTTTCTCTCCTTTCCCCCTCCTCATGCCATTGTGGCAGGGCAACTCATGTACTGTCAACAGCTTCCTCTTGCAGGCAATACCGTAATGAAACGATTGCCGGCATTGACAGCTGTGCATTAACGAGAGGGGCTTATTTCAGCCTGCTCCTCTCTAAACAGCGGCTGGGGGGACGGAATGTTGCAGTGCTGGCAGCATCTCTCCTCCGGCCAGGGATTCAAAACTGTGTTTGGGCAGTGACAAAGTGCATGAGCGAGACAGTAATTCTCTGTTCCTCAGGGTTTTAAGGCTTTGTGCAAATCTCTTTGAAGTCAGTGAAGGACTTCTGTTACTGCAATGGGCTTTGAATCGGTTAATTTACAGTGTGTGTTAGTCTTTTGTTAACTGGCTTATGAATATGAAATGGTGCTGAGCGAACCTACAGAGAATGTATTGAATGTGCAAATTTACACACTGATCTTGATCTTTTCAAAGCAATATGACTGTGGATATATGTTGAAATACCCCACAGTATATTGCAGACACTTTCCTCTTTGGTCTTGTATGTGCTGTTTGTATGTGTTTAGTTGGCACTATGAGCTCTGAGGTTTTGTTTTAAGTTATTCTACAGCACTTTAGGGAACTCAACTCTCATCGCTAATAAAATAAAATAAAGCAAAACACTGGTAGATCTTGCCTTGTTAACTGTTCTAGCTGTTGTGTTTCCGACTGTTCCAAAAAGTATAAAGCTTTATAAGATTTAACATATTCCCAGTGCAAAGCATGAATATTTATAGGCAAAGAATAAGACTTCCCATTTTGAAATGTCAATGCTCTGAAATTGCTTTTCTGGCAGGCGTGATTAAGCCACATGGACTTCCAATAATGTTTTGTAAGCTTTTTCCTTAATTATGGCTTAATTTAGGTCTCTGAGTTTAACAAAACCTATGAAGCTTGCGGCAAAATATTTTTCTTGTGGAAATTTTCATTTGCATGGAGTACAAATCCTGTACTCCTTGTGGGTATGATTTTTTTAATGTGTTTAAATGTGGAAATCCCATATTTTTTCTTTGCATTTCCTAAAGCATATACAAAATAAAAATAGCTGATACTATGTGCGTAATACAGAATTTTGAAGGAATTAGTTTGGAAAATGCATGTAATTACTTTTTTTTTTTCCAAATGCCCTGAGTAAAATGCACATGAGGTTGTAAGACACCAAGAAAGAGGCACAAGATTCTGTCTCAAGATGTTACTGCTGCAAGAGACAAATTAGAAGCAATTTTCCTTTTATATAGTTCTTAAATGCACTGTTCTGACAAAAGCAATAAATAGAATAATCTGCATAATGGTATTTATGTGATGTTGATTTGTCTTTTCCAGAGAAAATACCTTCTCCCACATAAAATAATCTTCCATTCAGCTGTAAGTGGAAGAAAGCCTATTTAGCAGCTGCACAGGTTTAGGGGAATGTTTCTGCGCAGGCTTAATACAGAATTTTGATATGGACCACCTTGTGAATTTTATTTTTGGTGAACAAAAGACAGTAAGGGTGCTAAAACCACCTTGTTTTCCCCTGCAGATTGAGTAACAGGATATTTACTGAAAAGAGCTAGACAGAAAAGCACAGAGATGATGTGATTAAACCAGTGTAGATTTATTACTAAATTTTTTTTAACAGTGTATTTTCTTAAACTGGTGTAATAAATGTCTCAGTCTTGCTCGAAGATAGAGTTTGGAATAGCTTTGAGCTATTCCTGGCTTAATACTTAAGTAGAAACAGCAGAAGTGGTGGAAAAACAGGATCATTTTGGAAAAAAACATTCAAACAGTTTAATATCCTCTGCCATGATAATGCTTTTCGGACCCCTGCAGCCTTGTGTTATCAAGCTGACAATGCCTCAGTCTCCCTAATATTAATCTTTGAAACATGATAAAAATAAATAATCTGAATAAACCAGAAAGACAAAAAAAAGAGTGGTTAGCATCATAGCTACCGGGGCCTGCTCCACTGGCACTTAGGTGTGCTAACATGAGCTTAGAGGTACCATTACGGTCTCTAAAGCCAAGCTTTCCAGGGGAATTGAAGAGAGAGAAATCCCTTGAAACTTAGAGACTGAACATTTTTAACGCCTGGGTTTGAATAGTGAAGTCATCATCTGAAAACGTAAATATCTGGAAAGCAGTTTGAAAACTGTTTTACTGAAGATGGTGGGGAAACCGGGGAGTTTGCAGGGCGGCAGGGTGCTTGTATTTTCCAGAAAAAAGAAAGTTCCCTGGGATGGCAGAAAACAAGGCTGGAGTCTGCTCTCTGTTTTTCACCTTTCTTTGCTCTTCTTTGCAGGTTACATATTTGGGTAAGGTTTCCACAACAGGGATGCAATTTTTGTCAGGCTGCACAGAGAAACCAGTCATTGAATTATGGAAGAAGCACACACTCGCCAGGGAGGATATTTACCCAGCTAATGCCCTTCTGGAAATTCGACCTTTCCAAGTCTGGCTGCATCATCTGGACCTCAAAGGCGAGGCAACAGTCCACATGGATACCTTTCAGGTAGCACGTATAGCCTACTGCACTGCTGACCACAATGTCAGCCCAAATATCTTTGCTTGGGTCTATCGAGAGATCAACGATGACTTGTCCTACCAGATGGACTGCCATGCTGTAGAGTGTGAGAGCAAGCTGGAGGCCAAGAAGCTGGCCCATGCCATGATGGAGGCCTTTAAGAAGACTTTTCACAGCATGAAAAGTGATGGCCGGATCCACAGGAACAGCTCATCAGAGGAAGTGTCTCATGAATTTGAATCTGACGATGGCTGACTGAACTCATTCACGGTTCAGCAAAGGCAGAAATGGCCTAGGAAATGAGAGCTGATAGATGAATAAGCAACAATTGAAATTGGGGAATGAAAGGACTGCCAAACACTTGTCTGACCAGCTTTTTAAATCAAAAGAGCAATTTAGTACCTACAGATATGCATCATTAAAGTAATTATGTTACATTGAAATCTGCTGCTGTTGTAAAAATGAGAAAAAAGCTCCCTGCCCCATCTTTCTCACCCATCCATCACTGTCCCTCTCTCCCCTCTGTAGTTCAGGTGCATACCATGAAGTAGAATCATTTCTGTTTGTCTTATAAGACTGGTCAGGCAATTTTATTAGTTGCTTCTCTGGCATTCTTAGCCAGGGGCTGATGCTGATGCACAAAAGCAAGTAGACCTGGAAAGCCCTAGTGGTTCCTGAAGAATCTTTCTCCATGATGTATCACAAAAATCTTTTGACAACACATAGGCTAAGACAGCCATACATAGCTTTTTAGACTAATGGCCTGACATTCCGCAGTTAATTCACATTTCACAGATAAAAAAAAAAAAACAAAAGATGCTTGTATGTACACATTATATCATATGCTATTCTTTATTTTATTCATTGTACCTATTTTCTTAATATACCTGCTGCCACGTCTTTCACCCAACACCAGCAGTTGCAGTTTCAGACTATATACTGCAGGATACCAAAAAGGGGTGGGCAAAAATACTTCGCCATGGCTAGGGGTACAGTACCACAATCTGCGCGTTTTCCAACCCTGATGTGCTCTGCAGGAGGGGGGCCCACTGGTAAGAGTTGAGGGACACTTGGGTCTGTCAGTGTTTGAACTGTGACTTCTCATCAACCTCAGGTCTGAAGTGATATGAGCATGGTAGCCTCAACTCCGTGTTACTGGTCGCTGCATTGCTGGTTGTGCGGCCGTGGTGGGATGGAGCTGGTAGTGCCTTGTTGCATGGCCAGGGCTGCATTACTGTAAAGATCAAAGGAAACGGTCCCTTAGGAGTCAGGTTTGAACATCTGTTCTGGTTGAGAAGCTCATGTTAAGATTCCAGTGTCTTTCCTTGTTCACAGATATACAGAGTCATACCTTTCTTAAATGCCGATGTTTAATAAAACTCAAATAAAAGGAAAAACTTGTTTCACTTGATATTTTTTAAGGCCGAGAGCAGATCAGTAGTTTGCAAATAATGCTGCTCCTTTATACAGTTTTGTTTGTAATTATGGTAATGTTAGGGGCACTAGGGCACCTTACAGAAGCCTTAAAAGAAAGCTAATCAAAACAGATAGCTCTATGTCTGTGTTTTGTGGGTCTCTATGTTTGTATGTGAGAGTGTATGTGTGAGTTCAGTGTTAAAGCATGTAGATTGAGCATGGGGATGTATTGAGGAGGGCCCACACCTCTTGAAAATATGCTTGTTGCTTTACAATGTATGTAAACTATTCTCCAGCATAAATGCATTCATACTTTAATAAAAAAAAATGTTTTGAATTAAAGCTTGGGAGTTTTAAGCTGTCTTTCCAATGCAAACTCTGTGGTTTTCTTTTATGTGTGTGGGTTCTGTGTTCCTTTCGTTGATTGGAATTACAATGTTTATTTATTTTCCTTTAGTATTACATCAGTCTCCATGAGAATTACCTTTAATATTTTTAAATTATTTGCTTTTAAATATTTAGTTAAATTATTGCTGGGAGATTTTTTTTTTAATGTTGCTGTGTGTGGACATGATATGTAATTTCTGCTCTGCAGGAGGTGGCAGAGATACCCCCTCACACACACACCTGACCAGTTGAAATGGAGTCTGCTGAGTAGAAGCAGTATCTTGCCCTACGTAGAGAAATCGCAGAGTGGCTCAGGTGTGGCATTGGGATGTGGCATGTGGAATGGGGAATAAAACACCAGGCTGGCAGCTTCCAGAGTTGTTTCTCTCTGAATCTTTGGATGATCCATTATCTCCAAATATGGCTCTAAAAAGGATTCTTTTTTTCTTCCCACAATGCTCATTTGGAAGTGGAGTGTCGTGTGTGGGAAATCTGAGTCCCGCTATGTATGTGTCTTTTTGACCAAAGGCAAAATTGGTCAAAACTTTCTTCAACTTTTGACAATCTATTTTCTTTTGCTCAGAGCTGTAATCGTGTGTTAGTTTCCATACTTGTTTGGGTGCTCTGCCACCAAAGCTGCTGTGAATCAGCATGTGAAATCCTGTTTCATCCTCTCAGCCAGATGTCTCTGCTGACAATGAAGAGCTTTGCCCGTGAGTCCCAGCTCTTAACTGTGAGCTGCTCCAGTGTGGGAGGGGGAGAAGGAAGATCCCAGCCCTCCTCACACACAGGTGCTGAGATGCCTCCTGCCTGCCCTACAGTGGACTGTGACTGGCAGCATCTGCCAGCAAGAGCCCTGGGCTATGGTATTACTATCCCCTATAGCCCATAGCCAGGTGGTGTTTCCCAGAACAGGAAAAATCTGAGAGTGTGATTTTCAGCTGTTTTGTCTGCAGATGAGTTTCTACGGTGATGCTCCGTGTCAGGGCACACGTTATCATGTTGGTGTCATGCGTTGACATTACCAGCGCTGCGGTGCGCTCGCTCAGCGATGGGAATGCAGGTTGCTCAGTTGTGGTTTTGGGCTGTTGTATTTCATGGCTTGGTGTCAGAGAAATCGATATTTTTGGGAATGCAGGGTTTGCCTATTTGCTAGTTGTCTGTGTGCATTTGGAAATCTGTTCTAGGCGCTGAGTAGGACCTGACGGGACTGTTAGGTGAAGTGGCCATCGTGTGTGCAGTTCTTGCTGGCCTTGCCACTGATTGGGAGTGGCTTGGGGAGTTCCCTCAAAGGTATTTGTTATTGTGGCACCTGTGATAATTCTTCAGCATTTGGAAGCTGTGAATTACATGGCAATTTTGAATGATAAATATAAAATACAAAGGTGAAAATTCTAGTTCTTGTGATTAGAAAATCAGACTCTTTGAAGCAGAAACCAGCTATTTTCTAAGGGTTCAGATGTGCAAGGGAATATGAGGGAATGTGAATTCCAGCCTGTCTTAGAAAACATGAGATTTGAAAAATAATCAGTATCATGAATTTGGATCCTTAGATAATCTGGAATTCAGGCCAAATCCCTCTGCATTATCAATACCAAATGTGTGGAGCCATTTGCATGAAGGAAAAAAGCTTTTGCTCCTAAATTGCAAACATATCTGTTATCACTGAGTATCAGTTGCCAGTAGATACCGGAATGAAACAGCAAGTTAAACTTTTCCTTCAATTAATCTGTTGGAAAAGAAAAATCATAAAGTTTCCATCAGAAGTCATTTCCAGTTGGCTATAAACCTTCCTTTTCAACTACAAAGAACCCAGCTTTGGATCTCGCTGCGTTCCACTGTGAGTTGACGAGTTCCTTCGGCGTCAGCCAGGAAAACACGTAAGGGATTTCTTTCCCTCTTCTGTTTATAGGGGAGAATAGAAAAGGGTTGAATATCTAAGTGTGTTATTAGAACAGCAGAAAAAGTAGAGAGTATTAGGTCATTACACCTCAACATCAATATAGAGCATCACTGGTGTTTTGTCAAGGTGATTTTCATAATTTTTCTAACTACCTTAAAGAAGAAAAAGAAAGTAAGTGCTTTTCTATATAGAGGAAGTTTGTTCAGTTTTCATGCTCTGAAGTCTAAATATCTTCTGTTCATACCACGTCTTCTGTGGAGCTGTAAGTGAATGATTCTAGCTGAGGAGCGGTTGTGCTATGCAGAGAGCAACACACTGCACTAGTGAGCATGGGTTGCTCCAGAATTCCTTAGAAATGTATGGAGGTTTTGCCCATAGGGAAGAAGAAAAGCAGGGAGTAATTTCTTTCATGTTTTACTCTCAAAGGCCCCTAAGAAGAGCTTCATGTTTTGTTTTTAAAAAAACACCCAAAACACAAACAAAAAAACAAACCCCTCTGCAGCTGGTTCCACTCCCTAACTTTCCAGTAGTGAGTGACTTCATTTGTATGTGAAAAAGCCAATGAATTGTATTTAATTTTCCTAAAACCTGCAAATAAGTGGCATGTGATTGAAAAGCTTTTGATACAGAAGCAACTCCATATCAGTCTCTTAGAAAACTTTATGTTATTTTTGGAAGCTTTGAAACTTTAATATTTGTGTATTCACGGTGAATTTTATTTGAGGGTTCTCTGCGTGTCTGTGTACATGCATATGTATGCATATATATACATACACATGTACACACATCTTGAAATGTGATGCTTGTTCATAAGTATTTTCTACATGGTATGTAATGGTAGGTGTATGTGTGTAGGGTATCTTGCAGGTTAGTGTTGAGATAAATGGTTTACTTCTGTAAAAGTCCTTTTTCTTTAGTAGGAAGCAAATTAACTTGTCTATCTACGTGCAAAATTTGATATACTGCATGCATTATTTACCATTTACCACCAGAGCTGCCCTCTTCATGCCCAATTAGCTGCTGTAAGAACGATGTATGATTTGGCTCATTTTACCCTGTGGCAGTGAATTATTAATTTGTGTATAATTGGGAAGTGATAACTTAAATGTATGGTTGTTATCCTGTGGACTAGAGTGTTCAGTCAGCCGAGAATTTACAGTAGGAGAATATATCCTTTTGTGAACATAGGGACATTTGTTATACCTTTTTTCTAATGTAATCTTAAACAGATACAGGGTGTTTTTTAAAATTTCCTTTTTTGTTAAGGTCCAATAGAATGCTTCTTTCCTTTCGTTGTACAACTGATCATCCTTGGCTGCTTTTACCCATTGCCCCAAGGCTCTTTTATCTCCTCCACAGGATTTCTGCACTGCCCTGGGGGAAAGCCAGAGATCTTCCTTCCCACCCCAGGGGGGCACATGGGCCAGATGCTCCTGTCCCTGTAGCTGCAGGGACTGTGTGTCCCTGTGCCAGGGGCATAGCTTTGCAGGAGCCTGGGCTGGGACAGAGGAGTCACTGGGAAGCTGCAGGAGGCTGTAAGAAAGGTGGGTCAGGCCGTTGGTTTGAATTTTTATTAACACAGGCTAAGCTTGAAGTTTGGAAAAACCTCTCTGCTGTGGCAGTAATTCACTGTAAGTGCCATGACAATTTCTTCAGTTAGGATTGTAATTAATTTTGATCAGGGCTGTTAAAGCAGATACAATGATTTATTGAAAATAGTTGTATGTTTGGAGAGATGTTATCCTGCCTTCTGTGGTGCCTTCTCTGAAAAGTGTTGTGAAATATGTTGGAAGCACAGATGCAATGCACGTGCTGAGCGTGTGCTGCAAACGGGATTAAAGCTGCAGGCTGTTAAAGCTGCCTGGGGGCTGGAAGGGCACCAAGAGGAACATGTGTATCTACAGGATAATGGTGCAGGGGCAGGCGGAGGTTTTTGCTGTCGGACCATGAACTGGATATGTGAAAATCTAGGTAATTCATCGTTCTTTGAAGGGAGTCCCCAGACCGAACGGTTTGGTGAAGACTGGGGAGTGGGGGTAAGCTGTTGGAGAGCCTTCTGTGATCAGTTCAGCAGAGATCCCCTTAACGTACAGTTAAGTGATAGGAGAGTCTTCACCGGAATGAATAAATGTGACGTGCTCAGGTTCTGCAGTGATGACTGGGTTGGGGATGCTTTGGTACGGCCGGTGCCTGGAGGTGGTTGGGTTTGTGGGGGCTGGTCTCCTGCCCAGTGCCAGGACTTCACGGGGAGTGCACAGCAGCAGTAGGTTGCTGCGTTCTGGTGGGACATGCCTGCGGCAGGGTGCTCAGTGTGTGGCACCGCCCCTGTCCCTTCTCCTTTTCCATCAGTTGGTTGATTTCAAATAGTTACAAGCCTCATTTAGCCCGCTGAAAGAGAGAGGAGCTTCAAGTTGTGTATCTCAGCAAGAGACATGGGTTGCTGCAAGCTCTTTTCGGAAAAATTGGAAATGAGAAAGTAGGTTTCAAATGTACAGCTGAGGGAGCATTAAAAATACCCGGAGTGACAATCTCTATCTACAGAGCAGGTCCTGGAAATGCAACTGAAGATAATCCTAGTGCTGTGCTAGCAGCCTAAGGAGATGAAGCCTGAGCCTGGCACAGTGACTTTTTAGCAAGAGATAGTGTAGGCAATAGGCCTGATTTCTAGTTATTGCTAGAAAGATGGGAGAGGGTGTCCGGAGTGTGTTTGCCTTGCTAGTTTTTTTTTCATGACTGCAGTGGGAGGTGTATGTGAAAAGGCAGGTAATCTTTTTTCATCAGGAAAAAACTGCTCACGTATTAACACAGTGACTTGTTTGTGCACTTACACTGGCACGGTGAAAACACCCATTGAAAACACGCCATTAGAAAGTAGTCCAGCTCTCATGACACAGGAGTGTGCTTTAATTACCGTGCATATCGTGTGGTACAGAATCTGTGCATCGCTTCACGAGGGGCCTGTTACTGTGCTGACTTGAACATCTCTCTCCTTTCCCGACTTCCACCATGAGTGGGAAGATAGCACTAGAGAACTTTTAGCTATTACGCTTTGATTTGTGTTGTGCGTTACATTCTCTGTTATTTTCCTGCAAATTGTATTGCTCTTGGAAGGAGAGGAAACATTATAATCCTATGAATAATGTGTAATGTGACTGGTATGTTTTTCTGTGGGCAGTATAGATTTTCTGAGAACAACGGACAGGAGTGGATTTCATTCTTGGAAAGTGAGTAATTTTTCAAAGTTGATATGGGTCATGCGCATGTGAATGAATAAGTTATTGCTATCTCAAATTAGTTGCCTCTCATTTAGAGAAAGTAGAAGTCGTTTTAGACATAATTACTGAGGATATAATTAATCAAGGTTTTCTTGCACAGTTGGGTTAAATTGTTGTGGCTGAATGCTTAGTACCATGCCGGTGCTCCCTGGCTCGGTCTCATCTTTAATGGATTCCAGATCTGGTGGTTTCAAGTAACAACAGCTTTTCCAGATCCCAAGACAATAATGAAATACGCAGAGGAACTTCAAAGAAGACTCCTCTAGAAAGGAAAAATGAGGTTAAATGATGATATAGTCAACTGTGGGATATTTTTATATCTATAAAAGATGTCAGGCCTATCCCAATGCAGAAACAGGTGAAATCTGAAACTGTGCTTAACTAATAGACTGTGCTTCACATCTACCCAGGCTCTCCTGAACGGTTTGGGACCTGATTCTCTTTGGGGTTTCCAGGTGGATTTCTTTGTAGTTTTTTGAGTCAACTCTGGCCACACAAAGAAAAGGCCTTTGCATCTCCCTTCCCTGTTTCTAACAGCCTTTGCTCTTCGGTAGCAAAGGAATGGCCCAGGACAAGCTGGAGCCAGGTCTCCTGCGAGAGGAGCTGTGTAATCCCCACAGCCGCTCCTTCGCCCTGGCTGGGCCATCCTGCTTTGCCTGTCCTTGGTGTCCCTGGGCAGAGGTCACTGTCACTTCCAATGAACCCTGCTCTGCTCCCTGGGCCAGGGCAGGTAGCGTGCTCTGATTAAATTTGTGTGACCTGTCAGAAAAATACATCTTTTTCTGACGGTGTTGTGGAAGTGTTTATATGGTAGTGTGTTAGTCCGTGCTGAGCAGAGGGGAAAAGGCCACGATCTCTGTCCGGGAGTTTGCAGAACGATGACCAACAGTAATTGTGCAGTGTTCACGAATTGACCCGCTAGAGATTTCTGCTGGTGTACATGCAGCAGGGGAACCTCGTCTGTACCGTCTCAGGTCATCAAAGTCTTGATGAGAGGATGGTGGCATGGGACAGGACTGGTGGTCCCAGTTGCCGCATGGGGTCTCTGGGA
The DNA here is from genome assembly GCA_025769975.1 of Gallinago jamesoni. Taxonomy (NCBI): domain Eukaryota; kingdom Metazoa; phylum Chordata; class Aves; order Charadriiformes; family Scolopacidae; genus Gallinago; species Gallinago jamesoni. The sequence continues at coordinate 17,816,652 of JAOQGH010000051.1, forward strand.
CAGCAGCCACTGGTGGGCACAACAGGAAGGCACCTGAGGCAGGACAGCTCCGGTGTCGCTGGCTGTGGGCCGCTCTTGCAGCTTGGCTGAGCCATGGGCCAGGGTGCCTGGCGGGCTGATGGGCCTTCATCTGTCTGCAGGGTGAGGAGGCGCTGAGTTGTGCTGAGGTTTCTTAAGGCAGCACGGTCTCATGCAGCAGGCCGCGGCAGTCCCTGTGCCTTACAGGAATCCTAACTTACACCGTTAGAAATATTAAGAACAAAGAGTTTCAGCGTGGTTCACATTTTGCCTGTGCGCTGCAGTGGGTCTCAGCGAATTCACCAGCAGCAGTTTGTTCTGCTTGAAATCCTGAAGAACGGCTCTTCTCCTGAGGTATTTCTTCCGACTTAATTGCCAAGTTATAGTGAAATATGAGGTTCGTTGTTGTCTGCTGGAGCCCTGGGGATTCTGTTTTGTTGGCACATTTTTCATGACCTTGTGTCAGCAGCATAACTAGGCTATGAGATAATTTGTATGCATTAGATGAGCAGCTGCACGCATCTTAGACAGAGAGAGAAGTGTGATCAGTCCAGCAGAGTTAATTAGGTAAAACAGAGAATTAACTCTAATCTTGCAGATTAAGTGATGTCAGACCGTGCAAGATTTATGTAACTTTCACACAGGTGAAAACCAAAATGGCTGAACACCAAGATATAATAAAAATGAGAGAAACAATAGCTGCCACTGTGGAAAAAAAAATTAAAATCTACCACAGTTTAGTAGCTGAATAGGGAAAAGTGTTGTACCCTTATTTCCCTGTGATGGTTTGATTCTGTGATGACCTTCCACTCATTTCCTGATTAAACAGTTTTAAGGAAAGGGGGACTGCTCTGCCTCATCCTTGTGCTGTTGCAGGTGTCACACAGTTATCACAGGCTTTTGGAAGCTATTGAATTTACTGACGTGTTTTTGGCAACAGAGATGAGGGTTGAATAGTATAGGAAAACAGAAGAAGCAGGCTTGTAGTGGTGTCTAGTAATCCTTAAACTGCCTCTCCTGTGGAAACTGTGTGGATTGCTTTGAGGAATGATGGAGGACAGATTCTGCACTGGCTTTTGCCCAGCAGGAACCTCCCTGCATGGGAGGTAACCAGTGCTTTGACAGGAGACCTGGTCTCTCAGATGTCACACTGAGGAAACAATGGTTAGACATTAACTCTGTACTGATAGTCACAGTATTTTTCTTACATATTTCTGATAAAACTCAAAGTATTGAGTTTGTTGTCAGTGCCTAATATTTGGGTGAAGGAGTCTCCTCTTAACTGTCTTTTGGAAATCTGGGCATTACCTTGAGATAAAGATGTAGGGCTATTTATTATTTGTAGTTCAGAAAAGCAGCAAAAGCATGTTATTAAATCTGCTTTTATTGAGTATTTTTGAGCCTCAATATTTGTCATCCTGGGCATCCTTGGCAGTTTACATGGTTTGGGCTCTTCCGTGGAGAAGGATGAAAAACACAGTAAAAAAGCCCCTGTGGTTTATTATAACAATACTATTATTGTAACTTGTAGCGTGTGACGAGGTGTGACCTCACCAGCTCTTTCTGCTGCATGCTCCCAGGGGAGGGTGACATGAGGGAGGGTAAGAGGGGAGGACCAGCTCCCTGTCTGCCTGCCAGAGATGATGCCATTGGAGGCGGCTCCACTGTCAAAACTAAGCCATGGTACAGATAAATGTGAGCATAAAAATATAGGTGGGAGACTTGTGGAGAAACCTTACCCTGGTGCCTACCACACAGAGCCTGGTGGTCATGATGGAGCACCACCTTCTTATGTCAGTGTGAGGTACATACCAGATACTGTAAATCCCAGTCCCATGTCTGACTAATGGGCTGTATGTACTCTGACACATCACCTAAAAGGAAAAGGAGGACAATCATTGCATTAGCATGTCGTTACCTACTTGAAAATGTATGTGGGATTGTCACATGATGAACATTTTTAAACCAAATAGGGATTGCAAAACTTTGTCCAGCACAGTAGTAAATGAACATGTGGTAGCAGAGAGCATACCTCAGGAGAAACATAGCAGAAGTTAGAGGCTCTATTTCTCAAATCATTATCCCGTTCTTGTTGCTAGTACCTGTTTCTAAATTCAAGGAGTCCTACAGTGAAGTTTCAAGACAGAAAATCTCGTGATGCAAGCAAAAGAAAATTAGTTTAATGAATGCTGTGTCTTTTACATCCCATAATTTTATCAGTAAGCTCTCAGACTTCCAGAAATTGCTCTGAAATTGGCAACCCAGACTTAATATCTTCTGCCATTTTGCCATCACATGCAAGTTCTCAAGTGTCTCCAATTTTAAACTCCCAGTGATTTAAACAGCTGCATTGTGCAAAGGCTGGAGTGAGGACTTGCTTTTGTAATCAAGAGACCCAACTCTAAATTTTATGGCATGATGGTTACTGTGCCATTCAAACTATGCCCCATTACACAGAAGTGCATTCCTTTGATTTTACCAAAGAGACCATAAATATAACAAAAAGCATAGCTGGAAAACATGATTTCATGCCTGGAATTTTCAGCTCCTTGCTACTCCAAAGAATAAATGAAGTGGTCTCTGAAAGGGGCATATCTTTGCAGTGAATTATTTTTGTACTATTTGTATGGCTGAGATGGCAGAGCTCATCATTACGCTTACCAAGAAATATATGCCTGTTACAATGTTTAGAGAAAGAGGGAAGTGAGTTCAATTCAAAAGAATAAGAATGTAACTTACTATGTCAGTAGTTTAATACCATGGAGGCTCAGGGTGTGGGGGGAGGAGGTTATTATGCATGATATAAAAATGTAAAAGACGTTCCTTAAATGCATAAATACAATTAATTGTCAGCAGTTATATGCTTGGCAAATTATAAGGCTTATTTGCCTTAAAATTTCTTATTGTATCCTTTTCCCCCAAGGTGATGTAATGTTTTAATCTCTGAAAACCTGGTTTCAAGAAAGATTTGGCTCCGAAATGGAAATCTGCTTTTGATTCAAGATTAGGTCCTAGCAGACAGTACTTTTCAGTCCTGTTTGTTTGATCATTGCAGTCTTTCTTCAAAAAAAAAGGCCCAGTGTATGTTGCCAGCCACGATTGGCAGTATGTACCCTGCACTGCCTCTGTCAGTAATACTAAAGCTTAACCAGGTTCTATTGTTAGTTCACCACCAACTTGAAAGAACTGCATAAATGCAATGAAAATTTCAAAATAAAAATGAATAGCTGTAGCATCTGGCATTAGTGAAGCAAAAAATAAAGCAGCATGCACAGGTACAATAACTGAGAATTTAATTTGTGTAATTAAGTTTAATACATAATAAAATTTTATAGTAAACATTAAAATGCTTCTAAAAATATAAGGGCTTATTTGTTCAACGTTTTATAGAAAAATACTTATTATAAATAGATATATTGGGTAATTTTGCACTGTGAGTTTTATGTAAAGTTTTGACTTGCATGAAAGCCTGAGTGCAAGCCATTGGCAAATGATTTCAGCTGGTGTTAGATTAGATCTAGTGGGACAAAGGGCAAGTTTCACACCAGCTTAAAAAATATAATTGCTCTCTTGCAAACCTCAAATCAAGTGTTCTTCCTTGTCAACACTGTTGATTCATTTTTTTATATATATTTTTTTTTAAATGTCCAAAAATAGATATTATTCTCCCTCCTTCCTCTCCCTGTCCCATCCTTTTCTTGTTTGGTGTTTCCCTGAGTAGTGAAGCTGGTGTTTGGGTACATTCCAGAAGCATTTGGAACAGCCAAAGGCAAAACAGTACTGAGCCAACTCCTGCCCTTGGCCCACCACCTCTGCCATCCTTGGGACCATCAGCAACCCTCCCTGCCACTGCGGTGCCATCTTGCGGGGGCAGGTTGGATCAGTGACAAAGAGAAGATGATAGAGAGATGAGCCCTGGCTGAGGTTGTGGTCAGATGGACTGTTGAGTGTGCAGAAGGAGAGAGTTAAAGGCTCCTTGCAGATCCTCATTCCCACTTTCTTCTTAAAACACCTTTGGATGGGCTGGTCGCAGTGCCAGTATCAAAGGATGTTTGCTAAGGAGGTCAAAAGAAAGGTTTAATTAGGTTAGTCTCACCTCTGATTTTCAGAGCCTGAGTTGATAGCCCATGGGCCCCAATAAAAGTGTGTGAATAAATTGGCTTCAATGTACTGGGGTTTAGCTGTAGAGAGGCAGGGGTTGGTCTCTTCTCCCAAGTGACAGACGATAGGACAAGGGGCAATGGCTTCAAGTTACA
>JAOQGH010000051.1:17821025-17862111 GCA_025769975.1 Gallinago jamesoni
TTTTTTTTTTTTTTTTTTTTTTTGTGGTTGGACTCGATGATCTCTGAGGTCCCTTCCAACCACCACAATTCTGTGAAGATAAGGTAATAACAATGGTGCCAGGCTGCAGAGTAATGCCTTCAGAAACATTGAGATAGTGGTAGTAAGTCACAAAATTGTTTATGGGTTAACCACAGCTTCAAGGCTCAGTGTGCTGTGCTTCACCATCAGCTCACTCCAGAGAATCAGGAATTCTTGTCTGGAAGCAGCTTAGAGGCGCCGGGCATGGGCAGGGTAATGCCAGTAGAAAACCCAAGGCAAATTGTGCAATTTTACATTTATGTGGGTAAGCAGCCAAAAATTCTTGTGTGCAGTTCAAGGATAGTAAATACTATTTTTTTTTTCTCAGATGTAAGTGTAAGAAGACACAGTAAAATGTAATATGAGTCCTTTCAGTAACTGGGAATTACCATACCAGGCAGAGCAGTGGTCCGTTTTGTGCATTGTCAGGTCTTTGAAAGTGGTTTGTGCTCCAGGCTACAGATGATGGTCCTGTAATGCTATACCTGCCCACTGGAGGAATTTTTTTATCCAGTCTCATGAGTCTGCCCTGAAATATGAGTGTTTACATCTTTTTAAAACTACTTACCTCATTCAGGACCATCTGATGTTCTCATTTTCTGTGGAAATGCCTAATTTGTATGTGAAGCCTGTTAAGCTATTGAATGCAATGATAACATGTGAGAATGAGTTAATAGGTTATGCACATGCTGTGCAACACTTTTTAAGATCAGTAGTAAATCTTTAAAGCTGTTTAAAATCTGTTTGCTCCCCTGAGCACAATTCTTCACTCTAGTACGGTGATAATGGGTAAGATCACTCCATTCTTTCCTGCTCTGCCATTATTTATGCAGCTGAGCATGTGCCCTTGTGCTTGTGTCTGTCCCAAAACAAAAACTTAGTGTATCATGACTGGTTTTTATTTCCTTCTTATAGGTCTCCACATTCTGCTCTGTACTCTGTGAAATAGGGACTAAATGCTCAATCTGAGTTGCAGTAGAACTCTCAATATTTCTTTTGAATGGTGCTTCCATTCTGGGCAGATCCTCTGCCTTGGTACTGGAGAGACTGTTGTAGACTTGCACCAGTGAAAACATTTTAAATCTTCCAGAGCATTTGAAACCCTGGTGGTTTGTTAGCAGTTTCTCATGCATGATGAGGATCAATAGAAGAAATATGGCCACAAGCACCTTGAGACTGGTGGCCAGCACATTTTTGGACAATGCTGGTTCCTGAGACTGGCTGGGGATTCTTCCTAAAAACCTCCCCTTGGTGATAAATATTCTTGTCCTTCAAGTTTTTTTTACGTTGACTTAAACAGTCAAGCATGCCAAAGTTCAGAAATGTCAAACATAAGACTATTTGGAACAACTTTAACTTTGCTTTATTTTGCCAGTGAATGGTAGACATTGATTACATGCATCTGTTTGGTGACTGTGTGGTATTACAGCACTCAGGGGATGCTAAGAGGGCTTTGCATGAAGGCTTCTGCTGTCTCTGTAAGCCCTGCTCCTTTTTCTCACAGCCAAAGGGGGATAACAAATGAAGGAGTCAAGATGTAGCTGGGAAAGAGAGACCAGATTGGTGGTGGAGATATTTGAATACCAGCCAAAAATATAATGTAAATATAGACCTGGCTTGAATAGGTTTATATCAGGAATAGGAAATCCTAAAATTGAGATAATGTAATAATGAGTTGAGCTGTGGTAGGTGTCCATGCCTTTGCAGGAAGCTCCTTTCTGTTGATACCGTTACTTAACCTGCTGACTCCTCCATGGTTTTCTCACTCGAGTTTTCTGCATTCAGACTGTGGAGCTTGTTCAGTTTCTTTGCTCAAGTGCAGGTGTCAGCAGCCTCTACAACCTCTGTATCCTCTCACATCCTCTCATTTCTGCCAGCTTTCCACACAGCTGAGATCATGGAGCCTTTGGTTGTGCCAGTTCTGAGGATGGTGTGACCAGAACCCTAGAATATGTTGCGGAGGAGGTGCAGCTGAGCATTATCCAATGAGTCATGATGGGAAAGACTTTTTAAAGAAAAAGGTCTTACAGGAGAAGGTGGGAACAGCCAGACCCCTGTTTTTTTCTGGTCTCAGTGCTGTGTTCAACAGCTGGCTCATTTCAGACAGGAATGTCTCATCTTTGGCTTTTGTCCAGTTGCGTGAAACCTTATCAAAGCCATAAATATTACCTCAGCCCTTGAACTGGAACTGAAGGGGAAGTGAAAATCTGTCCATCCATAAGCTTTGGAAATGTAGCACTTACAAATATGTATTTTCTTTATGACTGTGAAACAAAACTCTTTTACCAACAACAAACCCAGGAACACCTAAGATACAAATCCCAAATGCAATACTTGAGGCCTCATCCTACATGATGGAAATAATGAATATGTGACATATTGGTAAGTTCTTGTCTACAGTATGGTAAATCTGTCTAAAATTTTGTAGGAGTTCCCCTGCAGTGCACTATCTTGGCAATAAATCATCTTAAGCCATAGAAACAGGACAAGGCAATGAAAATGCTGTAACTGAACTGTAGAGCAGAAGCTAAATAAATTCCAACAAGTATTCATTTTAATACAAATATATTTGCATATTGTATACTATGCATATAAATATATATGCATAGTACACATAAAAAAACAGATATAAAAATATATTTATGTAAAATATCATTACAGGGCATGTTAGGTACACAGGATTATGTGTAAAGTACAGCTTCTTTACATAACTACAAAAATGTTCCACAGTCCTTCATTTCTTTTAACAAGTCTGCTTTTAAAACCAAAGTTCATAACCTTGAATATCCACATTTTGAACTTGAATGTTTTATAGCAGTTTTTTTATGGTAGTTTTTTCACTCATAAAATTATCTGTAGATTTGGCATAACTATGAAAAAAAATAATTGATGCATTGTGATTGATAATGGGTATTTTTTCACTAATTGGCAAGAGAGCTGTTAATCTGGAATATATTAGTTTCAATTGATTTGGCAATTGTCTGTGATTTTCTACCGAGTTGTGCATATGTATTTTGAATGGCACTATAGATACAAAACTGCCAACTTGACTTACGAAATTATTCTCCCTGTTTCAGTCTTAAATTGCAACATTGGTATTAAAATGGGCAAGCTTGATAGAAAACAGCCACGAAAAGATAAAATTGCCTTTGAAAGGAAATATGGTATTCACTTAAGCAATTCTTTTGTCTACAAAATACTCTATGTAGAGTCTTGTATCACTTTGCTGGACTGGGTTTCTGGATGTGTAGAGGACAGTTTGACAACCACAGAGGGACCAGAAAGAAATATCTTGATGCTCAGTATCACAGAAGCATTTCCAGGTTGTGGCTGTTAAACAAACACTAAAATCTGTAGTGAAATCTAAATGAGGCTTATTTGGGAGATGCAGAAATCTATTAAAATAACATTATATTGCCAATATAAGTTTTAATCCTTCTGTTAGAGTTTCCAGAGGATGTCAACTAGATGTTTGAGATAGGAGCTCCTCTCCAATGTGAGAGGGTGGAAATTCAACTCATTTCAGAGCTCTATGGGAGCTAGTAGATTAAATTAATTTTATTCATTGTTGTGAAGGCTGCAGCTACATTTTACCTGCTCAGTGTCCTATTTGTGGCTTCTGGTCCACCTCTGTGGTCAGGTTCCATACCTGATGCTACTGATAAAAGTGTGGCTGCCATGGCTCACAACATGGGAGTGAGTGCTCGCAGGGGTAGGCTTTGCCAGGCATTGAGAAAAGGCAGGTTTGCCATTAGTAGAACCCACTGCTTGTGAGCAAAGGAAACCCTTGCTTTCTCTGGTAATTAACAAGCAGAATAATGTCTCACCTTTGAGTCTTCTGGGGACAGGATGGGCAGCTGCTCGGTGGCCGACCCCACTTTGTTTGGTGGACCGTGTTACGCTTGGCGCTGTACGGCCAAGCGAATATCTCTCTGCTCCTGCATTCTCCAGCAAAAGCTGGATGCATGAGCTGCTATGTAGCTCTATTAATTACAAATTAAAGGCATCCACATATTCAGGATAACTGCAACGTTTTCCCCAGGAATGTGGGAGATATTTGTCATTACCAACTTCAAAGAGGGGGAGAGAGAGAGAGAAGGAATTTAATTCTGCTTGTGTATGAGGTAATGTCAATTCCATGCAGTCAGGAGACTGGGGCTTAATTGATATCATATGGCTAACAAACGTACTCCAAAGCCGGCCTCATTTGATTGCTTTTTAATAACTAATAACTCTCGGTGGGAGTCCAAAATATGTATGTATAAAAAAGCACACTGGAGCTGCCTCTCTTGCCTGCCAACATCACTGTTACTGAAACAGATTTGTACCTTGTGCAGTCCTGGAATAGACAGCAGCAGTGGCTGGACACGTACTCTCTCCGCCAGCCCCGGCCGGCAGCGTCTGGAGGAGCTGCAGGGAGGTTGCCGGGTCCGTCCCCGCTGGCGGCAGCGGCTCTTTGCTCTCCCTGAGCAGGAGGGGGATCGGATCCCTCCTGGGACTCTCCCCTGCCTGCTCAGGCCAGCTCCAGGTGAGCGTGCCTGCCCGCAGCTGTGGGGCTCATAAGGGCTGTAAAGAGCCACGAGGTAATATTTCTGTCTTGCGTAATTTTTCCCGTGGAGTTCATTGCTTTCCAGAGTCACAGACCTCAGAGCAAGGAATTGTCCTCTGTGGTGGGACAGGAGATTCATAGGTGGTTCAGCTCCCCAGCTGGCTTTGGTAGCCCCCACACTGCCCTCTCCAGGTGCTCAGAGCCTCCTGAGCCCCCTGGGTGGCACCGGTGGTGTTCCTCGGTGCCAGCACACCTGCCTATAGTTGGATTTCCCTGTACAACCAAGAAGAGCAGGGTCTGGGTGCAAACAGACTTTTGCACAGCAGCTTATATGTAAAACTGTGATGTATTGATTACAGCTGACAAAGCCAGAGGCCAAGTCCCACTTTCTTTCCTGTACCAGCAAGGTGGCTCACTCTCTACAGCTTTCTGATAGAGAGTTGGGGGTCCGTCTCTTCTCCCAAGTAACAGGTGATAAGACAAGAGGAAACGGCTCCAAGTTACACCAGGGGAGGCTTAGATTGCATATTAGGAAAAAATTCTTCACCAAAAGGGTTATAAAACACCAAAACAGGCTGCCCAGGGAAGTGGAATTTGCCATCCCTGGAGGTATTTGAAATACGGGTAGATGCACTGCTTAGTGATATGGTTTAGTGATGGATTTTGTCAGGTTGATGATTGGACTCAATGATCTTAAAGGTTCCTTCCGACCTAGATTATTCTATGATTCTGTGATTTGACGATGTCACTGCTGTCACATGGTGCCACCTGCCTGCCTCCATAAATTTCTTTTTGTTTTATGCTTTTATTAAATGATTTACTAAGCTAAACATTTAACTAGGAAAGGAGAAACGCAAATGCCATGTTATATACATGCAGCACAGCTGAAGAGAAGATTGTTCCATTTACCTGATGAACTGGGAGATGTCAAGAATGGGGAAAGGACCATTTCCTCTCTGATATGGTGGATAACTCGTGTTGGTGCACTTCTATGGGCACTTAGTGTATGGACTTAAATTTGTAAGACTATATTATTTATTAACAGAAAACCTTAATTCAGGTAATACAGAGGGATATAATTTACAGTAGCCTGACATGTCTCAGAAAATTTTAGGGTGGATTGTTTTGGCTGCTTAGACCCCAGTCTAATTTTGGGTAAGTTTTGTATTCTGCATTTGAAGCTGGCAGTGCCTGACAGCAGCAGTGTGCCCACTGACACTGCCCCAGTACTGGGTTAATGGAGTGGAGCCAATATGATTGAAGAAACTCTTATATTAAACTTTCAGCCCAATATTTAGGTGTAGGCTACAATGCATTTTAACAGTACAGATGCAAGATGAGCAAATAGCATTACTTATATTTCTGATATTGGGAAAAACAGGGTAGCCGGGGATGGTTGATGCAACCTGACTTCTTAATGATAACCCCCATAAATGCAAAGAGCTGAGAAAGTAAGTAATATGTAGCGAAACACCAAGTCACTTGTATTTGAGCCATATACAGAAATTTAGATGATGTATCTCCTTGTTTTCTACTATCGAAATATATCTCCTGTCAGAAGTTATTCCAGAGTGATTCTCCTGTGAGAAGGGCCAGGACCACAGTGGTGGACATCTCAGGTGTTATGTAGGTCCATGGTTGCAGGGACCATTTCCATGTGAGAACCTGTGATTAAAGGTGCTGCTGACGTGGGTCTATTTAGCAGAGTTACGTAGGCAGGGTTCAGATGGAAGTTCTCTCTGTGGGAATTGAACTCAACAGGAATTGCCCTGTTAGCTCATTACAGTGTGCAGCAGAAACTGCCTTGTGGGGAGCTGGGCTTAAGGCCACTGAAAGTTGGGCGTAAGACATTGCTGTCTGCTCACCTTGCAGAGGTCTGAAGTTATCAGCAGTGTGGGCAAATGCAAAAGAGATTTTTGTTTCTTTGGCTGGACTTGTTTTTATTTGGTTTTTAGTTTCTTTGGGGTTTTGTTTGGGGTTTTTTTGGTGGTTATTTTGGATTTTTTTGTCCAGTGGCCCCAACCTTGAAAAAAATGCTGATCCTGTGTGTCTATCATCCTGCTCATGGTCAAAGACCCTCGAGGAGAGTGTGATTGCATCTGGGTTGGTGTCAAAAGGAATTCAAATGGCTTGTGTCTGTAATCAGAGCTACAACTGGGCAAATTATGCTTGGGATAATTGATATGTATTTGATTTTTATTGCTTAACAAGAGGATCCAGGAGAAGGATTAATTTTAATGAATTAATTTCGTTTGAGTTTGCAGGAAGGGTATCAAAGTCCATACACTGAAAGCAGTTAATGAGGGACCTCTCCTGGGATTATTAGAAAGGCTACCAGGAAGACAGCAAATTATGGAAAATTAAAGATACTTGATGCAGGGAAGAAAAAGGAAAACAAAAACCAGGCTGGATAATTAATGATGAAAACAAAATAACATTATATTTTGGAAGAAAATAAACACATTGAAAGAGTCCAGAGATACTTCTTTGAACAGAGACTGATGACTGGGGCCCTTCCACTGCTTCTGTGAACCTCGGGCAGTGTTTTAAAATCAGTAGAAAAACAGTGAGCTTTTAAAATTATTCCTCAGAAAAGCAGAGGTGAAATGCTAAAAATGGCTATTTTGTCTTGCAAAAGGAAAGAAAAATGACTGCAGTGTCTGTTCCCTTGCTATTCCCCCTTCTCCAAACCAGCAGAGGTAACAGGCACATCAGAGCACGTTTGCTCTTCTCTCCCCCCTTCCTACAGCCAGAGAGTGCAGCCAATTTATAAATATCATTCCTGGAAGCAATATCAGGAGAGGTTGTGGACCATAACGATTAAACAAGTGGTGACTTCGTTTTACTTATATGTGTGCTGATTTTACTTCACCTCTATAAAGCTGCCTTTGATTAGATTGTTGTTAGGACTAGTGCTAAATTTCACAATACTAATGCAGTTATTTATGAGGACATCTCTTTCCTTCCACTTCGCCTGTTTCTTCCTGTCCATTGTAGCTCAAAATGACTATGGTTTTCATTTTGGAGTGTTAGGTAATCGAGGGTCACTGTTATTTCATAAATGTCCATTAAAAAAACAAACCCAGACAACAGAAAGCAACACTTGTTGCAAAGGAATATTATCATGTTGTTCTGAAAATGGATACTTCAGTTTTAAACTTCAGTAAATGCAGTCCATCAAAGCTCACAAGAACTAGCTTACAGCTCTTTAAAAAAAAAAAAAGTGATTTTATGCAATTAAATGATGAAGTAACACGGTAGGTACTTGTAGCAGATGATTTTGAGCTGCTTCTGGATTTGGTATACCTTTATACCGTACTGATAGACTTAAAAAACCCAACCAAACAACAAAACAAAACAAAAATAACCCCAAGCAAATACATCAATGTTGGTTCTCTGTTACAGGAATGGTGCTGCTGTAGGAAAGAATGATAAGAAATGGGGCTGAGCTTCAGACCTTTTCCAGAAAGTTTCAGCTTTACTTAAGGCTGAAGATACTCAGCACTACGTGTGACTAGTTCCTTATGCTGTTTAAAATGCAGATCTCCCAGTCTCCTCCTCCTTGATACGAGTGAATTGTTTAACCTCTAACATTTTATTCTCTGTCTCTTGGGCATGACATTGGCAATAGGAATAGTTTGCAGCCTCATGGGGACCTAAAGACTTGATTATTAGGGTTTATATAATTAGAGGTTGCATCCTGCCCTGTTTGCTGTTACCTCCCATCCCAAAAGGTGCAATGCATCCTGATGATTATTTTTCCCACTGTCCCATTACCACACTCTATTAACACCATCACAGCTTCTGCAGACCCAGATCCTACCCTTGGAAAACTGAGATGGGTCCTTAGCCATCGCCTCACACCATGGAGCTGCTCCATTAATGGTCGCTGTAGGCAGATAAAGCCACCTTTACCTCTGATGAAAGCCCCCTTTACCTTTGGTGAAAGCTGTGCCTGGCTCCAAGGGAAGGGTCAGATCCTTGGGAAGTTCCCCTGCCTCAACCCTGTCCTCAGTGAGCCCTAGTGAGTGTTCAGATGTGGCACCAGTTCATTTAATTGTTTTCATTTCTGCAATAAGATGATATAAAAATTCTTGTGACTGAGCATGCAAAGGCATTCATTTAAAAAGTCTATTAATTTTTATGCCTCATAAATGTAAATCACAATTCACTTTAAGTTTGCTGTGAAAACATTCCTCTTAAAATTCGAGTTTCTAGGACACAGAACAAATAGGATTTCAGAACAAAAGCCTGGTTTCTATTCTCTTAAGAATTCTATTATTGTTAATTAATAATTCTGTTTTGCCTTTCTTTGTTTTCAAGGCTTTTCAAGGAAAGTATTTCTGAAGCTCTGCTGTTTTACTGCTTTTCTTTGATGAATATTTTATCAAATAGCAATCAACATCTTGTAATGCAGTTGTACGGTTTCCAACTGTTACACAGTGAAACCTAAAATGACAGAGAGAAGCAAAAGCAGAACACAAAATTATCAGACCTTTAAGCTTTCAGAAAAGCTGGAGTGCTGTAATATTAATTTATCCTAAAGCCAAGCAGCATGTTGCCCTTTTGCTACTGCCTGCCGCTTCACTGAGTGGCTGGATTTGGCTGCTAGCGTTTAATTGTACTTTTAATCATGCTTTTGGAAATGTTGGCATAGGAAGCGGTAGTGCTTGCGAGGCCACCAGCTGCTGTCTGCGCTGTAAAGCAGAGCCCTGGCAGACACCGACGTGTGGGTGCACCTCTCACAAGGTGGGACCTCGGTCGTGAGGACATTGAAACCTTCTACCTGCCTGACAATTTTGGCAGCTGATCAAATAGGAGACTTTTTTTCTATTTATGTAATGAAGAGCTGTTTGAAAACAATGTGGTGGGTTTACAGTCTGAGCTCATGACCACTTTCCCTCAGGGGCTGTGCTGGGTGCTGCACCACCAGCTCAACGCAGACCCGCTTCTGATGCAGAACATCACTGTGGGGCGAGAGCATTGCTAACAGGCGTGATTTATTTACAGGCTGACAAAATGTAGGCCTTAAGGCTGAATATTAATGTAATAACCCAAACTGCATTAAAACGGCTGTTTGTCAGAAGTGCTGATCTCCCACAGCCTTCAATGGCCCTAATTCCCCCCCTGCCCCATATTCTTCAGCGCTCTAAAAATCCTAACGCTTTCATTTCACTCTCTAATCACAGTCTCATGACAAGCAGCCTTCATGTTACCATTTTGGTTTGGGATTGATTCCTGTGTTCTAAAGCCAGAGGCTCACAAACTGTTTGGGGGACTGTTTGGAAGTTTTTGTATTGAATTATTTTTATTTTTATTTATTCAGAAGAATAGCACGATATACAGCACTCCCCTGAGCAGTATGCAGTAACCACGGGTACGCTGTTGCTATTAAATGGCACCTCCAGGGAAGATTCAAACAGTTTAAAGGCAGGAGCTCTTTCTGGTGGAGGAGCACTGGCACGTTTCTGTGGTGTGTGTTATAAGGATGTATTTAGAGCATTGCTGTCATTTGCATTTTAAGTTATCAGGTGTAGAGAAAGTGCTAGGAAAACCTGTGTCCACCCTGACAGTAAAGGTTCCTTTCGTCCTGCCATTGCACTTCTTCATTCAGCCCCAGTTTCCAGCCATGTGGGCAACACCAACTTCCACCATCTCTCCCCCGGTCACAACCCGATTTCTAATTCTTTTTCTTTTCTGAAAGATGGATGGAAAAATAAGGTCTTCTGTTTGCCAGGGGGAGGCAGAGCCTTGCTTGGGAAGGAACCCCATCCGTCAGGGAGGCTGGGGTTTGAAACAGCAGCACGTAGGGTGGTCTGGAGACTTCATGTGAGTGCGCTGCTATTCCTTAGGCTTGATTATTTTAGAATGCATTTCAACCTGTGTGAACTGTTGATCTTACATTGATGTCCCTCCAAATGATGATTCTAGTACACTAAAGCTCTGCCAAAGTTTGCTGTTCTTGTGCAGTCTTGGATTGCTAATATACTATTCGGTAGGAAATAAAAAGCTAGACCCAATGCTTGTTGTGGAACGATGATCAAAAGAGGGTGAGCAGGACTGTTTCTTGCCCCTGAGGAGAAGACAGGGCAATGGCATGAGGAATCTTTGCTTTTCTATGGCTATTTTCATGTCTATTTCCACTAGTACAAAGTAGGAGGAGCCGCAATGAACATTTCACAGGAGCAAATCCTGTTCAAGATCAGCAAACTAACTTCCATAAGTTCATGTACTTAGGAGTTACATTTAAAAAAAAATTAAATGCAAGAACCAATATACAGTTCTGGGCAAACAGAGGGTTTATCATATTCCTATTTTATGATTCTTTTGCCAGAGGGAACCTTTTATCATAACTGTGCTGACATTGTTGCATTGTTGGTATTGCTCACCTGGTGTTTCATTTCTGATGGTCCCATACATTGCAGGAGCTGGGAGCCAGGTACATGCAGGAAAGCCCCTGAACTTCCCATGAAATGAGGGTGATACCCCCAGTTATCTGCCGCATGTATGTTTGAATGGCAAAAGCGGGTGGTGGCTCTGTACTGCTCTCTGAGGGGTCCTTAGGGGGTTCAGCAGGGAGGTGGCAGCAGGAGCCCAGCTCAACTCTGCCCCAAGCCTGAATGGCTGTGGATCCTGAGCAGCCATAACCAGGCAGTTCTGCTCCAGGATGAGCCTGGGGGGAGGGTGAGGAAGAATATATGGCATATAGGCTGTGTGCACAGAGGAGTTGCTCATCTGAGTACATTGGGCCAATACAAATTGCTCAGTGGTGATTTTTACCCAGCTGAAGAGCCAAAGTTTAGGATTTCTTCACCATTTCTTTAGCCTGAGTGTCTCCCCACCTCTGCCTGCTCTGGGCAGCTTTAGGCACAGCTGGCCTAACCAGCAGGAGCCGTAGCACATCTTTCAGACTAGATCATGCTAGTGTTTCCATGGAGGAGGATTTAAGGCAAATTCATAATACGAGTGAGACATCCTGACTGCATGTAGACCTCCATCAGGTGGCATGCACTTTCTAAAGTACTGAAGATGCATGGTGGATATACATCCTTACATCCTGCGAGGTAGTGAATGAGAGCAGACTGTGGCTGTGCTTCCCCAAAGCCCTTTGAATAGCTCTTGCACCCATGGGGAACTCGAGGGCATGGGAAGCTCAGGAGCACATGGGGACAGCAGATCACCCTGCAGACATGAAGAAAGGTACATCAGCACTTGGGGACCAAGACCTTTGTTGAGCGGAGGAGCTTTATAGGGAGAAGAAAGACATCTGTATTTTTTTACCTTTTTTTTTTTTTTTTTAATTTGAAAGGATGACTGAACAATTTTATAGTAGCTTCATCTGAATGCTGAGCTCAAGAAACTGCAGCCACCCTCCTGCCCACTCTGTGTGAGCACTTATGCTCTATAGGCGTCAGACAGTTGGGGAGAAATGTGGGTGGAAAGAATCTTTTGGATCATATTGGCTTTTAATGAAACAAACTGGGATAATCTTTGATAGTCTCTGTGTCCTCCGGGTGGTCAGGAACAAGCCTTTTTATGCATTGCTAAATATTCAGAACAGAATATTGCTACACCCTGCAGCTGAAGACAGATTTTAAAAAATGTTTAGATACCTAATTCCCTCTAAAATCAATACTTGCTAATTAGCGCATGTATTTAGCTTCACACATATATGTATAAATTGGGTATTACTGATACCCTGTACAAATATATGCTTTGGTCTCCAGATATTATTTAGAAGGATATGTTAGAGGAGGTGAGAAGGTACCTGCAGATTTATCAGTATCTCTAATTAATTCTCTTGTATGCTGGTTGTTCTAGGTCAGCTGGGGTTTTCCAGGCGGAGCTTTGTCCCTGCTCTAAGGTGGGTAGGTGACCTGTCTATGCCCTTTCCATCTTCAAATTTAGTCTTTACAGGCTTGAAGACATGTTTGTGGGATCGGGGAGCTTGAGAGTACTTTTTTCCCTGGAATTTGTTGTGGTGTGTAAGGGGAAAAGTCTCGAATTATCTGCTAAATTAAAAAAAAAAAAAAGCAAACCCACACAAACCTGAAAACAACTGGTGATTGCTCGTAGTAATGCAGAATGGGAAAGTAAGAAGGCAAAATGTCAAAAAATGTAATTTCCTTCACAATGTGAGCCTGAGAGACCCGGGAAATGTGTCAGAGGCAGGACCAGGCAGGTGCCCGTGCCTGCAATGGTGTGGCAGGAGGTGACAGTCTGTTTTGCTGATTTGGATGTTCACATCACCGTGTGCCAGAGGGCCTTTCATTCAAGGTAATGTATCGTAAGCGTGACTCCTCTGAAGCTGGTGTAGGACCTGCACTTGTGGATATGGGTAGATGTAGGATAGGGCTGACTGTCTTCTAGTGGGTGGCACCTGAGCAAGCAGTTTGGACCCAGAGAGAAGAACTGTGTGTGTGTGTGTGTGTGTGCAGGGTTTTGCAAGGGGAAGAAAGGAGGCAGTTCTGGCTCAGCTGGTAGGGAGTAGCAGATTGCCCAGAAGCTGTGTGCTGGGCACTTTGGCTGATCTGCTGTGAAGCCTTCCCTGGACTGCTGAGGTTTTGTGTGGTGCTCATGTCTGCAGCATGGGAAGCCATATTTGCCAGCTGACCTCAATGAAGCAGTGAGGATTGACCGTGGTTGATGTGAGCTCTTATGGTTGCTTGCTAGGACAGAGCTTTTCTTTGCTGCTTGGCAGCAAACACTGGTGCTGGTGATGGATGATCTGGCCCCAAAGCACAGCAAGGACCAGACTGGATTGCCCAGGTGGCTCAGCCTTGCTCCACAGGTATGGAGTTACCATTCACCATGATTTCTTTTCTGCTGATATCATGCTTTGCAAATTATGAGTGTCAAAAAAATTCATGGGGAGGTTTTAATTTTAAGGCCAATTAAATGAGAGCACAACTAAGTTAAATCCATAGACCTGTTCCCCAGGAACTGCAGGAATACAGGACAGCAAGGCTGGGGCCTTGCATAGATAGATCTGTGTATTTCCATCAAAGGTAGTCATTTATCATCGTATGCTTGTGCAGATTTTTGTCCTAAAGATCCTGTAAAAAAAGCCTTTGTTTAGGATGATCTCTTTCTTTCTATTGAAAGTTGGACGGCTCCTAAAGATAACTGTGCTTGTGACAGCTGGGAAGAACTTGGGATAATTGTCTACCCTTACCAATTTTCAGAGAAATCATAAAATGGAGCAGTGACTTGGGGCACAGCTTGGGTCTCTTTGTTCCAGAGAGGCCGTGGCCACTGTTGGGATACAGCCCTGGGAGGAAACACCAAGGTACACAGAAATATATGAAAGCCCATCAAAGTGGTGTTCGCCCACCAACTTCCCAGAGCATAGTGCTGCAAGGAGCAGATGAGGCATCTTGAGAGCTCACTGTGCTTCAGCCGCATGCTGAAATACAACCAGTCTTGTCCTAAAGCCAATCAAATCAACAAAAGCTGTGTCAGTAATATTTGATGGTCCGTCATGTGGCTACGGCATGCTGCGGTCTCACCATGCCAGGGCTGTGAGCTCAGGCTTGTCTTGTACTTCATGGGCTTCAGGGTTGAGTGCCTTCACCTTTTGTGACTGGCATTCGGAGAGGAGCTTGTCATCGCAATCAGGTCTTGCATCATTATGGAGTATTGAAGAGCCTTCATGTGTCTCGTTTGGAAGACCAAGAGAGCTTTGGGTCTTCTAATCATACTACTAAAACCAGGTTTTCTAACAGAATACTTCCACTTTATGCTGAATCATTGTCTCGTACAGGTGCCTTTTTCACCTTTGGTTTCAGAGCAGGAGACGCCCACGGAGAGGAAGGACCATACTGTGCCTTTAAAAAATGGAAAAAAAAAAAAAAAAAAAGGCAAATTACAGGTCTGTGATTTAAGTGCTATGAATATCACTTTTTGTCAAGGTGGGAGTCTGGAGTCAAAGATCAGTGCAAGGAACAACATGCCAGCCAGCCTGCTTGAACTTTGGTCCTTCTGAACCAAGAAATACTTTAATTATTTTATGCAACACGTGGGCTTTTGATTCTGGCAAGCAGAGGCAGAAGAGAAAGTTGCTATGCAACCAAGCAAGCAGCTGCTGAGCTGAGGAGTCCAGGAACTGGGAACTTTTACAAACAGGAATTGTCTTGAAAAATACAAACAGGCAGAATTTTATGGTTGCTTCCAATTTTCATGTTTGTCATCATCTTCCTTCTGAATTTATTTTGCCAATGTTGGCAAGGAGTCATAGAAATGTTGCCTCAGGTGCAGTTGGCAGCCCATTTTGGGGACTATAAAACTATGGGAATTTGGCTTTGGTGATGGTGACATTCTGTACATGCAGCTGACAAGGGACTTTAATTATTTTAGCCTAGGCTTGCATTGAATCCAGAAAGCTCCCCCTGTAACCATAGTGCTGGCTCAGGCCTGACTTCCCCCTGGCAGCAGTGCAGATTCCATGTGAGGTTGAGCCCAGAGCCAGGGGCTCGCAGGGATGTGCTGTGAGGAGGGCCACCAAGCGCCTCGCTACTTCCTAAACCAAAATGAGCTACAGGGTCAGTGCGGGGACCTTCACCGTAAGAGGAATGGCTGAATTCTGCTCATTATTACCTGCAAGAATAAAGGTGGCTATCTTCTTAAAGACCGGGCAAACTGAAAACTCCGGTGTTTCTCCTCTGCTCACCTCTACTCCTCCTCTAGTTCTGATAAGTGTTGCTAGCAGGGAGGCCTGTCTGTCGTTAGCCTTTTATTGAATAAATAAATTATAGTGAAAAATAAGGTCTTTTTTCTTCCCTCAAATATACACTATTAAGTAGCAGAGGTTGCTGACACTCTTTTCAGTGGAGTTACAACTGAATTACGACAGGACATTAAACACAAGCTCTGACTACCACTTGTGCCATTTAACTGCTTAATAAATTCAGAGGGAAGTGGGCATTCAGGGCTGTAAACAAGCCCTTACTACCACCCCTTCCCATATGGGCTGTAGACACTGTTTAGACACTAACTTAGAAGTAATGTTTCGGAATAATTACTTCTCCCTCTGAGTCACAACATAATTCCTGGGGTGGAATGGGGGCGGGGAGGCAAAGCCTGCATGGGGGGTTGATGGTTAAAGAACTGAGAGCCACAAATCCTTCATCAAGTTACAGCCAGGATGTTCAGGCTGCCTCCTCCTGCTCTTATTGATAGTATCTAGACAGCAAACTATCATATCAAAGTATAAATTCAAAGCAAAAAAGTGATAATCACCTCTAATTCCTGGTGGGTAAGCAACTACTGAGAGATTTAATATACTACAAATGCAGGAGATAATAAAATAATTACAAAACGGTGAACTGTTGGAGACTTTTAGGAAGAAGGGAAGTAGAAAAATATTTTTTGAGTGTTGTTTGGTATAAGGAAAATATGTATCAACAGCCCAGCTTTGAACAGATGCATTAGGGAAATTATAACCAAGCATGTCCACTTGGTTTGTTTCCTTGTTCTGTATGTTTCTGTATGTTCCTTAAATTGTGTTCCAGCAAGAGATAATTATCTGGTTTTTATTTTTTTAATTTTATTTTTATAATACAGCTCATTTCCTTGGTCACAGGAAATAAGAGTCTAATTTGTCTGTAGATGGTCTGGGATGTTTAGAGTACATACAGTAAATGAGTAATGGTGCAGACACCCAAGAAGCCTTTCAACCCAAAAGGCTGTTTAAATATATTTATTACAAGATGTTAAATCAACCCAAAAGAAGTGAATGGGAAAAAACACAGAGGTTTCTTTCTGTGAAGTGACAGTGTGGCTGCCTGGAGCTGGGAATCAGTGAGTGACGAGGCAGGCGGGGATGGCTGGGTTTGCTGGTGGGTGGTACACGCCATGCAGCAGTCCAAAAAAGGTTTCTGAAAGGGAATGAGCAACAAGATTGAGTGTGAGGCGAGATTGTATCAGATGGGAGATGTATTGCTGGCAAAGTTTTTTTTATGGCTGAATATATAACAAAAAATGCATCTTACAGATATTACGCAGCAGGAATTTGCAAAATTAAGCCATGCCCTGAACCTGGAGGGTGAAGATGGAGACTGGGCTCATGTCCTAGGTGTGTCTGCCAGAGGTCACCGTGCTGGTTGCAGTGGAGACTGAGGCAGGTAAGGGAGGTTTGGAAAGGGTGGGCTTGAGGTCTGCTTGACAGGGTTATGTCTATAGTTAAAATGGGGCATCAGAAAACACTGATGCTGCTGAGAGTTTAATCTGGACAGAAATGCAACTCTTGAGGAACAGCAGAAAGGCAGTTAGGAGTTGAGTTGTGCTGTAGGAGTGACTGAGGGACCTTATAGTGGGTGACAGCTCCAGAACAACAAACTGCTCCTTAGGGAGAAGAAAGCACAATTTCACATGTCTGGGAAGCCATCGTTTGTCTACTGGTGAGTGCAGGCACAAAGGCTGGTCTGTGGAGACTCTGGCTTTTTTCCAAATGCTGAAACTAACGATCCTTGTTCCAAAGAGCTCACAGTCAAAACCAAAAAGAAGACAAAGACTAGTTCAAAAGAAACAAGGACAAGAGAAATTTAAGAGTACACAATCTTCAAAATGTCATTAATTGTAAATAATGATTTGTCTGACCCTGGCACTGCTCCTAGGAAGTCACACCAAGCTCAAGAATGCAACATGATGACGCATGACTTGAAAATATTGTGTCAAGCACCACCTGGTTCCTGTTAGCTGAATGCCTTGTTGACATTTCCCATTCGTTCTTCACTCAACTGAAAACTCATGGACTCATTGGTAGAGGGAGCTTGATGGAACTTCTTGGCAAACCTTCAAGGTTTTAAAATGTTTAATATATTTTTAATTAAAGGAGGGGAAAAAACAGAGCTCAAAAAAAAAAAAAAGTCTGCAAAAATGTAGGGTGTTCTTTGCAGTATCTTTTAAATTAAGTGTTTTAAACTGATTGGCAGAAACTTTTTTTTTTTTTACATCTGCCTTTGGGATGTTTATGGAAACTACTTTTACAGGTGTACCCAAATACTGACAGTGCTCCTTGTGTCTTCCTCATGGACCTTGATATTCCTTGTGAAGATATGCTTTCTATGAAACCTGTAAGTGAAGATGCCCAAGTGGAAGGCTTCACCTCAAGGATTCATGTGCTTTTTTGTCCCCTTTTACAAACGTAGTGTTAATTTCCTAATTAATAGTGAGGCGATGTTTGTTCTTATCCTCTTTCTGTATGGGGAGAGTTTTGGACTTTAATAATGTGTGTGTGGTGTGTCTGTTCTCATGCAAGTCATGAACATGTGGTTATTTATGTCTACATATTTGCCTTCCTCTCACAGATTGCTATGATTGCTATATGCTCATGGTTGAGAAAGCAGGGCTAAAAGGCTACTTGAATGGATATGGAAAGCTGGAGAGCCCAGTGGTAATAATTAGCGTCTCTTGAGGAGGGGCTCCATGTTCTTGAGCTGGCTCCTGAGGAGAAAATACTGTAAGTGGCACATGTTTTACTAGAAACCCTCTGATTCGAGCTTGTCTTCTGTTGTGCAAATGAACTTTGATAATGAAGCAGTTGTAATTTTTAAGATTGAGATTAGCACATCTAATTGAACCTCTGCTCATTCAAATTTGTACTGAACAGCTTCTCCATGTAACAAGTGAATAAGAGGAACGTGGTTCATCAAGTATCTTCCTCCCATTCTGTTTCCTGATAATATAAATAAATCTTGCCAAGTTACTTTTTTTGAGAGAAAATACAATACTCTCTGGCTCTCAATGAGAAATTGTGAAGTCAACTGTTTCCTCTCTTCTTTAAAAATACGATTTGTATCTAGTTATTCAAATCAGAAACATGAGGACCACATAGTTCCTTCCCAGGCATGAAGACATCTTGCTGTGACTTCAAAACCCCAGCAAACCTAGCAAAATCAAATCAATCCTAAATAATTACAGCTGAATGGAGTGGGGGGAGGTGTTTCTTCTCCCTCTGAAAGTCTGCAGTTCTACAGGAATTGACGTTTCTTAGTCATCTAATATCCCATATTAGTAAGCAAAATAACAAAATGGAGAAAAAGTCTATAATACCATCCATAAGAAAAAAAACCAAATCATCAGGAACTTTGCCAAGATATAACTCAGACAGGGAGTTAAACAGGGAAAGCATTCCTGCTCTAATCTTCCTGTGTGTTTATTTGTTGGTTTTAAGCTAGAATTACAACTTGTAGATTTAGGTACTCTATATAAAATAAAATTAAAAATCTCTGCTAGAACACTTCCTTTTGCAGAAAAAGTAATGTTTAATAGAGGTTATTCTACAATAGAAGATTTCACTTTCAAATATTCTCCCAAATTAATTTCTTGATGATCTGGTTTAGCTATTCTGAGCCCTGAAGAAACACATCCACAGATGATAAAATCTGAAGCCCTAACCTGAACAACTGCAGCTGAAGTCCTATTTCTGTTGATAATTGGAATCTCTTGAGCCAGGCTAAGCATTGGCAATGGTAGCAAGGCTATCGAGAAATATGAAGACCTGAAAACCAAGCCAACTCTTTTTTCCTCCTGCCCTTAGGAGGACCCTTACCTCTAATGTAGTGTTTCTCCTTTAGGTTCAAAACTCTCCATTACCTGTAGAATTTCTCCTGAACCAGCTCCTACCCCAAATTTTTTACATTGCATAATCTTGATTTGCCTTTTGCTACTGAAACTGCTGTTCTCCCAGGGAGATACAGATGAAACCTGAGTGGGTAAGATTTTGTTCAGTTCATAACATTTACTGACTTTTCGCACACAGGTGAAGGTAGTTTAATCTACTGGATTTTCCAGAACCCGCCCATGAAGGAAAGGGCTGGGTGAAGGGGAAGGGCATCGCTGATGCCTCTGTGCAGCTCTCCTGGATTGGACGTTAGCAAGTTTCCCTGGAATTTGTTTCTATATTGATGGGGATGGGAGATGGAACAGCAAGGGCTTTTCACAGTGTGAGGTAACAACACGCTGTTGTTGATGGATCTTGCTTCAATTCTCTGTGCCATGATCTACTGCGAAGACAGAGATAATATTGCTGATGGTAGAGAGGAGGCTTCTCCAGTTTTGGTAGCCCTAACTAGATGCCATTAAGAGAGGGAATCAGAAATGCTGAACATTACAGTGAGTGCCTCTTAGGCCTCTACTTGCTCTTAAACCATGGGGATTGTGAGAGTTTAGCAGAGACATGGACTGGACGAAATCTGAGGTGGTAAATGACCTTCTACTTCCAAACTATAATTTAATGTGAAAATAGCAAAGACCACAGTAAATATGGGATCCACAAAGCTCTGTTTCTAAAGGCACTTTTCAGAAGAATCTCATTTTAAGGAAACAGTAGCCCTAGAAATAACTTATTATACTTATTTATAAGATGCTCATGAATAATTTACGCTACATTAAAGTGTAAATGTGATAGCTTTTGAAATCATTAAGCTCCAGTAGCTTGCTTTGTGAATCCATTGGCCGGGTCTCATTATTAAAAGCTAATTAGCTCATTCAGCTGGAACATATTTTGTAAAATAGCTATGCTAGCATTATTCTTTATACTACAACAGATTATATTAATTCTAAAAATATTCCAGCAATGGCATAATGGAAATATTTAATAATATGGATATAAAATTCTGTATGAACAGATAATTGCATTACATCTTTAACAAGTTTTCCAAAACCCCGTTATCAGGATTATGACTGGTTTTGTGAACACAATAGTAGAAATATCTGATATATGCATTATTTATTTAAATATTAAAGATGATAGGTCATACAAGGGAGGGATATTTTGAGTGTTAATTTGGATGTATGAGAAGCTTGGGTCTTTGCTTAAAAAAAGTTATACTCCTAAATTTAAATTTCTAAGCCACGGTTGGCAGGATGCAGACCGTGAGTGAGTGTGAGCAGTGTGCCCGTGACAGCAAATGCAAAGGTAGGGGCAATGAGGCTGTTCTTGCCCCCATTCACAGGGAACTAGTGTAGCCATTAGTCAGCTGCAAAGCTTTTTTCTCCATGAAAAGTGCCTTTTATTTGTTATTGCATTTTGATATTTAGAAAACACTGTGGGTTTCTTCCTCTAGAAGCTATTCCTGCCACCATGAAAAGAAATAAGAGGAGAGGAAAAATAGGCACCAACAGCACACATTATACATCCCAAGCACTGGAGCAAGAGTTGCACCCTACAAGTGCCAAACCCAGGTGTCATAAACACCCCCCTGAGCCCCCAAGTTCCCACCTGGCCTGTGTCATGGGGTACAGACTGAACGTGTTCCCAAATCCTCCCATCCCACCCTCTCTATCAAAATAATCACAGTCCAGCACAATACCAGAGGAGCTGTTTTGTAGAATACTTTTATTTCAGTGTAAAGTAAAATGTCATTTAGGTTCATTTATGCTAAGGCCCTGGCTTTGGGAGAAGAGACTCTGTAGGAAATTGAATCCAATAGCCACTGGGCACAAAAAATAATCCATCTGGTTTGATAGTAATCAGCTGTGTTGTATTTAAAAAGTTCTTGCTATGTAAAATATCCAAACAATCTTTTTGTTCAAAATATTTTGAGTTTCTGTTTGTTTCTCCTTCAAATTTAAACATTTTTAAACTTCAGTACTTTTAAATCTCCCTTACTAACTTTTAAAGGGATTAGGGTAAATGACTTTTATTCTGTAGTCACAATACTATTGCTTTCAAATACGTCTTCTTGGATTTCCTGTTCAGAAGAAAAAAAAAAAGGAGGAATTCAAGTAATTCACAGCAAAGCTACAACGCCTGCTTCTGCACTGATGAATGTTTCCCTTTAGGAAAGGCAGCTCTCTTATTAATATAACATCTGGCTTTCATCTTGAATAAATACAACAACTCAAAAGCAGGAGAAAAAGAGTAGAAAAAATGTGAACTTTCTGGCATATCAAGCAGCCAAAGGCCTAACTGAAAGAAATAATATCTGGCAAGCAATTGCTGCTCGAGAAATTGCCATAAATGAATGTTCTGGGACAAGACTTTTCAGAGGGACCACTTGGTCGCCCAGAGAGCCAAGAGGAATGGGATGGCGAGAAGAACAGAAAACAGCATGGATTTATGATTCTGTATGTCGAAACAGTCGTTATCAGTGGACCCTTCAGGGAGCCTTCGCTGCAAGAAATCTGTCTAGTCTCACTAGCTGCTTTGTCCCCTAGCCACATGTGATTTGGCGGCGTGCAGTGACCCTTTGCTGCCCTTTTCCCTTGTCAGGAAACACACCTCACTCCTGTAGCGCCCATCTTGAGGTTCTCATGCTTTTTAAACTGCAGATTTTGATAATCAGTCTGAGTGTTTAGAGAAAAAATAAAGAAGTTTAGTCATTTTTGACTTTAATAATTAAAAAATAATTAAAAAAAATAATTTAAAAAAAGCCACACCCTAAAACACCCATCAAAAGAATCCTCCAGAAAACCAACAAAGAGGACAGAGATTTGACAGATGTCCCAGAGACATTTTGCTTCTGTGGCTGCAGAGCAGGGCCGTAGATGTATGCACATGCTCCTGATGGAGGTATGAGCCCAAATAGGCATCTGCCAGTGCGAAAGATTCTCTGGCTCAAACTCAGTTCATATTTCTTGTCCCTCTCCTTTCCTTTTGGGAGTGCATTGATTTGCCCGTGTCCATCAATGAGCAGACCAGCCTGGCAAGAGGGATGCAGTTGGTTATTTATGTGCTGACAGTTATCAGTTGTTATTCCTGTGGGATGTGAGTGATCCGGGGAAACTATGCACCGGGTAGGAGCTGCTGCTCCACTGGGACAGCAGCACGGCTGCAGCGTGGGGGAGATACCACAGCATCTTCTCAGGTGCTGGGAGGTTCCTGAGCAGAGTCGGTTGCAAGTTAGAAAATTATCATGTTCGCAGCAACTCTTAACTGGAAGCTGAGCCTGGCTGGCAAGAAGTAGATGGCAGGAGGGCAGTTGACTAGCTTTTTTATTTCTGTTCTGTTTGAGCTATTGTGTAGCATTTAGATCTGAAAGCTCTCATAATTTAGAAGTTTTAAATTTAATTTTATGACTTTGGGAGGTAGCTAACCTCATGTTTAATTTTTACTAAGACTTACCTTTCATTTGTTCTTTCTTTTTTTCTTTCTTCCTTTTTTTTTTTTTTTTCCAAATTGAATCCTTCTGGTCTTGTTTGTAAAATGTACCATAAGGGCAAAGTGTTTGGAAATGCACCTGAATCTGCCTCAGGGACTTGTATCTTCTCCTTTTATTAGGTCTGCTGCTGTCAGCCTTAAAACTCTGCAGTTTCACAGCATGCCCCTATAAGGTAAAATTCAATTCCCCCTTTCTGTAGAAGGGAAAACTGATGCACAGACCAGATAAATTACCTGCCCAAGGTCAGAGCGTGGCTGAGGGAACAGTCGCACACCGATGAAACCATCTCTAGCCCATTTTGATAAGCCTGAAAGTGGCATTTGGTTGGAAGCACTAGTATGGGATATCTATAGCAATGGAAAAAAAAGCTCTTTTATTCCCTCTTAGCTTTCTGCAGCAAACCTTCACATAAGTCTTGGTGATAAATTTTATGGTTGAGGGATGACTAGGCTACTAGTGGGTGAGTATGAATGTGCTAAAGCAAGTCTATGGAGAGCAGACAAAAAATTACAAATAAATTTGTAAGAACGCGTTATCTTCTGTCCTGCAAAATCATAGGGACCAAGCTTGGCTGCAGACAGCCATGCTCAACTCCCACTCACCCCAACTATTGTCTTTCAGCAGTTTCTGAGATGGATTAGACCAGGAGGGTACAGTGGAGTTCTCCTGTGATGGCCTGTTTCCATTAACTGAAAGGAAAGGCCTTACATGCCAAGACCCAGTGTTTCAAGAAGGTATTAGCTATTGACTTGGCTTTTGCTTGGCAAGTACAATATTGTCAGTGAAAAGAGAGGATTCACTTTTCCACTATGGTGAAAATACAGAG
Organism: Gallinago jamesoni; assembly: GCA_025769975.1. NCBI lineage: Eukaryota > Metazoa > Chordata > Aves > Charadriiformes > Scolopacidae > Gallinago > Gallinago jamesoni. Next base: position 17,844,565 of record JAOQGH010000051.1, read on the forward strand.
AAGGATTTTTGTTGGGGGGTAAACTCCTGTTTCCTCATGAGAAAAATCAGTATTTTAATTCTTTTATGTCTCTTCTGATCCTAAAAATATAAAGACCATTTGCCCTTAAAAATGGCATCAAAATGAAAGAAGACATTTTAGTTATCCTTGCCCACATGTTGAGGCAGTTGAATTTTCAGTACTCTCTTTTATTCCACTAGCACTTTATTGCTGGTGTTTTTACACCTGTCCCCTGAGAGCCAGTCAAGTCACTCACTCATCTATATTTCCACAAGCGCTGTCCTTCCCCTTCAGCTCGTAAAGCAACTTAGTGGGCTAGGTCTGGTACCTCAATGAATTTTTCTGATAATTTTTCATCTGGTGATATGTTTTAGTGCACTAGATTGCTACAAAGAACTCTTGGCAAAATATCATATGATTAAAACAGTGATTATTTGAAAACTCTATAGAGAAGGAAATTAGCTTAACAGAGATTCACAGCTCCTTCCAGAGCCTATTCCAGTTCCCATCAACATCTGGAAGGATGCTGTCATGGAACCAAAAGCCAAAATGGTGGAGTGCTAAATGTGCATTGCCATTGAATGTTGCTGAATACTTAGTTGGGACTAAGAAAATATAGATGGTCTCAGTAGCTAATTGCAGCTACAGAGGTCTTGTGAAATTAGAAGGAAAATGCATTCCCAGATTCAGATACAGGTATTCTCAGATTTATTTTTTAATCTTGAAGGGCATAAAGATAAGGAGAGGGGTTTTAATTGAAACACGTGATTTTTTTTCCCCCCACTCTTCCTGTATGTCTGCAGGATATTGCAACCTGAAAATAGCCAAGTTGCAAGGATTCGTCTCTTACTGCCTTTTATCTCTTCATTCTGATGGGGTTTGTCTTAACCTGCTCTTCTCTTTCCAGTTATGGTGCTGGACCTGGAGCTAGGAGCCCCAGAGCTGGCCCCTGCGGCACTGACCAGCCCTACAAGAGCTACTGCAAGCTCAAATAACCCAAGTGATGATGGTGAAAGCAGCAGCAGGAGAGGTAAGGAATTTTCCCCAGTCACGGGATTTTCTCAGCAGCACGCATTATTCAGTCTTTCCACTTGTAACCATCACAGAGTGAGTCTTTCCTTACAGGTAAGAGAGGCACAGTCCTGCTGCCATTGAAAGCACTGGCAAAGGGCTGTAGGCATCAGTGGAAAAAAGACCAGGCTTTAACGGGTTTTGCTTTTTAAGTAAAACCTCAAATTGAATTCTTCTCGAGTATAGCTTGCTCCGTAATCTGAAAACTTTTATTTCTGTTGCCATCGTTCCGGACAATAAAGCATTTTTCCCTTTGACAAGGAGAGAATCAATGTTCATAGTCTGCAGGGGTACCACTCTTTCCGGAAAAAAAGGAAGTCTCAAAGGCATTTTACTAAGTGGTTTGTGTAATCTTTCTAGATGCTGAGTAACTCCTGAGCAGTCCAACTGCACTTAGGTGTCACCTAACTCAGGGGCTGCCCCTCTACTGTTTCTAGGTGGTCATTAAAAAACAGCTCAGCATTTAAGTGTAGCTTGGTTAAAACTCATCTGCTGTGAAACAGTGTGGTTTGCTTGTTTTGCATGATGCTCCTCTGTGGGTTTTGAGGCTTTACAACAAAATATAGACTTGGATATTCTCATGGCATATTAAATGCTGTGGTAATGTACCCAAAAGACTCCCTCACCAGCATCCTGGTGTGGTGGACTCCAAAAGGAGTTGATGGCAGATTCTCCAGAGTCTCCATAGGCAAACCCTGTGTATTGCCCTGACTTTGCTGCTTTCTGCTAGTGCAAACAGCACTGTGCAGTAGTGCAAGTATTGCAGGTCCATCAGCAGCAAAAAGGAGGAGAAAAGTTGCAAAGAAAGAGCTGTGGCACCAGCCGATGTTTTCAGTAATGTTGGGTGCACTGGAGAAGAAGGTCCAGCCTTGTGCAATGCTTCATCATTGCTCCTTGCCCACGTGTGGTGACCTTGTGCTTGCTATTAAAGATCAGCCCTGAAGGTTTCCAGTTTGTTATGAACTCTAGACTGAAAGAACTCAAACCTCCAAGTAGATAATCTACAGGTGTGTTATCTGGTGAAGAATGCTACTGCCCTTTAAATAATTAAAAAAATAATTATTTTTTCTGCATGTGGCCAGATCTGTAGCTCTCAAAAAACTGTTCATCACATGCATTATTAAAAAAAACCCAAGACAACCCAGCATCATTCATTAAATTAATTATGCAATAGGCTTTGTATTTATTTATTTATTATTATCACAGAAATCACAGAAATCACAGAATTGTGGTGGTTGGAAGGGACCTCAGAGATCATCGAGTCTGTGTATTTTATTGTACATAAATAAAGAAGAGGGAGTTGGACAAAGAAGAGCCTTTGATAGTGTCCTTTGCTGCACTAGTGGAAAGAAGTTTCTATAGAGATTGTCTTGTGCTTGGTTAGTGGTTCTGTCTTCACATGAAAAAGGGTTATAAAAAGCTGCTTTTAAAACCAGGTTGTAATAGTCTTATTTTTATTGCCGCATTTCCTAGGACAGGAAGCACTATTGATAGTCTCATGATCTTTGCAGTAACTTTCTCTTCAGCCTTCTGGGGAAGGTAGAGAGCAGAGGATGGAGCAAATGCAAGAGCTGAAATTTTTCAAATGAAGTTCCAGACCCCGGGGCAGAGAACAGCTGCACTCATGGGCAGCAGAACCGCCTGTGCCTCAGCTGTTTTCTTCAGCTCTGAAGGTTTCTCTCACATAAAATCTCTTGCTCTTGCTTTGCGCATGGTTTGGAATACTGTGGAATCACTTTCCACTGAACAGGAACAGATGTCATTTATCAGTGTTTGTGTTCTCGTTGGAACACATTTTGTTTCAGGTAAATTACTCTCAGGTAAATGAGAGTAATAATGATAAAGGTGAGACCAATCAATGCTACGAAACCCTTTTCAGTGAACAGGCAGACAATGGACATTTAGTATTTTTCCCAATCTGCTTAACAATCTCTTGTATAACATGGTCTACTTCGATCATTTATTAAAAAAAGTGATTTTGAGGGATGGAAAAAAAAAGCAATGTATTTGAGCCTCAAAGGGTTTCAACAGGATTCAGCTTGTTTAAATTGTCAAATGTTTATTATTTTCTTTCAGAAGAAAATCCATATCCATTGTTGCAGAAGGATATTTTATTAAGTTCAGACAAACTGAGCTGGCTTTCAGCAAATAACATTTGGCTCTTGAATCAAGAGGAAATAAAATAACTTGGTCTGGTGTCATCATACTACAAAAGTGATATTATGGCTGCAGGTCAGAAATTCTGGTGTTTGTTCATTTGTATTGAGTATATTGAATTTATGATACATTATTTGAGTCCTTGCCAGTGTTTTTCTCAATCAGAATTTAACCCTAGTCCAGAATGAAATACAACCAGTGCATGCTCTATGTTCCTAGAAACAAACAACTCAAAACGTCCATGTCACCATGTGTGGGTACTGGACACACAGGCTGCTCCAGGTGCCCTGTCCACATGGCCAGCCCCACGCCTGCCCCTTGGGGACAATAGTTTGTGTGTCATAAATGGGTGAGAGACATGGCCTGCAGGAATTACAGACGTGTCTGTCACTTTGGGAGAGCCTCTTCCACAGCCTCCCTAGAAAGAGTCTTTTTCCCTATGGTTAGCATTTGCCTATATAGAAATAGACCTCCAGTCAGCTGCACTGGTTAATATGCTGGTCAGCTTTTCCTCTTTGTGGCTCTTGGGTTGATGAATTTCTTGATGCTGCAACTACATGTCCCACTAAGGCCTTTTTGCTGCTGCTAGTCTTCCTGATTCATTTAGATTTGGAGCCTGTGGGTAGTCTGGGTGCATGGCCCTGGCTGTGTGGCACGGTGGGAGGGCAGTGGCTGCTGCAGTTGCAATAATTAATGGCTTTTCTCTCAATAACTTCTTCTAGGTCAAGGAGAGCATGGCACGCACTTACTTCTTGCAAAATGGTATCACTAACCCATGAAATTTAAATGACCTGCTCATCTTCACACGCCTGAAATTGTTTCTCCTCACGTGGTGTAAAGGTTCTTGTGTCATGTCTCCCTGCAGATTTGCTGGTAGAGGCGAGAACATCTGCTTCTGCTCCTAAGCATCAATCTACGATGAGGCAAGCTCAGCCAGCGGTATTTCCATGCATTTATGCTCATCCCTTCATTAATAACAGAACAATCTTATGGGCAGGGACGAAGCAAGGGGAAGGAAGACATAACTGAATAATTCTGGTTGGTAATGTTTTATTTTCTTATATAAATATTAATCGTTTTAAGAGGAGTTGCAGCTGAGGGTAAATGTAGTTTATTGGATTTATTATTTTTTTAAAAACCATATTAGCAGAAGCATAAGCAAGGGAATCTCTGTGACAACTGTGACCAACAGAAAATTAATTAGGATTCTGAATCTCTAGTGCTGGTGTCTTAGGGCTCTTTGCTTCTTCGGATTAAATTGCATTAAACTCTTTATTAAACAGAGCAGGCAGCTTGGCACTGGAACCAAGCCCACATCTGCACCTGGATTTTCCTATTAAAAGTGGATAGAGTAAAAAGAATGTTAAATCCTTTTATCCATGATTCAAGACATAGTAGTTAGGACACAGAAATATTTTTTTTTTCCCTAAGGTTTATAATTTTGGGTATTTACCTACTCTGGGTTTACAGTGGTTTTTTTTCCTGTTTGTTTTGGAGTGTTTTGGGTGGGTTTTTTAATGCTTAGAACACATCCTTTTGTACCAATTGCCTGTCTGGGATCCCAGGATGAATGTTTTTCTTGTATTTTTAATGAGGCTGAAGTTAACATGGGCATGTTTGTTTAGCAACAACAACATACACAACTCTTTGCGTGTGAAGGCGCCTTTGTGTATCACCATCATCAGCTCTTTCAGTAGGATCAGGGAATGAAGCTGTTAGTTAACTTCTGATGCAGATGGAAAATGAAGCATTGAACCTGAATCTCCTCTCATTTATGTAACTATAAAGTGTGAGTAAGTCCCTCTAAGTCAACTGAGGGAATTTGGCCAATGTTTTTCGAGGTCTTGCACAAAGAAGAGAGATATTTGAATCTGGTCTGAGGATTGGGTCGTGACCATGGAAATTAATGAACATTTAGCAGTAAGTCTTCAGGGAGCAATAATGACAGGGTAATTTAGAAACAGCAATAGCAACAACAACCAACAAAAACAAACAAACAAACAAAAGTAAAAAGAAAAAACAAATTGTTCTTCAGGTTCCAGAAGGTGTTGGACAGCACATCAACCTTTCTCTATTCAATAGCTAACTCTTCCTGACAGCAATTTCAGTTTTTGAAAATAAATGAAGTGGCAGATCTAAACCATCTGCAGCTCTGAACAAGAAGCTGTAGTTTCTGTCCCTTTGTGAAAGTCAGACCTTGAGGGTGGCTACTTCCAGCTCAGGACTGAGATTTCAGAGATGGGATTATGATTTTGAGCTCTGTCACAGATTTCTTCCCTGTAAGCCTCAGTAGTTTGCTCTGCTTCAATTAGCCATGTAGGAAAGAAGAGTTTGCCATCACCTTCTCCCTGTCTTGGTTCCTCACCTGTTGGTCAAGGACAGTGATACTTGGACTTGTGTTGCCTCCTTTCACTGCTATCTAATCTGGCAAAGTTTCAGGGTAGGTTGGTTTGCATTATATCTGGTGCACTGGTTCTTGATCTCATCTGGGGTTTGGGGGCACTACCTCAACACAGATGAGTTTAATGGCAATGACTGTGTTATATATGACTTGACAGAGACCGAGCATCCTCCTTCTCTGCTCAGAAGCACTGGGGACCCTCTCCATGTGTTAGAGTACATGTTATTTGTTCTCTGTGCACTTTTGAAAGATGTTGCTTCTTTGATAGAAAGACCAGAAACTTTTCTTTTAAAACATTAATATCAAAACAATATTTCTGAGAAGTGGTTATGGGGCTGCTGCTAATATTTGGATGTTAAAGTGTTTGTCTAAGAACTGCCTCCAATCTTCTGAAAAAGTAGTTGGATGAACGTCCTGCTGTCTCACTGCACAACTATGCATCCTGCCATAAAACAGAAAGGGGAAAGAGCAGTGTGCCTGCTGAAGCTTTGCAGCTGCTGAAGGCAACTGCTGCTACAGAGCCAGGACATCCCGAGAGACACAGGCTGGGAGAACAGAGAGCTAAAACTACTGTACTCCTGTGGTCATCAATAATGTCTCTTTTCTCTTTAGATTAATGTCTTTCAAGCATAACCCATGGTTTTGTATTGCCATGTAGGGCAGCATCAAGGAGCTGCATGGTCCTGAGCGCATCAAGCAGTCAGTGTAGCAGAAAGCAGAGACAGTGCCTCCAGTTGACTATTTCTAAATATTGAAGGGAATAATATATGGGTTTTCTGGGTTTGAGGATGTTTGTCACCCATTTTGTGCATAATATTTATGCAGAAGCTTTCAAACCTTGTAAAATCATTTCAGCCAGTGCAGGCACAGATACGAGACGTAAGCCTCCAAACGAATTTATACCATCAGTGAGCCTCTTGGAGCCCAGACGAGGGAGCTTTGGGGGTGCCAGCCCCCCTGCCATGCAGTAGCCCCTGCAGAAACACCACACACATGTGCCAGTGCCTGCAGCATCCTCTGCAGGACTCCAGCTAGTTTTAGAAATGGTTTTACCTTCAGAAAACATCAACATTTTTGCGTCTCATTGTCGAGCTCTGCCTTCTCATGCATCTGTGGGTTTGTCCCCGACGCAGTGAAAAGACACAAGAAAAGATGAGTGTTTCCAGCTGCTTCTGTCCTCCTTCCTATTTTCTTTCCTGCTCATATTTATTCTGCTGCACCGCAGAGGAGCAGAGGACTTGCACCTCTCTGGTTCAGGGAGGTGTGGACTCAGCACCCACGAGCATATCAGGGGACTGACCCGTCCTGGCGTCTGCTGCCGCAGCAGGGACTGTAACTGGAGGTTGGTCTCTGGAGTGTGCTCCCACATAGCCCTTGTCAGCAAAGCATGGAGAAGACAACGCATATGCTGATCACATATCTTGCGCTTGCCAACAGAGAAGGTGAAGTAACAAAATCTTTTGAATTTGAGGTGGCTTTGTAGTGTCCTGAAAATACTTCTCAAAGGTGTAAGCGACTCCATAAACACACAGCAGTGGGAAGCCTGCATCAAGGTTTAAACCCCACAGATCTGAACATCACAATGAATTAAAGCCAAAAAGCCATGCTGTGCTTTTAATCAAATGAGCACCTTTTCAAGGAAAGCTTTGATTTTTCCTCTATAGCTTTTTCTGCATTTTGTTTAAATACGCTCTGGCCACAATCTGCCTCTGGTTGCGGCAGCATGATGCACCCTTTGGATAGACTTTTGATGGGTTTTGGAAGCATTTATTTCTACTGCTAGTTCTACAATTCAATAAATATTTTAATTTCTGATTCACTCAGGTCTGGCTCTAACCCAACCTGAAAGTCTCTGGGCCTCGGGAATGACATTTAATTTCAAAAGCATCCCAGACTTGGCAAGGTAAGAAAAATGAAGCTCTCATTAAACATAGGAAGGCAACATGTTGTTTGGTTTGTAGTTTAATATTGTTCTTTCTGAACAGCTTCTCAAGGAGTGGCTTTGGACTGCACAACAAAAGCATTCCTAGTTCTATGCATAGTAAAGCTTTGCATGACTAAAGCAAGACGTGTCATCTAGGGTAACCTGGAAGCCCCCAGACCCTATACAGAAGAAAAGTGCTTTATTTACTGAATGAATGTGAATTCCTCAAGGTGATCAAGGAACTTTACTCACTTTTCACACTCTCAGGAGCTCATCGAGGCATGGGAAAGAGCAGAAAGACAAAATGAAAACTGAAAGGAAAAATACTGAAAGGCAATAGGACAGGTATGTATGAAATAAGGTGCAATAAAACACAGCATTGATTCTCTTGGAATGCCCTTTTCACCCCTGTGCTTGGCTTGTTGGGTACCTCCCCCAGAAGTACCTGCATTCATCATCAATAGCATTTGGCTGGTCATGGGAATCCTTGCATTTCCTTCACTACTGTGTAAAACTCTTCACTTTACCTCCTGCTGCTCATTATCTGATTTGATGGGGTCATTTTTGAGCACTTCTCTCTCTCTTTCTTTTTACGATAAAATATGCTTGTAAATGTTGTAACTAGAACAGTAAGCACACAATTATGCAATTTTATGTCTTAAAGTAATGACATTCTGCTGTGAGAAATATAGCTGCATAGCACAGCCAGTGTTAGATTCTTCTGTGATAGGTTAATGATTCAATGAAGTGTCTGTACTATATCCTAGGATTTTGATCATTTATAGATGATAATGCTGAAAACAGAGGGAATAACTAAAAGCAGTGGGCCAAATCAAGCAATTTGAAGCTCTTTATTATTCCTGAGTGCATTTTTGGTTTCTATTTTTGTAGCAGGGTGTAGGTACACATGAACAATATTGTCTTGATGCAAACAGACCTGGTGTTAAAAGCAGTTTAAATATTGCACAGGTGATTTCTTCCAAGGATTTCCTGGGTGATGCCTTCTGATCTTGGACTCTCCTTGCCACCAGTGCAGCATGCTCCCAGCAGGAGTTTGTCTGTTGCTGGGAGGCAAGGATGACACTGGTCTGGTTGAAGCCAAGGTGATGAAGGTTCCTTCCCAGTCTGCAGAGGGGAGATTTACTCATTTAGCAGCATAATAATCCCAATGCCAACAGTCTTCAGTTCCACAGCAGTTTTAAACCCATCTCAGAGAGCACCCACCTCCAGTAAGTGAATAGGATTGGTACAGGGTTTTTTTTTTCCCCAGTAGCATCAGTAAGGCCCTTCCAATTTGATGGACCATGAAAAAAGACAGTGAGCCTTGTATTACAACAGATCAGTGACACAAGCTCAGGAGTGTTCATGACGGATAAGGACTTAAGCATTCACAGCTAGTGAGCAGGTTGAATGTTGCGAGACAAGAGTCTGTCAAGCTGTGTATCTGACCACATGGCCAGGATTTCTGCAGTTCAACTATCTGTGTAAATAGTATTTCTGCTGCCTAAAATTCTTCTTCAAATGGAATAACTTTTTTTTTTTTTTAAATAAAAGAACAAAGACATGCAAATATGCAGGTCTTATATCGTACACATGTCCCTGAGTAGAACATCTTATTCTTTGGATGCCTCTGCAAAGAAAGAAAAAAAGCTATTAATTGGATTAAAGCCTAGAAGATGAATATTTCTACATAAATTAAAAAAAAACCCCACCAAAATCAAAAGACATTACATTCAGTTACAACTCTTTCATACGAATGCATTGTGGTACAGACAAGAAACTGGTGTTGGCATTATTAGTAGGATTATTTGTTCTGTGCTGATGGCCATTAACATCGTCAGCAATTTGCATACAGCAAAAGACTCAGCTTTCCCTCCTGCAGAGATTGCAACCGGAATCCATCATTGGCAGCACACCTCAGACATTACATGTTGAATTCAACACCACGTTAGGTAAAAAATCCAAAAAGCGAAGAGGTTTAGTTAGGATTTTATCTGCAGCACATACTAGTCTTTTTAACAAGATCAGGTGCTTTTTAATGTGAACAGACAGACTTTAATGCTGGCTCATTAGACATAATACCTCAGAAATATCCACCGAGTGGGCTTATTTCCCCTCTTGCAGACAGCTCAAACCAGATAGAAGAACAAAGAAATCCCCAAAGAAAACATAAATTACTGGCAGCAGAAGAAATTTGACAAGCCTGCAGTCTCGGCTTGGGGATTCAAATCAGGTCTTGTTTACTCTTAATTAGTTTGACATTTGTGGCTGAAATAACCTAGAGCAGGATGAAAGAGCCTGGGGGACAGGATACAGAGGCATGTTTTCCTTCTCTCTCCTGGGCTAGTGGCTCCATGAGGGCTTTCTCTCCCTGACTGGGAACAAGGTGAGCATGTTGGCTGTGTCAGCTGTGTCTTTGCACCCTGGGGCTGTGGCTGGGGACACCCAGCCTGGAGCGGAGCATCCCTGGGAGGAGGATGAGGGAGGGGGCACAGCCTGCGGGCACACATCACATTGTCCACTGTTGCACCCCAGCTTTTCAAAGGCTGTTTAATTACAAACTTTTACTTTATTTACAAACTTTGTTCTCTAAGCTTCACTGCAATTATTAATGGACCCACTCCTCACTCAGACCACTTCTGTTCTGCATAACTAACTACACCTCAGGTTAAGAGTTCAGTACTCTGCTGCTGTCAGTGATATGTAGTGCATCAATGCTCTGCTCCTGGTGGATTGCTGCCCCCACTTACCCTATGGTATTTCTACCCTCTACTGCCCACTTTTTCCCTATATCTTCAACTCCATTTCAATTTTTAAATCTCATACAATGAATGACTTACAATGAACTTGCTGTGACTTAACCTATGAGTTACCCACGCCTCATAACATTTCTTTTGTACCATCATGACATCCACATACCAAGCCTACCTCACCTCAGTGTCTGTCTGTAAGTTTGAAACAATTTTTCTATTTGAAAATATTCTTTTGGTTGTAATATAGTTAATTTTTTTAAATTGTCCTTTATTAACAGGCATTCATAAGGTCAGGAAAAGCTCTTTGGTACTCATCTGTCCACTTTCCTAGTTTTGGCACTGCCTTTTAATAATAATTTCAAAATAGGCATGAGCTTGGGAAGACTTTTTTTTTTCCATCTCAGCTCATCTTTTATTGTGGAAACCAGCTGGCATTTGCAGCAGCATATCAGTTGCGCCTTCATTAAACTCTGCAGGCACTGTGGTGAGTTTTGAATGTATAATCCATTTTTTACAGCATAACACAGATAAACAATACAAATTAGACACATAAATAATTTAAATTCTTGAAGATGCGCTCCTATTTCTAAAAAAAAAAAAAAAAAAGTAGGCAGAATAACATCTGCAGACTCGGTAAAAGTAAGATAAATAAATAAGTCTGGATTTTTCCAAGAATTGCATGTCCCTGATGAATAGCATTTTCCCATCTTTAACTTCAAGCACGTAAATGCCTTCTGAAATCTCTCGGCTTCTCTCCCTCCCTCAGTCATCTTCAAGCTTTTAAGTTCTTTGTTTAGCACCTAAATCTGAAATGTCTGATTTCTGAAAGTGCAGCTGTGCTGGTCCAACAGCCACTGCCAGTGCTCCAGGAAAATCGTTGCCATTGAAATGTTTAGCCTTGGCTTTCGCTGGCTACGTTTGAGCACATTGCTCCTCACATTTGTCCTATTGTCTTGGATATTTCCTACCATGGGAAGGAAGAAGTTCTGCAGAACACTCCAGCAGGCAGCATTTTTTCCCCAGAGACAAGGCTGACTCAGATGTGTTACGCACACCAGCAGCTCGCGGAGGCTCTGGTGTCCCATGGGCAGCCCCCTACTTCCTCTAGTGAAGGCTGTTGCACGTCTTGGTAGGGCACAAGTGGCTATTCTCAGGTGTCAGTGCCCCAGGTGACTTCTTATGACAAGTTCTTGTGGTGTGAAGGAGCCTCTGCTGCTGCAAACAGATGTTTACTCTTGTTCAGTAAGGGCTGATGGTAGAAATGTCTTGCAGAGACATTTAGGAACCTGAGAGGACTCTGCCTTGGGGGCTGGCCCTGCCCCTCCACCCTCAGCACTGACTCCTTGCCTGTTCGCAGGAGAGAGAGGCCATGCTAAATGCCTTCAATTTCTATGTATATGAAAGCCTGGCTTTGGATAGAAAGACTGGAGCGTTTCATACTGAAAAATGGTGGTGGGCAGTGTGTTGAGGACGAGGACTGGAGCGCGGGTGCAAGGAAATGTGCTCTAGTATGAGAGCTCCCATTTGCTTTTCTTCGTTTTGCAAGATGGGACAAAATGAGAGTGGGATTCATTATGAGAGTAAATATATGAGAGTAAGGATTTAATTACTTCGTTAATTTAGGTGGTATGAAGAAAAGAGAAAGAAAGAAATCTAATTTCTGCAAATCTTTCAGAATCTCATGTGATAATGAGATTGTGGCCCCAATATGTATCGAGGTAAATAGCAAATGCAGAGGTCTGCAGCCACTGGACGGTAATGGAGGTGGGAGAACTTTAATTAACTAATTCAGATGTGTTGCCAAAGTCCTATACTCACCCCATAGCTTTACTTCCATAATCGTGGATGCAGCTTTGTATGCTGAAGGTCCATTATCAAATCGGTATTGAAAGCAGTCGTACATCAAGGCAATCTTCACTGCTCTCCAAAAACAAAGCTGAAGTTCTCTGTGCTCCCCAGCCCAGACCCCTTTCTTTACAGCCTTTGTCAGAAATAAACCAGCTAGTGTTTCCACTGTTGGCCCAAATCAGGACCAGTAAACTGCTGATTAATACTTCAGCTGTAACACCGTCAGAGGCTTTCAAAGCAACAGTAAATTATTTGAGAAGTAGAAAACCAGCAACAAACCCCAAAGGGGGACAGTTATTTGGAAGTTTACATTCACCTCCACTCCTACTAGCTGCAGTTTATTTGAAGCTGCTTTCTCATCAGTCCTGCTTTGAATGGCTGGTTATGTGATTATTCTAGCCTGCCAAGAGCAACACAGGAAATAAATGGATAGATTATTTTGTGGCATTTTCCTCTTAGTTCCACCATGTTCTTGGTGGCTTCAGGTGGCAGTGCTGTTGATATTTAATAGAAAAATTGGCACGTGCCCAGCAGTTGCTGCTGTCCTGTACTCTACACTAGTAACTGCTTAGTGTTGGCGAGCTTGCAAGCAGCACCGTTTTGGGAAATGCAGTAAGAGAACTACTCTAACATGCACGGTCTGCCATTCTCTTGACTTCAAAGGGAGCTGGAAGCTGAGTTCAACCGTACACAACCCTGCTATGCTTCCACATCACTCCTGAAAAAGCAAGACAAGTATCATGCCAACTGGAGTGTATGTCTTTGGAGACAACAAGACGAAGGAATGAAAGCCAGAACCTGATTATGAGAAAGTTGTATAGGGCTGGCAAGGTTATAACACTGCATTTGATTGTGACTTTTCCAGATTCAAATATCTCTGAGGGTTGATCAGCCTGGGGTCTGCAGAAAAAAGTCTGGGATTCATCTACTGTTAGCTAATTTATTTCTGGAAACTAATTACAGGACATTTTTAAAGTGTTCTGTAATATTACGATGGGTTTCTATTTAAGTAAAAGGAGTTTAAGCAGTCTGGTGAATGATGGAATATGATTCTGCACTGCTTTTCTTTATCCTGAGCAAAGTATGGCTGGCAGTTGTCCACAGGTCTGTATTACTTTTAATGACATGACACTTTTCAGACTGGGGAAAATTTATTCAAGTAGTTTCATACTAAGAACCACACTAACAAAAGTGGGGGGTGAGGATGGCTTTTTTTTTCTGATTTCCCATTTTGAAATGCAGTTCCTAAGTCTTGCTTTTAGTGGCTGTGTGCATTGGCATTCCTACAACTCAGGCTTATTTTAGGATAGATGATGTTACTCAGCATCTGCCGTGCTTTCTAATAGTTACCTGATTCAACCTCTTATCAAATATATATTTCACACACTGTAGAGCTTAAATTTGCTTTCCTTTCCTAAAGTCTGTTTCAATGAGTAGAGAAACGAACAATAATATTTTGTTGAATTTAGCTCAACATTTTTCTTCAGGCTGGCTATCTCCTAGATTTTTTCCAGAAAGAGCCTGTATTATGTATTACATTGGTGTGGACAGCTGTACTAGTCTGCCTTAAATTTGAGAGGGCTTAGTGAGTTGGAAGAAAATACTTAATATTCCTTGATATCAGCACAGGCCAAGGGGGCAATTTTTTTTCGGCCAAATCCTGTCTCTTACATTCTTTGATATAGCGCAGAAATACGGCAGTTAATATAGTTTTTTAATCTCAGCTGAAGGCCTCTTAAAAACGACATTGTTATCTGTTAGTCATCAAGGAGTGTCAGAAGCCAGATCCAAAGTAAGCAGATTTCTAGCGTTTGCCTTCTTTCTGTCCAGAAGTGATCCAAGGCTTGAGGACATGCCAGACATTAGTACTTAGTTATTTTAAAAAGTAGAGTTTTTATGTATGCATGCAGATATATAAAATGCAAAAGTAATGTGTAATTAATTAATAGTTGCTACAAAACAAGTATGAAAAAACTAGACATGAAAGCATTTTCTTTTTTAATGCTATGAACAAATATAGCCCTACAATTCTTTCAAATATGTATTTGGTTTTACCAGTGTACTGAAGAACTCTTTTTTCTGCTATATATTTCTTTCTCCTAATGGAAGCAGATTTTTTTTTATTTGTCCAGCTATTGTCTGGCACAATAATATGACTCAATCCCACAATCCTGGGATATAGAGTACATCATCTGCGATCCACATTTACAGCCATTCATTCTTAAAAACAGTCCCAAAAAGAGAGCTAATCCTTCTTTCTTCCCCCCCGCCCTTTTTGTTTTTTCAGGAGAAAGTGAGTGTTTTCCTTTGGAAATGTCTTCACTGGTCATTGAATGCCTTTCTTGTTCATTTTTGAAAGAACACAATTAAGTATCTGATTAGTTCTGCCAGTGCAGTCAAGAGAGTAGGAGAATGGCAGGGCAGAAAGACCTTTCTACAGCAGCAAATGGCTTGTTTACGCCAGGGATCCATCAGCCTCACGATGCTGTTATAACAATCAACCCAAACAAATACTGAATGATATTTCAAATATTCTTTAATTAATGGTATTTGCCTTTATTCCTCGAAAGGAAAAAAATAATGTTTGCCAGCTGGGATAGTTGAGATACTTTCCTTTGCCTGCGGGACTGGCTTCAGTTAGAGCAATTCAAGGAACAGTGTGTGTTGGCCTGGACAAGTACTCTCTCCTGGCCTTTCCCTGCCTCCAGCCCAGCTGTGAGCCCTCATTACACCCTTAAATGGTAGTGATGGATGGCCAAGGCCTGTGGCACAAAATCCCATGTACAGCTGCTGCACTGCTCTCATTAGTTCAGTGCCATGTTTTAGGACTAAGTCGAAAGGGCTCAGCTGGTTTTGTCTGACCTCCCTTGGCTTACATACCAGTTAAATTGGCCCATCTATTCCTCCCTGGGCCAACAACAACTGTAAGTCAATCATATTGACATCATTGTTATCAGCGGTGGCTGTCTCCAGGGAGCTCTGGAAGGAATGAATGCCATGAGTATCAGTGGGATAGTAACCAGTATTGCTCCCATTCTCCAACTGGGATTGATGGCTGCAGCTTCCAAGTCAGCTGGTGAGGACGCAAGGCTTGGTAAGGAAAAAAGCCTAAAGGAACATTTAATTATGATAGAATACTTTGTTGAATAACAAAACTAATAATCTGCTTTGCAGCATTGAAGTCCAACATGAATCCATTAGAAAAAAAAATTCCACTCATTTTCTTTAGGGTCAGGATAGAAACATGACTCCACAGCACATCCCATATTGAAATCCTGTTTATTTAATTACTCCAACTCAGCCTTAAGGCTCAGATTATGCATCCAAAGATTTGCTAATGCTCACTGTTATTTTCAGGTTCTTCCTTTCTCTTCATAGCCCAATGACATTCACATCCATCACGAACCAAAACAAAAGCAAAATTTTCTATGAGGTTACTTTCTGCTGTTTGCTGCAAATGACAACAGTCTTACCATCCACATTTTGAGATTTGGGTTGTTTGGGTTTTTTGTGTTGTTGTTTACTTGCTTTTGGAGTTAGTGATCTACAACAGCGATAGAATGGTTGAAATATATTGTCACAATCTTGTCAATACAAATTCATTGTACCAGGCCCGTGGATAAAACTGCCTTTGCAGTTTTAAATATGGAACTGAATAATTTATTGAAGTAAACAAGGAACTGAAGAAATCATACACCATCCATTCTGCTAGATTCAGTAATATACAGATTTTCTTCCCAAGAAAAGTTGTATGATATCAGGTGTCTATTGATTTTCTGGTGATGCTGAAGGAAGGAGGGCAGCAATAAATCTGTATAACAGAGTTGCAGAGTGGCTTTCTACCTAAGTGGTTTGGAACTTGTAGCAAAAAATTACTAATAATGTCTATAAATAACCTTATTTCTCGGGGGTTTTTTGAATGCTGTTGTGTCTACCTTTAGTATCTTCATTAATTGCTTTAGCTGTTCTAGGGTGGTTTACATATCATAGAATCATAGAACAGTTTGGTTTGGAAGGGACCTTAGAGATCATCTCGTTCCAACCCCCCCTGTTCTGAGCAGGGACTCCTCCCACTAGACCAGGTTGCTCAAAGCCTCATCCAGCCTGGCCTTGAACACCTCCAGGGGTGTGGCATCCATGACTTCCCTGAGCAACCTGTTATGCCTATGGGCAATTATTTCATTAGTTTCAACATGTGCTGCATTCATGCTGTACCATAAAATTGTAAAGTTTGTTAAAGTCGTAAAATATAGATGGCATTTAGATAACCTACAGGGTAAAAGACACTAATTTGTTTGAAACCGTTATTTAACTATTTAATTCACTCACATTTATATTTATTTAACATTTAAAAGAATGGTTTATTTTGCTGATATTTTTTCCCTGTTTTTACACCTATAATCAATTACCACAATCTGTATTTCAGCCATTACATTCACCTTTTATTTGAGTGTTTTCACAAACTACTACTTTTTGTAGTATCTCTCTTGGATTCCTGCAATCAGTTGGGATTTTTCTTGAATGCCTAAGAAATTTTGTTTATCGTAATGCTTACTGTTTCACCATTGTGTATGTTCCAAGTATTTTGCAGATCCAAATGCCACAATTTTCATTCAAACTGAAGCATTGAACTGCCCCATGCTGTGATTGGGAGGACCACCCTTGTCTCAGCTCTCTAGTTCAAGCCCACGCTTGACTTTCCCTCTGTGCTTGTACAAGTGGTCTGTCCTTGGCCTTGTGTGACATGACCTCTAGTCCCAGCACTAAACACATCCTGGACCCTGCAAACAAGCTGACGGAAGTACTGAAATGGGTGCCATACCTTGTCCCACCAGGGATGAGTTGCAAGAAAAGGGCTGAGGCTTCTACCACAATGGTGAGTATATTTCTGGGTATTACTGAATATTTGTGTGTGTTATGGTCACTGCATATTCAGGTTTAAATTACACTAGACAGGTTTGAGGTCTCTGCGGTGTGAGACATGGAGGAGGAATAGGCCCATAGCTTGGTACATTTTAAAAGTGCTGATCATCACAGTGGTTTGTTAAGCACTCTTCAGACAAATATGCAGACACTAAACAGATTACTGCATCTTCCTTGGTCAAATGTTGCAGCTGTTTGCAAACACAGAGCAGCTGTATGTGATCCTTGAGAAAAGTTAGTGCAGAATGCCTTTTCTTTTGACTTTCTAGGGCATTTAAGGTGGGTTGCATTAAATTACCCATGTTGTACTGTCATCATTGCACAGACATTAATAATCTTCCCTGTCCAAAAATGCTTGGAGAATTTGTTGGCAAAAAAGCCAATAGCCTTTGTTCATTTCACTGAATTTCACTGAATTATTAGAGTTGGAAGGGACCGTAGAGATCATCTAGTCCAACTCCCCTGCTGAA
>JAOQGH010000051.1:17864707-17907228 GCA_025769975.1 Gallinago jamesoni
TACTGAAAGGGTTGTCAGGCATTGGAATGGGCTGCCCAGGGAGGTGGTCGAGGCACCATCCCTGGAGGTGTTCAAGAAACGAGTTGACATGGTGCTTGGGGATATAGATTAGTAGTGGATTGGTGTTGTTTTGGGTGTGGTGTTTGTGTGGGTTTTTATTGTTTGTTTGTGTTTTTTGTTTGTTTTTGTTTGTTTGTTTGTTTTGTTGTTTTTGTGGAGTTTTTTATTGTTTGGATTTTTTTGTTTGTTTGTTTGTGGGTTTTTTGTTTTTTTTTTCATTGGTTGGACTAGATGATCTCAAAAGGTCCCTTCCAACCTAGGTGATTCTGTGATTCTGAATAGCATATTTTTCCCTGCCAAAAATGCCTGCTCCATTAGACTGAACCACTTCTTCTTCAAAGCTGGCAAAGGCCAGGAAACACTGGTAACCATCAGTGAATAAGTTCACATGTGTTAATGAGAAGATTAAGTTGAAAGCCATTTGCTAGGAGATCACAGATTCAGTTCTGGATGATAAGCTGCAGCAAATGCCCACATGACTGTCACAGAACCCATTTAACCCGGGCATATTAGGGTTCCTGTCTATTCCTAAGGAAATAGTAACCAGCTCTGGCTCACCTCGCCCATCTTGCAAACAGCCCGAATACAATTCATGGAACATGAAAGCAATTCCTGTTGCCGCCGCTGATCCTGTGTAGCAGCTGCTTGGGACACAGCTAGACCCTTTGGCTGCGCCTTGCTGCTGGCTTACTGCCACCAACGCAGAGGTCAGGCTGCCTGACAACGGGAAAGGGCTGGCGTCACATCAACTGAAGCCCTGATGGACCACCTACAAACACTGCCCATGTCTCAGCGCAAGCAATCTGGAGTTAGAGGAAGCCCTAAGAGTGTAGGCATGGTGCTAACACTGAGACAGAGGTGAGCGAGACAGGAACCATTTCCGTTACCTGCTGTAACGCTCAACCCTTGCTGTCACCGCAGTTTTTTGGCGTAATGGCAAATTGGATCGCTAGAAAGGTCGTGGTGCTGGAGGGAAGGCTGTGCCTTAAAGGAAATTGTAATATGGACTGTAAGAAAAGATTAATGCAATGCAATTTAATCGTCTTCCAGCAATTGCGTGCGGCGGGGTATGGTATGACTGAGTTTATTGGCTGGACGCGCTCAGGGCAGCGTGTCGAATGGGCACGTTTCAGCCACGTGTGTCACTGACGGACCCGGAAAGCTCACAGGATGTGCTGAGTATGTGTGAGGGGAAATAATTTGAAACAGCATAACATAGGTGGTAACGAGGGATAGGAAAAATACATCATGAAATGTTAAAAGTCTTTTGCAAAAAATAGTGTCCCATTTGACAGTTCTGCTCAAGTACAAAAGAGAGTGAAGTGTGTGTAAGGGAGACTGAAGTGAGTCACCTGGATAAAACACTGATGTGACCCAAAGCCCTATTTGGTTATGCAAAGAGTTCCTTATGAAATGGTTTTAATGACAAAATACTCAGATATAGTAATACTACTCAGATGCTGGATGCTCTTTTATCACAGTAGAAAAAGAAACCGTGTCATTAATATGGTTACAATTGTTCACACCTAAGCTGGAGTTAGTTTATTACATCTGATTTTTTTTTTTTTTTTAAAAAAAACATCCTATGAAGTCATCCAAGATTTCTTGAAAATTAAAGAAAATAAAGCAAAACCCTAACCAATCAAAGCAGCCAGGTTGAGGGAATGTTCAGTGTGCCTGGACTGGTCTCACTTAAGTTCAAATGTCTGGTCATCAGCTTAGAACAAAATACTGAGGGAACAGTATTAATTAGGACACCTATTTCAATCTTCAACTTATTTGCTTTTCATCCATCCAGCCTGAGGGCAAACTGTGAGAAAAATGTGTAACAGACAAGGACACTGGGGCTCTTAGAGATGTGCAACTGTGCATTTGCTTGTTCCATGTAAATTTCTAGGAACTGAGGAGGAAACCCTTTTGCAAGCGAAAGCCATAATGTCAAACACAGCTGTTCCGTGTCACTCTATAGTGTGCAATACCAGTCTCAGTTTGGTATGAATGTAGTTATTTCATCAGCAACTCAGAAGGTGAAATCGCTCTTTCCAAGCTGAGCCTTTAGAATGAAAACATTTTCAGTTCACTGCAACCCAGAAGGCAGTAGTGGAACCCTCTGTGTGACATCCTTCCTCCTCCACTGTGTCTTGGAAAATCTGAAACAATTTCTGTAAAGAATCTGTCACTGAACTTGGTTATAAAATCCATTGGAGGGAAATGCAAATGGCTGCTAATGTGCAGGAACAATAAGAGAGAAGACCGATTCATTTCCATGGGACACAGCGTTGGATCATGGCGTGACACTCTACTGGGACTGCAAAGGAATGAGCTCCTCTTAGTTAGCAGTGGTGATTATTTGTGACTGTTAACATCCATCACCAAAAGGGCAGAGTAGTGTCTTTGGTGTGCCTTCATTACTGTGCCTATTACAAATGCATGAGAGTGGAGAGGAGAGCTGTCTGATAGCAGGTGAGCATACTTGGCTTTTTGGACTGAATCTTCTTTCATAGCCTGGAAAAGCATTGTGTAAGACAATTATTGCTCATTACTTGAAACTTTTACAGGGAGAGCTGTGATATGTGAGAAACAGATCCACTTTATAGCATACGCTAGGAAATACTGACACAAAGAGAAGGGATACTCTGCATAGCCCACATTTCTTCCCTTGTATGTCACCTGGCCACTTTTCCAAAACACGTGCATACAAATGGGCTATGCCAGGGCTGGAAAGGGACATACTAAAAGAGGTAAAACTTCAGTGAAAATGTGAATTGTGAGAATTTGTCAGAAAAGCTAGCTATGGATAGCTCAGGATCACTACTCTGCATCCTGGACCAGCTCAGGGCCATGGGAACAGGATAGTGCAGCTGATGAGGTGACATATGCTCTGTCACACCTTGAGATTACAAAACAGGAGGCAAAACCAAAACAACTTTTTTTTAGTTTTAAACTTCAAAATACCTGGCTGCAGATACGGGGCGGGGAACGCTCAGGGCTCAGTGTAACTTTAAGGAAGTCAGTGTCAGTTTATTGTGGCCAAAGATTTAGCTCCTAGTAATGAATGCTGGAAATTGAAAGAAAAACAACCAGTTAAAAATAATAATCCTGAATCAACGCTGCCAAATTAAAAGACTTATTATTAGTATTGCAATGACCTCACAACCTTTTACATCAAGTCAAAATAACTTCTCTCTTCTACAGCAGCAGATTATCTGCCCTTTTTGGTATTGCTGTTCTTGCCGTGTGCTCCCTGTCACTTGGGTCTTGGATACAGTGAGTGGAAAGATGATGGCTTGGCAAAAATGACTCAGCCTGTGCTCATTTGTAAACTGAAAATTGTGTACTGGAAAACATGAAGGGGAAACCAAGTTTGGTTTGTAAACAGTGGGAAATATCAGTAATATCTGCTGCAACTCTTATGTAATACCCGAGTGAGAGACTGTAATTTCTGGGCGATGCCTGCAAAGCCGTAACACAAACACTGAAAAACATAACATCAAAGAGAAAAGGCAACATGAGTAAAAGGAAAAAGGAAAAAAAAACTTGAGAATTCAAAGGTTACTATAACAAATCACTGAAAAGATTATGCATAAGTGTTGAACCCAAGAAACACAAGAAGCAAGCACCACGCGTGACGACAAACAATTCTCTCGGTTCCTTTGTGTGGGAGCTTTGGTTGACTCTTAAACACAGGGTAGCTCTTAGACCAGGGCAAAGCCTGCTTTGCACTCTCTGCTCCCTGGCTGCCTCCCACAATTCAGGGCAGAAGCACAGAGCAATCACACACATCTGCTCTGGCTGGTCCCTCCCTGCTCCTGTCACCCAACAATTCTGCGGTTCTCTCTAAGGTGTGAAATGCAGCAGCCCCTGAGTTAGGTCCCCACGGAGACTGCACAGGGTGGATGGCTATTAAACAAAACAAAACGAGTTTAAAAAAGACAGGGAAGAAACTGAACTTTACTATGTAACAAGATTGGGTAAGAATTTTGCTGGGGTTACTGGGGAAAGTTCAGGCTTGGGTAAGTGTGAGCACCCACAGTGATGGTGGTTCCCAGCTGAGATATTGTAAGTAATGCCTGTTCAATGCTCTCTTTTGCATACAATAAGAGAAGTGTTAAAACTGAGCCATGAGCAGAGATTTTTGTGGGTTCACCATGAGCAATCAGAAGTGATATGGTACCTCTTTCCTTTCAGTACCTTCTAGGTGACCAGTCTTTGGCTTTGACCTGCAAAACATGCATCAGATACCCTTCGGGACTAAGGTATTCCAGTGCGGCACAGAGAAGGTAAGTCAAGTTGAAGGTTTGCTTTCATATTGTGGTTTGCTTTGAATATAGTTTTACCTTTTTTCAATCTCTTCATGTGCTACAATTATCTGCATAGCTAAATTACAGTAGTGGTAGAAATCAGCCAAAGGTGCATCTGAAATTGTCCCAATAGAGAGAAAATGCCTAGATCTGCACAATATTAGAGCTGCCAGTCAAAATAGCTAGTCTCTAAAGCATGTGCAATGAGTGGCCTTTTCCGTTACACTTCTGAAACAGAATGAGGCTCTATTTCTGCCCTGCTTAAAAAAAATAATAATATTTAAACAAAGCAGAAATGAACTGCTGTGGAGTTGCTGCTTTGCTGATGAGTCCAGGATTCAACCAAGCAGATGTACACTGCTAACCCAAGGGTATTGTCTGACAGGTAAAGCAAGAGAGGTTTTAAAGAAAACTCTCAACTTTGATTTCCTTTGAAAATCTTTCCAAATTTTGGGCCTAAAGATCATCTGTGAAAGGTCATTTGAACCAAAGTTGAAATTTTTGAGATGTTTAATGTAGGTATGGGAAAATAATAATTTGAAAGTCTGTAGACTTTCAAAATCTAAGTCTGTAGAGCTCAACCAGCCCACAGGCTAGTCTCTGTGGAGTAGCTATCCCTCTGGCCATGTGGCATCTTGGCTATGAGAAGTGAACTGCCATTGTTTTGAAACCAGATTTTTATTAATAATAGGACCAGTTTCATGCATATAATCTGCTAGGGAGTAAATACACGATCGTACAATTTTCCCTGAATACAGCCTTTGTATTGAGAATCTTTTTATGAAAAAAAACCCTTTTTGATTTGATCTTTTTGCTTCTTGCCAGTAAGAATTCCCTTATAATTCTCTCAGACTACTTTTAACCCCAGTACTTGCTTAAGAACTTTCTGGAATGCCCTCTTACAGAAAGCACATCCCAAGGTGATTGTCAGCTGTAAATCAAATTACATTGGAGCTCCGTTATTTCTATCTGAATTAGAACTAAGTGACATTTGCGGTGCTGATTTACTCTAATTAAGTACAGCTTGAATCAACTACTGAGTCACAACACAAGCTCCATTCCTGAAGAAATTTATGACACTGATTTCTCAAGATGGAAATTGTAGCAGACAGTAACAGATGTTAAAATTGCTCTTCTTCTATGAGGACCTGCACATTCAGATTAAGTGCTGAAAATTTCTATGTATTTCTTTTTCATTTTCTTGGCTCCCACTTGCCTTTAATGATCGGAAGAACTTTCAGAGCTGCTCCATCAATGACTATGCATACACCATAACTGAGCAGCACTACGCTATTGCTTTCATCAACATTTCTGTGGTTCCTGATTACTCATACAATAAAAAGTTCATTTTGCAATTATTCTGAGTAGGTAGAGAGGGCTATTCATGACTGAAAATTCTTTTTTTTTTTGGTGTGGTCTGGCAGGTCATTTTTAATGGGCTGACAGCATTCCCAAGCTGATGACTTTAAAGCAATAGTACTCTACTGCACACTATGAATGCCGTGCAAGCTTCCTCTGACTCATGCCGTTCCATAAATACTTACTGGACATTTTATTCAGAAAAAGGAAGCACACAAGTACAATTTAAGTAGAAACAAATGACATTTGGTGCCTATTTTATAAGACATATTCTCTTAGTAAAGGCAAATCATAAAATGATTTTTCTATTCTTCTGATATTAGATTTTTTGAGGACTACTGATTTTGATAACTGGCTGGTATGGCCATTGAGCTAGACTGGGTTAGATTTTCTCCTATGCCATAGTTGAGGGACTGTTGACGATCAAAGGTTTGGTGCCACTTTCACTAAACCCGATGATAGTAGCTCTGACCTATTCTGTTTTACAACTTACCAAAACCAAAAGCTGGAACTTTTCAGGACCTGAAGGGAACAAATGAGCAGGAGAGGTGTGGAAGGGAAGAGGGAAGCACTTGTCACGTTGTCTTTCTCCCGGTGGTCCTGTGGTGTGTCCATCCCTAAAGTGGATGTTGTGGGTTGGGAGGTTCTCCTGCACTTGCAGGTTCCGCCATTGTTCCCCAATGGGCTGTGGACATTTGGCCAGGTCATGGGTTTTTTCAGCCCCTTGGTTTATTCATTTTTAGATCAATTTAATACTGCTATGCCTCAAGGACATTATGTGAATTAAATAATTCATTAACAGATCTCTTTAAGCTCATAATTGAAACCCATTACAGAAATTACAAAGCATTACTTCTGAAGATGAAAAATGCTGTGCCTGGTTGTATATCCTGCTGCTTGGTGTCCTTTCTTACCTCCTTTTCAGTTTTACTGTATTTGTGCTGTCATACATTTCAAAGGGTACACAAGAGCTGGTCCACCAGGTCCTGCACGTGGCCCATTCACTTGCGTTTATCAGTGTCCATGGGTTTTCATGCAGGCTGCCATCAAAGCAATTCATTGAGACTAGGTAACATTAAAGATTGTGAGAGCTGCTTGAATGGACAGTGGGTCAGTTGTTTAATTTACTTCCTGTGAACAGAGATGGTTTTCTACCAACCAGCTCTGTTTGATCAGAGCACACGGTTTTCTTTGCCATTTTGTGGCAGTGAAGGTGCACTGCTGCTGTGGTGGCTCGGGCTGGGGCCTCTCTTATGCCATGACTGCCAATTGTGTCGCATGCTGTGCAGTGGTTTTATAGCGTGGATTCCCCTAGCCCCCAGGGACTGAGGAGAGACCACCAAGTTTGTTACACTTACAGCTATTTCAAAATTAAACTCTAGTTTTGAAGGAAAAGTAAAAAGTTTGATTTGTTTGTTGGGGGTTTTTTGTTGGTTTGTTTTTTGTTTTTTTTTTCCCCCTTTGGCCATGCCTTACCACCTGGACTACTCTACAGCATCCGTCCCTGGAAACTTTAAGATGTGCTCCCTCACATACACAGATTTTTCTCCAAGATGATAGCTTTTCATAGAAGCTAGGTTTACTGTTGCTATGATGACTTTACAATCTGTATCAGGTTTGTCTTTTGGATGTGATTCTGTGAAGTCTTGCACAGCCTCAACACCGACTCCCATAATAAGTGGCCAAAATTAGAATTACACAGCATGTCAGCCATTATTACTATAGGTACTCAATCTAAGAAAATATTTGGAGAAGAAAATAAGGAATGAATCAAAAGAAAGAGCAAGGGAAGTTGGTGCCAGATAAATACAGACAGAATTATGACTGCTAGACAGCCATGTTTCCAGCTTCTAAATTTTATCTAGCCTGTGGTGATAAAGACAGACTATGATTGTGTGTGCCAGACTTTACGCATGTCTTCCTTTAAAGCGTGAGTTTATACTGGATGGACGCTGAGGGTGCCTGATGCTTAATCTTAGAAATAGTAGTTCAATGGAAGTAAAGTGCTCAGGAAACAAATGACAAATGATCTTTCCAAAACATTTTTTTTGGTAATTTGATCCTCCCATGTAAACAAGAGACAATACAACCTTCTGGGACTCTTGTTAGCCAACAGTCTCCAAACTGCAATGAAAGAAGGATTTCAAAACTATTTCACAATTGTGTTTGGATAAAACATGTGTTTACTGTATGTAAATGAACGAGACATTCTGTTCTTTTAGGGTTCATAGATCCTCACTGTTTTAGCTGGTTTGGCATAGACAGGAAAGTGATCTTCTTTAGAAGATGCTGGACTGACAAATAGTTGTTTTTCACTGGAGATTTCCAGACTTTCCAAAAAAAATATATACTTAAGTGGGAATTTTTGGCTCAGAAGTTTTTTAGCTTGATGCTCGCTTGCTTTTCTAGCTAGAAATAATGACAAAAGAAGTTATTTAATGACAGAGACATGGAGTCAGAATTTCCTGTGACAATAAATTGCTGTTGCATGGTTCACATTGTCAAGCAGTATATACTCAAAATGTGACTCGTCCCAACAGCTTGAAGCTGTTGATTTCTCTATGAGAATTTCCTTTAATAGCTTGGGTGCCTGCATACAGCCAGTCTACGTCATGGCATGTTTATCAGCAAACTTCTTTCCTAGCAGCTAAGGGAAAAGTCAGGATCCATTGCAGCTTGGTAAGTTGGTCCTTTATGCAGCTGTTTGTATGAAGATGCTGTGTAGTGATACACTTTATTTCTTTGTTTTTCTGTTCACTATTAGGATATCACTTGCTGAGTTATGGAGGTTTCACCATTGTGGTGGTAGTTTGTGTCTTGGACATTTTATCTGTGTGCAATCAGAGAAAAAACCCACAACTCTCTAAATTGGACTGAAAGTCTACATCTGCTGAGAACTTCTGCTTTTTTGTGAGTCCTGCTACAAATGGTGACTCCTGTAGATCAGAGTCTGGGGAACTGGCACAGGAGTGAAAGAAAGAGCATTTTATTGTTCTTCAGCCTCCTTTGCATTACTGTATAACTAACTGCTGTTGATGGAACTCCAGCTCCAGCATACATGTTTGCCTCAGCTGGCGCAAAAGATGTGCCTCATGGAAACTGCTGATGGATCTATTTATCCAGGCTAGCAATGGCCTTCTATACTGTTGAGGAACAAATGTAGAGGTGGATAGTGATTGATGATTCCCAGGCCAGCAAGCAACAACAGTTGCTATGTGCTTAGGCTGCTGACACCATGCTATAACCTGCAAAATTCCTCTGTCTGAGTTGGCTTTTGTTCTCACCACCATTTCATGCAGATACTCTGGCCAGGCTGGCCGTGCTTGACTGCAGGCCACAAGAAGCAGGGAGGGACAATGGCACAATTCTGGGCAGAGTCATAATCCCAATACAGGCTGTCCTAGTGGTAACTGCTTTTATTGCTGTCTTTCATCTTCATAACATAAATCTTATGATTTCAAAGAAGTTCAAAATGATGCAAGCATGTTTGTCATGGAATTTTGCTCCATGTCATGAAAAGAAAACTTTATTTGTCCTGTGTGTGGATATTGAATTGGTTATTTAGTTTCTTGCCCTGCTCCAGTCCCATGCTACTGGTGTTTCTAGTGAGGGGAAAAATTTAAATTTTGTTTTTCCTCTTACAGCTTTACTGGTAGGATATTGTTGTACTCAGCAATCACAGTTTAAACTACATGGGCATCTTTTCCTTGTTTGATCTCTGTAAATCTAAACCCATCAAAGTACTGCACAATCACCAGTCCAGCCATGCTTTTTGTAGTAACTCTCAATTTAAATATTGCACTAAGGAAAAGTTTTACAAATGTACTGACTCCCTAGCACAGTCCGCTGTTACCATTTATAAATGTTACGTGAATTAAGTTACTGCATCGTTTTCTCCCCAGGCATAAAGTGGCTGGTTTTGTGAGATACTGAGTATCAGTTCTTGCTGGAATCAGTGGGAACTGAGAGCCCTCAGAACCACAAGGATTTAGGAGTGAATACTATAGGGCAAGTTTTCTGTCTGTAAGTGAAAACCAAAAGGGTCAAAGCAAGGCTGTTCTAAGTTCTGAGAAGTCTGAAAAAATATCAAATTTACAGTCAGGCCAGCTTTTCAGAGACATCAGATGCATCTACAAGAATATTTCAGTTTGGCTCAAGAATGTGCTCTTGAAGCAGGTCTTCTGATCACCTTGATCTAATGGTATTCTGGTTCTCTCTGCACAGAGGTCTTGGAGTGCATGGCCTGGTTCCTTCTGAATACAGAAAAAGGAGAAAGCCGCTCCAGGAGGGCACCTGATGCATTCCAACAGCTAATTGACATTCAGTCCACAGGACCAGCTGCACTTAACTGTAGGTAAAACCCCTGAGACATGTAAAGCATGATGTTAGGTCCCCATCACTAATTGCTTTGGGCTATTACTTCTCACTGGTGCTACTACAGTTATCGCTAGCGTTAGCTTGAGTTTCGGAGAGGCAGAGTATTCCTATTTGCCACTGAAATCAACTGTAGATGCCCATCATTTTTGTGAAAATGAAAAGGATACCCACATTCCTGAAATTATATGTTCTGTGAAAGATATGCAGCTTTTAAACCTCCGTAGAAATTTCATTCTCTTTCAGTTGATAGAGGAACAAAATCTGGAAAAAAAGAACCTTTGTTTTGCAATGCATATGAAATCAATATTTTTATTTGATAGGTTGCAATCCTTTAAAGTCTTCAGATTTTTATGGATTATTTTTTCCAAACTTATTTTGCTACTTACTTATTTGGCTATCTAGAAATCCAGCACAACAGTGAAAATCTTTTCAAATAGTAAACATAACTAAATACATAATAAATGTATCATTAGGAATGTCTAAGAAAGCTGCTTCCAATAGATCACAATAGCAGCTGTTTTAAATTCATATGTTAATACAGGGCAGAGACTACCCAAGAGAGTACAATTATTTTTAAATAACATGTGAATACTTATTTAGCCATACACTGGGCAGATACTATGAGCCTCAGAATAAAACGGAGGCATGCTCGAAAAATATGTTTTGACATTACAATAGAGGGAGTAGTACCAACAGCTACACATAGATACTTTCCATATCTTATGGCATTTGAGTAGCTTTGCTGTTGAATAGACACAGTGCATCTTTTAGAACAACTTAGTCTTGGCTTTGGTACAGTTTTTATTGCTCTGTACTTTGTACTGGCTCCCTTCCATCACTCTATTCCTATTAGTCTGCCTCTTTTTCTGTGTACTGTATCATTCACACTAAAATTTGCAGCATCTGGCTGTTCCTGGATTTTTCCTGCTCTCCTGACATCTATTCTGTTCCTCTACCTTTTCTAGATGTAGTAGTAAATAATCTGAAATTGCTTTTAATTAAGTGTTCAGCATAAACAGCAGCACAGTTAGTTATGAGACTGGCTAATAGAACCACAGAAGTTCTAAAGCTAGCTTTACACTGGATATACTTTTCAAACATCCTGGCTGGGGTGAATTTCTCAGGAGAAGGCAGGACTGGTGCAAGGCTGTTATTCATGAGGCTAATTGAGAGACCTACTGAGGTCTACATCAGCACAGCTTCTAATTTCTTCCAGCTCATTTGTCCTTGCTGGTCCCCCACTACAGTGGCAGAAAGGGAGTTGCCAGATATCACAGAGAGTCTGGTGCAGCTAATAATGTAAGTTCATTTTATTTCAAATCTACTCTGTTTCATCTTTTCACAAAGTATATGCCTCAAAATACAGCGTCTGTACAGATGTATGGAAGGAGACTGTAACTGTAGACCAGGCCTATTGCATCTGTTGATCAGGGCAATGTTAGCTCAAGCAGCCAGTTTGGGTGTCATACATAATCCAGTTTTACAGGGATGAAAAGGACATAGAGGCCCTAAGGTTTAGCAATCTGCAGTTATACAGTAGCTTATGGTTGTAATATGGGCTGTGTGTCTTAGAGGAGTTGAGAGCCTGTGTGATGTACCTCTGTTGGCTCTGGGGCAGAGTTGGGCTGCTGTTGTCCCAGGCAAGACAGAGCATGGACCATGGCTTTGTTGAAACACGACCATGATGCATCCTTGTACACCTGTATACATACATCTGTAGACATAGGCATACTTCACATCATTTTATGAGCTTCTCAGGCACTATAAAGAGTAGGCAGTCTGCTGGCAGTGGGGATGGGGAAGAGACATGGAAATAGATCTCAAAACAATGGTTCAAACTATCCACATCAGAGGATGTGAAAGGGGAACTTGCCGCAGGGTAGGCAGTGACCACATCAGCCAAATGTGCACTATAAAATTATGCTGAGCCTGATTTCCAGAAATGCCCCAGCGAGTCACAGTCTCCTGTCTGGCTCCTTGTCCTCTATTAGTCATAATTCTGAGGTAGTAAGCCTGAATATAGTAACATGGATGCAGGTTTGGATGAAAGAATATATGAAGATGGCATTCTGAATATATCTGTGATAGCAATCAAAGCAAGAGAAAATATATAAACATATGAAGTGATTACATGATCTTCCCAGCCTTCTATTAAAAATTGGCTCAGTAGTTCTCCAGTATATGTACAACCTGACCAAAAAACTATCTAAATCCATTTATCAAAGTGCAGCCATCAAGACTATGCTCAGGTATCAAAAGCCTAAAGATGTTTTAACTGAGAAATCTATTTTGTCAGTGGTATTTGGCAATTGGGGAAAACTGCAATGGGACATTTTACCTTTTAGCTGTTACCATTATTTATTTTTATTATAATTCCTACTCATCCCTTACTTTTTAATATGGACCCTTTTTTGCTTTTTAGAATGCCTCTAGAGCTATAATTAGGCAAAATAGCCAAATGAAGAACTAATGTAAATATAAAAGCAAATAGTTCTAAAATATCAGCGACTGTAGCCTACAATAGACAAAACTACTATGCACTTTAGTCACTCAGCCACTTTAATAGATAGTTGTTAGGCCATATTTCAAAAACTCAGTGAAATGAATAGCATAGTTACTCTGACCTTGGAAAATAAATAGCAATGCCCTGAAGACACACTAAAAACATGTAAGAAAGTAGAACTGTTTTCTCTGTTTTAAACAACGTTTCATTCAATGGAAAAAAAGCCAAGGAATACATTTTTCCAGATGATTTAAGATGTAGTATGCTGATGCTTGTCTTCCAATAGCAATAATTAAAATAGCTTACGTGTGTAACCAGACCATAGACATTATTTTCACTGTTAGCCCATGCTTGTTTAAACAGCATAAGTTGCTAAAAATCTGCAGTTACTTTTGAACAAAAAAGCACTTGATTTTTCAGGATCTGGGGGGGGATTTTTCCCCCTTTTGTTCCAAAACCAACTACCAGTATGGCAAATAGTGATAAGTCCACACACAGAAGTTCAGCTCAGAACTCAATACTTAAGTCCCAAAACTTGCAAGTGCTTTTATACTGAAGTCTTCTCAGACTGTTTTAAGGACACAGGGTCTGACAGGCCACAAAATCTTGGGTCTTCATTCAAGGCTTCCCTAAAGCCAGAAATGTGCTTAGGAGAAAGTTTTCAGTTTTTATCTCTGTTTAAAAACAATTCCTTAACAAATAATTTTAAAAACATAATTAAACATGATCTTATTAATTAAGGAGTGCTTTGCAGGCTGTAGATCTGTATTTGATCCTCTTAGTTTGACCAAATTTTGCCTAACTAGCTAACTAGATAGATAAGAATCTGAATAAAAATTAATTTCTTCTGTGATGCAGAGCAAGACAATTGTATTCCTTTGGCGCAGGAGGCTACATTTGAGCTCAAAGAATGGATGCTGCTGCTGCTTGGATGAATAAAGAGATGAGAGTACTTTCAGCTTATGTTCCATTAGGAACAGTGGAAAGAGATGCTCACTGAATTTGAAAATGCAGAAATAATAAAAGTTATTTCTTTTTTTTAGCATTCCAGTTTTTCAATAGAAAGATATAAAGGCAACTATTTAGAACGATGACAGAAACCTTCAGGGAATGGTGCTGAACTTCCACTCAGATCAGAGAAGCTGCCCTGCACTCTCCTGACAACAGCCGGATTCTTGTCCTACTGTGGCAAAGGTGGGTATGTAAAAAACACTTAAACCAGACTGTATCTTAATGGCAGGTGGCCACTATTAAAATGTCATTATTTACTAGCATGTATCACTCAGTAGCATGAGATATTTTTTTTTTAGCCTATATCTTCATCCAACCTTATTGTGCGGTTAATGCTGGTTGATAGTTCTTCAGTTGTTCTTGGCTGCTCATAACTTCTAGGGGAGCATGGAGAGGCAGAACTGTCCTGGGACTACAGCAGTAATGAACTTCTCAGCCCTAGAAGTTCAGAAAGACAAATATAATGTTAAAGAAACTTTTCTTCCTCCCCTGGCGTAGGCATGGTGGTCCTATGGATCTGAGCCAAGATTTCTAGAAGCATCAGCTTTGTTCTAGTGATTGTGTTTCCTTTGAGAGCAGCTCAGATACACAATTCCAACAGAAACCAGCTCCACCTTTAGCCATCAACTTTAGAACAAATTATCCCTCTTGGGTTTTTCTGGTTTGCTTGGTAACTTTATGAAAAGCATGCATTTTAGATGGGATTAACTAAATCTGAGGTTTTTTTTTTTACCAGTTCCTAAATCAGGCAGATGTAGCAGTTAATACAGCTTCCGTTAGAAATGCTACCCTGTGTCTCTATTTTGTCAAAAAGAATTATTAAGGAGAGCAGAGGTCATGCACATTGCAAATATGCTTCTGCTAAAGCAGTGTATTCCTGGAGGAATAAACACAGACAGTGCTGAATTACTTTGTCATCACTAGAAATTGTCAGTCCCATAATGTTCGGGAGAGCAGACAGGTTGGCAGCTGCACAGAACCAGAAAAAAAATGCTCACACTGAAAAGTGCAATGAACTTCTTAGTCTAGTGCATGTAGCTGTTTTCAGCTGATAGTAAGGAATAAGATGAGCTGCTGGGAAGGAGTAGTTTTTAGCTGCTTCATTGGCTAATGTGGGAGAAGGTTTGCTGGCAACAAGGCTCTCCTTGGTGTCGCACCATAGTGAGGTACTTGTCTCAATGAATAGCCAAGGAACTTCTTTTCTTTCGAGAAATACTGATAATTAATGTAAATAACTTTCCAGCAAAATAGAAAATCCCATTTAAGTGCTGCAAAAGAGAAGTTTCTATGATTCAGTTTTTTTAAATGTGAAAATAAGATGCGGTAATGACAGTCTTTTTTAAAGGAGCGTGAAAAGAAATTATTCATTTAGCAAATGCATATAGAAGAAATGCTAGTATGACCTTGTTGTTGCTTTTTCCTCACCTGTAAAGATGCTAGTTACAGATATTAACTTGAGAAGTTTACTTTGATCATGTAAGACTCATAATTAAAAGTTTTTGCTTAGCCACTGCCTTACTCTTCAATGATGGCCACTAACATTCTGTCAATACAGACAATCTTGAGGCACTGATGCTTGCTGGGGAGATGACTGCACTACTCTGTTGGATCATCTGGCTTCTTTTCCCCTCTAAAAAATCTATGTAACACAGTCAAAATATTGCTACCACATACTGTCATTAGTAGCATAGGTGTAAAGTTTTAATGAGCAACTTCAAACTGCAGTTGAAAAAGGTAATTTGAAAAAAAAAATCCTCATAGAATCACAGAATGGTTAGAGTTGGAAGGGACCTTAAAGATCATTGAGTTCCAAACCCCCTGCCATGGGCAGGGACACCTCCCACTAGACCAGGAAATGCTTAATTCTGGGGGATTTTTTACCAATCTCCAGCAATAATCTAGACAAAAGGGTTATTTTGTTTATAACTGCTGCCTTGCAGCACAAACACTTGCAGGTGTGCCTGCCTCCAAGTCTTCCTTTGCTGGTCAGGCACAGTTCCTAAACCTCCTGATGTAACTGCTCCATTAAGGCTGCAGTAATCTTCTGTCACTGCTGGACTGAAGTCTTCGCTGAGTCACATGCCTCTTTGGAAGGTACTCACTGTATTCACCTTTTCTTTCAAGACAGAAACACCTTCCCTTGTCCTTTCCTGTCTAATTTCCATTAGCCAGATGGAAAGCAAGTTTGACTGTCCAGGGCACGTGAAGTATAGCTCCTTGGTCCTTTCTGTTCCCCTACGTGGATAACAACTTTTCAGCCTCTCTGTCTCCAAAGCAACTGAATTTTAATTGACTCAACTGCAATATCCACACAGGTAGGGTAGGGCAGGTAAGAAAAATGCTTCTCAAGGCTTCCTAATGATTACTGGTACAAAGAGATCTCCTTTCTCAGGGTTGCCATGAACCATCACAAATCCTTATGGACTGTAAAGGTTTGACTGTGCAGCCAGTAAAATATTTTTTTATGATGTAATTTTCCCTCAGTACAAACTCATGCATTTCATTTTATTTTAATAGAATCAACACTTTTCCTTTATAGTTTTGGAGTATATTCATGGGAGGTGTGGGGGGAAAGATGCAAAAACACCACCAAAAATAGCCAGCAATAATATAATATGTGGGATATAATAGAGTACCATGCTGCTGTACAACTGATTTTACATTTCTGTCCTTTCAGAACTTCCAAAAGATTATGGAAATTGGGAACCATCATCATTTTCATGTAACCATTAGGTGAAACATCAAACCTCCTTACCTGTCCCTGGAAATACATTCTTTGCTCCCATGCTAAACTTCTGCAGGAAAGGTATTATTGTCCAAGTCATAATAACTCAGAATA
This sequence comes from Gallinago jamesoni, assembly GCA_025769975.1. NCBI lineage: Eukaryota > Metazoa > Chordata > Aves > Charadriiformes > Scolopacidae > Gallinago > Gallinago jamesoni. The sequence continues at coordinate 17,881,158 of JAOQGH010000051.1, forward strand.
AGGTAGGTAATTCATTGTATCAAAAATTATATATATATATATATATATTTATATGGGTGTGCATAAAAAAGAGCATGGCCAGAGATTGAGGTCGGTCATCCTCCCCCTCTATTCTGCCCTGATGAGTAGACTACTGGACTACTGTGTCCAGTTCTGGGTGCCCCAGTTCAAGAAGGAAAGGGAACAGCTTCTAGAGGGTACAGCAAAGGGCTACAAAGATGATCAAGGGAACAGAGCACTATGAGGAAAGACTGAGAAACCTGGGTCTCTTTAGCCTGGAGAAGACCGAAAAGGGGATCTTAACATCTATAAATATCTAAAGGGCAGGTGTCAAGAGGATGGGGTCAGACTCTTCCCAGTAGAGTCTGGTGACAGGACAAGGGGCAACAGACACAAGGTGAAACACAGGAAGTTCTGTTGGAACATGCAGAAAAACTTCTTCTGTGTGATTAAATACATACATGTTTGTATATTTTATATACAGTAGAGATGAAGTTATGAAGTTACTGAATCTTATCTGTGTCTGCTGCTGGCTATGCAGTTTCCCTTAGCCTCATAAAATGGCATTGTCTTGAAAGAGGCTCAAAGAGAAGATATCTATTCACCATTAGTATTTTCACAGTTCCTGGGGAGCTTATGTAGATATGGCATGCAAGGACTACATGAGGCCAACTATTCAGTTTGGGTTTTTTGTGAGACTAGCAGATTTTATGATTCTGCAGGTAAGTAGAACACCATCATGAAGATGAATACAGGTAGTTGAGCCCATCCTTGGCAACCACTAGGATCAGAATAAGAAATTGTAACCATTTGAACATTTAACAGGGTAGAAGACAATGCAGGAGATGAAAAAGGGAGAGCCTAGTACTACTAATATAGAAAACTAGGAAATTTGACAGTTCCTTGAAATTTTCTTTGTCGTAGAATCTGCCAGAACTCTAATGAATTTTGTTCCTATCACTGGACAGATTCAAAATAACAAAGAATGCAGCATTAAAAAAGTTTGACTCATAGGAAATAGCTTGTTAAAGCATGAGGCAGCTTTCTGGTGTACATTTTTTCATGTCCTGTTACAAAAAGATCAAAACATTGTGAAGGATGTGAGGCAGCTGAGAATTGTTAAAAATGCCACTTCTAGCTTAAGACATACTTTTGATATTATATCTATTGCATATCTAAAACTGTCAGGCTACAATGAAATTTGTCACCTATATTTTACACTTGTATTAAGTGAGAACATGAAAACTGGCCTCTGGTAACACTAAGTTTGACAATTCTTGTACATATAACTGTTAGTAGAATGATTTTACAAGCCAAGGCTGTCAAACACATCCTGTTGTAATCTTTTGGGAGACAGAATGCTACAATGTATTTTCTAAGCCATTTTTACTGTCTTACAATGTTCTCTCAGGTCATATTAAATCATTTGCAGTGAATTTTTTTTTTTTTAGGCAGAAAAGCTTGTCAATACTGAAACTGAGAATTGGTCTGTCAAGTTAGAGGTGCAAAAAAATTTAATTTGTAATTGAATCCATGTATCCTTTGAAATGAAGTAGCTAATCTAAAAGTAAGCAAAATGAATATCCTGCCCGGCTAACTTCTAACTTCAAAAGTCATAACAGCACGGCTCAGACTTGTGCATGAGATTCTGCAGTTCAGTTTTTCTTTTCTTTGTGCACATTTTGTATCGCTGCATGGTCTGTGCCTTGGCACTACCTTGGCTTAACTCTCTCTTGATAGCCTCAGCTTAATCCTCTGGTTAAAACTGAGCATATGCCAGAGAGCAAAGCTTAGCTGAGGCTTTCACATACATACTTTGCACCAGAATGCCAGAACACATCGTAAATATTGAAAATAGTGATTTGGGGTTTTGTGCCATATTCCTAATACTTTTGGGAAGGCATAGAAAAATCCGTAGATCAAATACAAGTTAAATGAAGTCCTGTTACGCTCCCTGAAAATGAGAATGAAAAGGAAAAAGAACTACCTTTAGTTTGCTGAAATCAACTTTGGATGAAATTTAAGAAAATACGCAATATAACGCAAGACATTTTCCCTAGACTCTCTTCTCAGAACAATAATGTTAATTAATGCAAGTGGAAAAGGAAATTAACTAAAAGGAGGTGGGAAAGGGACTGGAAAGGAATCAGCAGCACTGCTTTAGACCTGGACCACATAATTCATGGAGGAAGCGGGGATTGGCCACCGGCACACTGCTCTCCAGCTCACTCGCTCTCTCACTTGGTGACTTTAATTTTACACAAGCTTTATCATGAACAGGAGCTCTGTATTTTAAGAGCTGCATAGTGTATAACTAATTTGAGAGATGAGTGTAAATTTAGCTCAAACATTTTGAAGTCTCTGTATTTCACTGTGTAATTTCTTTTTTTCTTCTGAAATACATCATCCGTCAGCAGTGCGTAAGGACAGTCTAAATCAACTTCCATTCACCTGCCGTTCAGCGCTTTGGGACACTTCGTCAGCAAGCTGCTTCTGACAGTTATTTATAGCTCAACATTTCAGCAAGATAATTGCAGGTAACACTCCTGGAAAGGCAACTCAACAGTTATTGCTCATAATATGATTATTTTAATTACTAGATCTCTTTGATGTGCTACTCTCGGACATGCTGAACCGTGGGGACGATTTCCAGCCTAGCTCCCAAATCAGGCAGCGCTGCTCTTGGCTCCAGGGAAAGGCTGCTCTGCCAGGACCCTTGGTGCACGTCTCTATCTCCCATTAAATCAGGTGTAATGTTAGTGTCCTCCTGGTGTGTTTTCAGAACATTATTGAGAAACAGAAATGCCTTCAACTCCTTTCTTTTTCAGGGAGTTTTCCTGGGAACTTTGATACTCTGTGCCGGCTCACCTATTTTATACCAGTCAAGCTCTGCTCTTTGGCATTTTTTACTTGACATCTGTGTGTGTTCTGGAGCTGTGCTTGGTTGATATGATCTCTTTATCAATACTGTCTGTATTCCTCAAATTCCTCTTTGTACTGATGCTAAATTTTTGAGAGTGTGCTATGATCCTTTGCATTTAGGTCCTGCACATGACATGGTGAATAGTCATCCCCCTCACACTGGAACTCCTTGCTACACAGATCTTCTGGCAATTCCACTATCTCTGCACTTTTTCACAAAATATCATATCTGATATGAGTCCAGCACCTACTGTGATGATACATGCTGCAGCCAGTGCATTTCAGTCAGGGACTGACAGGCTATTTTGTCTGCAGGAGTTCAAAAGCAAATGTATTCAAGCATTTTTTTCTAACCTGCTTTGATGTTGACACCTATGAATTTGTTTCTCCTTGTTAATACACACTATAAACTCTCATCATACCTTTAGTTCCTGTTTCAGAATGATCAGGAGTTGTATGTAGTTTGATAACATGAAACGTGCCAGTTGGACCGAAATGAAATTTTGCTCTGATTCAAGCAGTTCTCTCTCATAATCTTCATAGTGTGCTTTGGACGTCTGTTAGGTTTATTTAGTTTTATTTAAGTTGTGCTTAATATTTGCTGTGCTTGACTCTCCAAGCACATCCACATGTGGAAATTTAGAGTAACTGTTGTAAAGCCAATAAAATTGTACCTTAGATTCAGCTGTAAGAAGAGGAGTAGCTGCAGCTTCAAGGTTTAGTCTTTAATCACATTCATGTCCAGCAGATTTGGCTCTTTATATCAACTACTGCATTAATAACAAATTAAGCAGACACACAGAACAGATTACAAATAGTAGTCATAGAATGAAAAAAAAAATCTTCTTTTAGCAAGAATATTTTGTTACTTCACAATAAATCCCATACAATTTTGCTCAGATTTCTTCTAGCAAATCTTTATATTTATATGTCAGTTTAGGTCAATTTCCAATTCCAAAAAAAAAAGCCCCATGTTCTTATAATACAACAGTGCTGAGGTCGCTTAAACGCACTCTGCAGCTATCACAGTTGGAGTATTATGTGTTAAGAAGTGTAAGTTTCTGATCTCAAGTAATATCTTCTCCCCAGCTTATAAATGTTCTTTGTGACTTATTGGTATGTACAGGAGACCACATTTCTGATGTGAGTGTCCACCTTTAGCATTTGGACCTTTTGCTTGTTTCCTGTTTGATAAATGGGTCATCTGTCAAAACGACTTGCTGAAATTAGCTGAATGCTTGCATTCCACATCTGTGTGCAAGGTTGAGTAATTGGGAGTCATTACTGGAACTGTTAATAGAGGATACGGCAATGTGGGAATCTATGTCCTGAGGGCATACAGTGCTCAGAGAGTCTATAGAAAATAAACAAGTTTAAATAGAAACAACACAACTCACAGGAACTGCATGGAGTAGATACAATACAGTTTATGCAACAGATGGTATTCAGTGACAGTGGCAGACTCAACAAGGCATGATTTTTAGTTTATCTATTGTTGAACATAGGCCCAAAAGTTGTTGAATGGTCCATTCAAAATGATGGTTCTGCCAATTCCAAACCATGAATGACTTTTCCTGGTGGGAGATAGCATGTGTTGGTGCACACCGATAAAGAAAACTTGGAAAAATATTGCTTTGGAAGAGACATTGCATCTGATAGGCAATATTTGCTTTCCAGAAAATAGCATTTTACTCCCAGGAGATGAAGGCAGTAGTTTGACCATGTCCATAAGCAGTGTGCTCTGTCAGATCTGCTCTGAAATCCCCTTTCTTCAGGTGCTGCATGCTCCCTTCAGAGCAGATGTGGGGCAGATCACTTGCATTCTCCCATATGTTTTACCACAAACACAATTATCTGCAGGTTGTGTCTTAAGAAATGGAGTGTCTTACCACACTGGTCAATGAAAGCTGTAAGGTCACTTTACCTCTCTTTGCCTGAAACAGAATTAACCTCCTTGGAAATGATGAAAATTTAGTTTTGGCATCCTTGGAGCAAAATAGCAAGGCGATCTGAGGGGGGGCAGTACGTACTGGAATGTTTATTGCCTTGCCCTTGCCAGAAAAGCTAAAGCTTTCTGGGCACTATTAGTGGTTGAGGTGAGCTGAATTTATGGCTCTTAGTCACTTGCTTATTTTGGAAGGGTTTCTGAACACATATATATTGGAATAGAGTCCAGAACACCATTTGTGGCATTTAAATCCCATAATGAATCACAAGTTGAGGATATGATTCAATATCTTAAATTGCATTATCAGATTTGTGACTCATGGTCAATGACACCAAGTCTGGCAGTGTTCTGAACAATGCTTTCAGGAACAACAACTTTTGATGACTTTTCTTATGGTCATGAGGTCAAGGTGGTATGTGCTCAGGTCACAGAGCTGTGTTCCTGCAGTACAACCAGCGTCCTGCAAAGGAAGTGCTGTGTTCCAAAAGCACTTGCAAAGAGCTATTCTCCCTAACTTTCACCAGCTGTTCCAAACTGTAGCAAGAATTTCAAAATGAGCTTCCTTCAAAAATTTGACTATATGCCGTGTTGTATATATATAATTGCAGATAACTGTAAAAATGTTTTTTATCCCTGTCTTCTCTATTCTCAGCATACATAGAGGCAGGATGGCGGCACCAGTTAGAACTCTCCTACCCTTTCCAGCAGCATCTTGGCCTATAGCCCGCCTTGCTAGACTGACTTACACTCTGCCATGCTTCAGTGATATGTGACTGGCAGGAACTGCAAGACTGACCAAATGATAATGCTTCAGATCCATGCTGCACAGCCAGCAATGACTGCACTAGCAGCAAGGTACTGGGGATTCAGGCTTCTTAAAGCAAAGACTTTTTTAACAGGAAGAAGAAGGAAAATCAAGAAAAATGGAAATTTTAAGCAAGGAGACTAAGGAATAATCACTTCTAACTGTTGGTACTCAGAATACGCCTTGGAAGAACCTCAGGCTAAGAGGAAGAAAGTAAGTGAACTATTTGTAATATAGCCAAATTAAAGAAATCTTTGAGTTACCTTCACGGTCCTCTTGCCAATTTGAGAGGAACTGTGCTACACCCAGTGGTATCAAAGGCTGTCCTGGTAGCCAACTGACAGCAAATACTCATTCCCTAGTTCTGATTGTATGTTTACTTACCTTTACAACAGTAGACAACAGGATTGATTCACAGGTCTCACTAAAGAGTACACCACGCTGAAATATAAATGATGGTTTCAGTCAGGCACTGTAGAAAGTATCTGTGAAGGAGTATGAACAGACAGAAATCATAAGCAGCCCCTCTCTCATGAAGTTTGTCTGCAGATGCTGACAGACACAAAGTCTGGAAGAAAGCCTCTGAGATCTTAAGGTTACAATTTGGGTAACATCATTAAGCAGAAGTGTGTGTGAAGACAGTGTGCTTCTAAATTTCCTTCTGTGATTCACGCAGTGAATAGTGCCACTCACATCTAATCTGTGTTTGGCTGACCTGCCAAAACATTAAAATCTGTGAAAAAATGCAGCCTACTGAATTTAAAGTGGGTGGCTTGTTTTGAGACAGCATGTTCTTAGGACAAACACTCCAAGCTGGGAGAAGCCCAGGATAATTTGAAGTCTGGAGTGGCTAGTTATGGTGGAAGTTAAATTATTTCCTCATTGCTGACTCCTGTTAAATACTAATGGGCACAAAGCTAGTATCTGTAGTAGCAGAGGACGCATAAATTGGGACATTCTCCACTTCGTAATCTATTGTTTCATTAGAAAGTTTGTTACTTCAAGATGCAAAAGACCTGGGTCCTGAGGCAGCAAAGCACCAACACACCTCATGGATGGTAGATTCAGTGTGCCTTCTGCTTACTTAGCTGTTAGGTTTTCTAACAACTATCCTTGTGATTTGCTTCTATATGGCTGATTTGACTCAATGAAGCGACAAAACCATAACATCATCCCTCCAATCCTTCCCTAGAGCTCTGCTTTCCCTACCAGGGGTTTTGTAGCAGTTAGTTAGGCTTAGCCCATGCACTAGGGCTGTTGCTATCCATGCTGATCAAATATCGGCTGGTGATTTCCATGTGATTCCCCAGCTGCATGGACTCTGAGGGAACTGCTGTTACCTCTGAGACAGTATGGCAGGGACTCCAACTTTCTGTTCACAGCCAAGAAAATAAAATCATTGTCCAGGAAATAGCTCCCAGGCATAATAGCAATAAAACCACTAATGCTCACATAGTAACAATAAGAACATGCTGAGCAGCCCTGGAGGATCTGGAGGAGACTGATCAACATCCTGCAGGATAAATCTTTTTTGTAAACAAACATGAACAAATTTTATCCACGCCTCAAGTTGGCAGGAAGCAAACCAGGTTGGATACAACAGGTAATTAAGATACACCACTAGATTCTCAGGTTCTTTATGTCAGGAACTGTTCTCATTTACTTCTGTGGTGTTGTAAACCCCTTACTGATGCTCAGGTAACACAGTTTCTGTGTCTTGAGCATATTACAGTGTTACTGTAAGAGAAGAAAGCTCAGCCTTATCATCATCTCACAAAATGGCTTCCTTAGTCCAGGCTGGATAATACCAGTAAAACTCAAACAAGTGGTGCTATGTGCTGAGCGCTTCCTCTGCTGCAAAGCGTTGTTCATTTTTCAGAGGCAGATAAAACAGATGGGATTGGTGACAGGTTGACTAGGATACACACAGTGAAACCTGTGCATCTGTCATGAGAGGAATTCATTGGTTTTGTACAGATCTAAGCCTCAGATTTGGGCTCCTGTCTAGTAACAAGCACTCCAGTTGTAGTAACCAATTATGCTCAGCTATTGTGCACCTGCATTTTCTTAGTTAAAAAAGCCCTTTTGCTGTTTACACCAGTAGTGGTGGTGAAAATCTGGAAGTGACAAACTTTTGTTGGAAATCATGTATTCCCTGGAAGTCTCTTACATTCCATCATCTGTACTTGGGGTTTTTTTTAACATTCGTTCTCCCATTCCTAAAATGAGCTGCCAGTCAACCTCATTTCTTTACTTAAATCCTGCTAAGAAAACACCTATTTATCTTGGTTTCAGCATAACAGCAATTAAAAAAAATCAAACACTGTATGATAAATTTAATATCACTACATCACAGGTAATTTGTTTCAGTGTGTGCCCAGCTTATTCCAAGAAAGAAAATGCTTGGACTTGTTTTCCTTAAAACAAAGAGTATTTAAAACCTACAGTTTCACTAAACCACTAAAGTGGATCAAGGGTATTCTCTCATCTCCACTTGAAGATCAAGTCTCTGACAGTGAGGTCTGAAGTGGGAATAGCAGTGGTGTTTCTCTGCTGGCTTTTGCATCACTTTTAGTTGTCATTGTTGATATGCAAACCCACCTTTTCAATATATTTTCATTCTGAAGAGCTTAAAGCTGTCCTATAGCATTTTATTCACCATCCTACCAGTATCGTGTATGGCTCCTTCCCTCATTAGGATATATGATCTGAAAAAGAAACATAAAAGAGAGAAGCACAATAACAGCAAGTGTTTTATTCCCACAGACTTTGCAGTTTTTCTAACTATTGTCCCAATCTGCCCCCGGGGAGCTCCAGGGAACATGATGCATCTATTGCTGTTGCTCTTTTGACCTCCAACACTGATCTGTTGCCCAATAAAATATCTCTCAAAGGACAACATGGTGTCACAGCTCGTTTAGAACCTGAGAAAACCAGCTCTTTGCATAAACAGGCTCTATCTTCCCTTTGTCCTTTTAAGAAATATAGCCAATGATATATATTTTTTATGGTATTATCTGCTATCCAGTGCTCTCCATTTTCTGCAAAGCACAATACGGAGTCATTAACACAAGTGAAGGATGTCATGTAATGTAATATCCTCTGCTCAGCCACCTATTATATATACTTTTGTACTTGACTGAGTAGATTAAGTAAAGTACAATATTTTATAAAGAAAGACTGTAATATAAAGAAACTTATTTTCTTTTGTAGTGTCTCTGTTCATCTGTGTCATGGATCTGCTCTCTTTTACTGCAGTGGAAAAGATACATTAAAATTAATATTCTAAGCTAGGATTTTCAAAGCAGACTATGTCAGTGAAGTGTCCAAAAGCCACTGACATTCAATGGGAGCTAAGTCCTTAACCCCTTTGAAAATTCTTAGCCAAAACCCATTAATGCATACTTCAAAGAGATAATATTCACAATTCTAGGAGTCATTTTTCTAACAGCCTTTCATTCTCATTTCTAACAGGCCCTTTTCCCCTAGATCCTAACCCCCTGATGGGGTACAAAACCAAATTGCTTCCATGTCCTTTGTAATTCAGACCTCAGCTTTAGCTCTGACTCTTTTGAGGCATTTGTTTTTATATTTAATGACATACAAAGGTCTGTCTAAAAGAAACAAAATTAAACTCTTTAATATTGCTTTTCCACCTTTATCTCATCTCACCAGTCATTATGCCTCTTATAATGAGCACAGGCACCAGTTCATCTACATATTTTGACTCCTTGCTGTGAAGACTTAATTAATTCATATGTTGTGTTTCTTGCTTATGGTCACTTCTCATATTTTGACAAAAATTAATTTACCCCGACTAGTATAACATCCCACTTTGTAGCCTTTCCTTCTAAAACATGATACTACTGGATTTGTAGATTGTGGCTTGTCACATTTTTTTACTTCAGCCATTTACACTAATTCTGCCCCCCCCACCCCCCCCACACCCTTAGCATGATAAGACTTCATTGATTAAATAAAACACATACAAAAGATGTGATCAGGTCTGAATTTTTGCAAATAGCTATTCAAATAACTCACCAGAAAGCAGGTTTTAATTGAATTAACAGTCAAGTGATACTGTAGTAGCAAAACCCTACCAAGAATCCGCTACGCTCTATTGACACCTTGTGGCTGGTTCATCATGATGCAATGTATTCATCCAGACTACTGTAACTATGAGGGACCATAATGTAAAACCTGTAGAGGAAATATTTTAATTTTAAGTACTCACAGTGGGTGGGAGCCTGATACAGTGTCTAGATCAAACTCAATTTTAACTTTTAGTCGTATCCCAATCCAAATTTAAGTATATATGTCCTTCAGTGCTGAGCATAGGACCAAGACATAAACACTTCCCACTTCCACTACAATTCAGATCTCTGTGGGATCCAGAATATGTGTCCTGAACTTACCTCAGACTGCAACATCTCTGGCTGACATGTCGTACTTCAGCCTCCACACTAAAGGTAGTAGGATAAAGAAGGAACAGCTTTTGTTGTAACAGCACCTGCTGCCAAAATACAATGAGTTTCAAATTGTATTTGCAGAAGGAAATGCAAGCTTTGAGGTATGCATGTGAAATAACAACGCTCTGGAAAGGTCAAACGGAATGAAGATGCTACATGCAAGCAGGTTTTTTTTTTTTTTACCATCTACCTGATGAAGAGGCAGTGGCATGATGCAGGAAGCCTACTTAAAGCAGACAGATGGGCTGTAACATATATACCTGAGACAGCTCATCTGCTCAATATGTAATCATTGTGTTCAAAACCATTTTCATACAATCGTCCTGAGTAACACATAACTACCAGGAATTTACAAAGGAAGGAAAAAACTGCCGAAACGTTCATAGAGGGAAGGATTTGAAAAGGATTCAGATAAAACAAGCAGTGCTCTGGCCAGCATCCAGTGAATCACTGAAAGACATCTAATTATTTCCCAGGAAGACTGCCTCCACCATATGACCCTTGAAGACAAATAATCAAATAAGACTGCTAACTTTGCAAATAAATTACCCTTCCCCAAAGACCATTGAATCTGTTTTGGTTCATTCCCTTGCAAAGCTAGAGACTCCCTCTATCAGTCAATGGCATGAAATGTCAGTCACATGAAACTCTGAAGCTAATGATTTCAGTGAAAAATGGTATTGAATCATGACTTCGGCTTCCTGTGAGCAAATACTGTCCTACAAATTAAAGGCTAGTTATCCAGCTTTTGGGAAAGAGAGAAATTGGCATCAGGCAGTCCCACCTTTCTCCTGTTCTTTTTCTGCTTCGAATAAAAGTAGGAGGATGCTTGGAGGCCTTGCTTCAGCCCTGGAAGATGAGTCAGTGTGAGCCACTGCTAGAGATGACATACCAGGAGCTGGGGTGATGCTCTGGAGTTCGTGGAGACCTTGGATGCCTTTGGGAAACAATGGCAGAGTTGTGAGGTTGACTGCAGTGATGGCAGGGGCTGGCTGAGTTGTTGGTGTATCTGAAGGAGTTGGGCAGGAGGAGAGCAGATACTGGATTTTTTATGCACAGTGGGGCCTCTCAAGTTTAGACAAGACTGTGACAGTGCCTCCGCAGCCCACTACAAGTATAACACTATCCTGCAAGCCCAGCTCCAAGATCAGGCAAAAATCAAGGATATGAAATGGAGGAGGAGGAGGACAGGAAGGATGCCTGGACTGACTGGGTCTCACCCATTTCTATGTCTAGATAAAACTCCACCATAGTTGTTTTGAGGTTTAGACAGTTTAAGGGTTATTGATTTCTGGTGTTTGTTTAATTATGTTCATTGAGAAAAAGACATGGTCCCTGAAGGGCTTTTGACCACACAGGAGTCTCCAGCGACACAACTCCACCAGGATGCAGGTAGGAATTGGTTGATGTGCAGCCCTACCCATGAGACAGTTTCCAGCAAGGACAAGACCTGCTGGGTAAACCCTGCCCCTCACAGTGGAACTCAGCCAAGTAACCTCAGCTTAATGACAGTCTAACATTAAACAACCTGCAAACTTTTGTTGGTTCAAAGTTTGGCAGAGTTGAATGATGATTCTTTGAAAAGAATTACAGTAATCTATTCATCGTCATGGAACAAGACACAATTTAAAAAATTCACCCCCAAATAATTCAATGTTATATACTTTTTATTCTAAACAGTTGTGTTTGTTTGTTTTAAAGATTCCTTAAATGAACAATAAGTTATTAATCACAAAACAGTACCTCAACACAGTAAGAAGTATCCTCAATGATGCCATACAAGGAGTTATGGGAGAAGAAACCATTCTTTAAGAAAAGGCAGCGTGTCCTAAACCTAAATTGAAACCTTGTGTCACTACTGATATTGAAGTAAATTTATTGTGAATTTCCCTCCTCTCTCCATACATACTTATTCTCAATATTCAGAACAGGAAAAGACTGCTCTGTGAAATTACAGAATCTCTCTCCTCTGAGTGAAAGGAGAAGTGGGGTTTAGAGGAAGGTGGAAAAGACATGGAAAATGTTCTTGGGAAGTCCACCATCCTCAAGTACAGCAAAATGAGCTGCAGCTGCTCTCCAAAGCTGATACGAGGACACAGCACATCTCGGCAGCAGGATGCTGACATAGGAGTGACATGTCCAACCAGCTGTAGTACAGACCAACCCAGAACTGTGGGTTGGTAAAAGTAAGTAAAGAAACAGTAAAAGAAGCTTTCTGTCTCAGCTAGCTCTTCAACATACAGAATTCTTGCAACTTACACAGCCCTCTTGACCATGGCACACCATTCCCAACAGCCAGCTTGCACAAATGCATTGTGTTTTGGAGACTTAAATTCACTAACACACACGTGAGCTATTCTATGCCTGTTGTCCTCAGCGACTATGAAATTTCCCTGGAATTTTAATTTGTAAATTTACTAAACCAGGGTGGCCAAGAAACATGCTCCAGGCCACAATGAACCTCAGTATACCACAGTATAGCAGGGAATTGAAACAGACACCAAGGCAACACTCTAAAGCCAACCCAAGTTTCCTTTTTCCTTCTTATTCTTCCCTTCCTCTTTCAGTCTAGTAAGAACCTATGAAATCTCACTCTCTTTTAAATTCCCGCCTTCCTACCCTTTGGGATCCTGCCCAAGCCCCTTCCTGCCTGCCACATATTCTCACATCCCCTGTGCTCTGCTCTTCAGATAACAGGATAACTCTACAGGAGTGAGCACAGTGGCTGGCTGGATGACAGCCATCAGCCCAGCTCTCTCTGCTCTGTGGTTTACACAGCTCTTGCAATGAATACATACTGACTCATGAAAATGATAACAGATGTGAAAAAATTACAGCTTCACCACCTGTTGCTAATGTAATGGATTTAATTACTGGCAGACAGCTTGAATTATTTTGAGGTCTGTTACAAAAGGAAGATTTTTTTTTTCCCCTGTGGGAGACCCTTGTTGAGAAACTTGTGGTTCCATAAAGGCAAACAGCTACAGGGGACAACCCTGTGAAGTGAAACCCTCTGATTCCTTACAGACCCTTTTCTGCCAAGAATTTCTTCTTGCATCATTCTCTGATGTGTTAATTATTTATTTGCCCGAAGAATTTGTCTCAGTTATATACTTTCAAACTCTCCACAAACTGACCATAATTTCAGCAGCAGCTTTGCCCACCACACTGGTATTTGCCCTGATACTGACCAGTGGTTTTGCTACCATCATTCACAGCAAAGAGAAAGGGCGGTAAAACTGATACAGGTATTCATTGCAACTGGGAAGAGTGGAATTTTTTTCTATGCATCGTCTATATGGCTGTCTGAAAATTTCTGTATTGATACTAACAAATGCAAGACAATTATTTTTTTTGAGCACCAGTATGTTTGAGATAGATCGTATTCTCAGTATGTGCTTCAGGCTGGGAGAATGGGAATTAATATTCCTATTTATAGCATGATGTCTGCTGAGTGGCCATTGAGCTCAAGAGGTTAAACTGAGCATCTCGGTTAGGTGTTGACCTAGTGGTAGTCAAACAGAGAAGGCAGTGGGCAAGCAGAAAAAATGAAGAATCTTGTGGTATCCTTTCTATTTGCTGGTGAGAAAATTTGATCTAAGATCTGGACCTGTTTATAGAAAATTTTGTCCGAGTCCTTAGCTATCTGCACCAGCTGAGGTCATGAGAGGGAGAGAGTGGACACCCTTTCCTTGCTCATGGTTGCTCTCTGGTTAGAAAAAATGAAAGAGGTAACCCCTATGCCCACAAGAAACCTCTGCTTTCCTCATGGCATAGCAAAAAGCTTCAAGGGTGAAAGCAAAGGGCAGCCAACACGAGACAGACAATGGTAGGTACGTTCACACACCGTGGAATACCACTGCGTAAATAGTCGTCTTAAGACACCTCCGTAGATACACTTAATTTAAAATATACTTGCTTAGTGAAGTGAGAACTGTTGGAACAATAGTCAGTGGCAGAAACCTATGACCCTAGAGAAAACAGGCAAAACAGGGAACCGGTTAAAAGACAGGACTAATGGCCTTTCTTAGCAAGCAACTAAAGCAGGTGCCACAAGAGTCCCTTTGACTTCTGTGAGGTAACTTACATGCTGAACTACAACACATAAGCTAGTGAACTGTTGCCAATTAAGAGCCAGAAAAAAGAGAAAACAAAACCAAATGTGAGAATAGGAACATGAAGGCATAATGTAAAGAAGAAGATGTAGTCTTCCTCCCATTTTTTGTCACTTTTTCACTCCAACCCAAATTTTCTGCACAGAGTGATGTATTTTACTTTAATTGCTGTCATCATCAGCTACATTGGAAGGTCATTTGTGCCATCATTATCGGCATTACCTTATCAACTGCAGCACGCAGCTCGGTTTTTGCTGTTTTTTTCCTAGTAGGTTCTTTCCAGTCCCAATTTTCTTCCCAATTATGGGGCCATCATTAGTCGTATTCTGTAGTAAAAAAAAATAAAAAATAGAGTTATTCAGGTTATTTCCTAGATAAGTACAATAATTGCAGGGAAGCATCTTTTGTGGCTGCCTGCCCCCTTGCAATGGCTAGGTTAACACATGCCTCAGCTACTGTCCTGCAGCTGTTGGCATCTTTTTTCTGGGGAATTAAAATCCAACAATATGTAATATTGCTTTACGTCGTATTATCTTCAGCTAACATTATTCTTAAAATATTATTTTAGTACTGTAAAGACATATTTAGGAATGGCTGTCATCTGTCCAGACATAAATATAAATAAAATAAAGGTTTCAATAATGATAAGAAACAAAAATTACTACTCCTTATGAAGAGATTTAGGTCAAAAGTCTCATTTCCCTAAGCAAGAGCATATCATGGTCAACAGTAAGATTATAATGGGATGACTTGCACATACACTTGAGCATATGTGTGTTTAAAAATTTTATAATTCATTTTAAGTTGTTCCTGCACATCATTTTGCGCTCACTGTTGTGGCCTGCTTCATTTGATTTATTTTTCCTGGTGATTATCACAGGGAAAGAACAAAAAAGATGCTTACTCCTTAGACCTGCGTTTCTTCATGTGGCCATGCAGTGGCACAGGAGACCAGAAATCACCGTAGAACTGCACTACGCATTTGGTAGTTTTGAGGCAGGACTTTGCTCAGGTGTGAGGGTTGGGAGCCTGAGAAAATAAATTACGTTGCACTTTAATGCTCTGACTGATGCAACACCCTGTGACGCCTGCTGTTCACCCTGACCCCATGGACTTGGAGGCTCTGATCCACCACAGCAGCCCGGTTACAGTAGACCTAGTCTAGTAGACCTCTGCCTCACTGGGGCAAGAGGCAGGGGGGTGCACAGCTCCAAAGCTGCTCATCGTCTCTCTCCTTTCTCTTCATCGATGCATAGCTGATAGGCAGCGTTATTTATGCTATGCTTCTCTATGATTCCTATATGAGCTATCCATCCCCAGCTGCTGGTATTTGCTTTGAGCCCCTGGCAAGACAGCAGTGGCTCTCGCAGGCGAACCTGTCTGACGTGCCTGACTGAGTGCTTCTACTAGCATGTTTCTTGCTGGGTCAGTGGTACACAGCAACAGTTATGGCAGCCCTACAAAGCCTAATGCCCGCTCTGGGAAATGGCAGTCATTTCTTTCCTTGACTGGAAAAGGCTCAAGGCGTACCGTGGTTTTTTTACAAGCTTTTCTGGTATTGCTTCTACTAACCAGGCTTCTTGACTCAAAATCCCCATTTCATACCTGGTAAAGAGAAGTACAATCTACAGGTCTTCAGGTCTTCACTGGTGGTCCCTGGTGCTCAGTGAAACCATCCTCATGGCAGATCTTCACTGGGTATCAGAACAACAGAAAAAGCTGTAGGGAGGGCTGTGTCCCTTACAGACATTCTGGGGACCGCAGCAATGCCACAGCATCCTGATGCACTTGCAGGGCAGCACCATTGAGGTCCCTGTAAACATATAGTTGGAAGATAAGTGCATCGTGTGCTGCCCATGCTGGGATGACCATGCTTGTGTACTCCAAAGAATATATGACCTCATGCTTGGGTCATTTCTACTCTTATGAGTTCCCTGGCAGCGGGGAGGAAGGGGAAGAGTTGTCAGCCTGAATAAGGATACTTAATGGCTTTCACAGAATTTTATTTTTGGTTTTCATATCTCCTCAGGCTCAATGAAAAGGGTCCAATTTTATAATTAATTTTTGGTTTTGAAGTTGAGCTTCCTTCAAAACTCTCTAACTGTAACCCCTAGAGGAGTCCTAAAACTGCACCCCAAATTTAAAGGAAAAAAGCTGAAAAGAAGCATTGAATTCTGACACACACCCCCCTGCCAATGCCATCCCTCCTGCCTCCTCCCTTAAGCAAGAGAATACAGGAGTTTCTTCTGAAGGTACAGATATGTGATCTGCAGAGCACAATAGTAAACAGCTATTAGGCTTTAGAGTTGTTTATCCTGGTCCAAAGACTGATAAAAAGCATAACTGCTCTATTAGATGGTTCAAATTACCCCTAATGATAACCCCAGTATCAGAAACCTCATGCATCTAAGTTGAAGCCCTTCTTTTTATGGACACCAACACATCCTGTAATGTGGAGCCCAGAATGACAACTATGAGCAGGTAAAGAACACACTCACCCTCCAGATGGCGATAAATCCACACTTTTTCCTGTACTTTTTCCTCTGAACTTCACAGAAAAGCTGTTGTTTTAGTTTCTGGAAAGCAAGAGCTTGTGATTTAAAATTTATATGCAAACACTACATTTCCTTACAGTATTTATTTATAGTGACAACTATTCAGTGTATATATATATATATGTATATATTGAAAAACATATGGTTTTGTCTATATACATAGATACCCACATCTACTTCTCACCGTAGTCATGGAAGCTACATGTCTGCGTCCCACTCTGCTGTGCCTGGGCAGAACTCTTTTGCAAATAAATAAGAAGTTCTGATGGGAAGGACAGAAGAGTCATGACAGAGGTTTAATTTCTAATTAATTAATCCATCATGATTAACTCCTGACATAACAGTGGCGTTTAGTCTCGGCTGATAGTCTGATCCAAAGACAACTGCAGTTGGTGTTGCAAGGGAGGGCTGATGCAGACTGGATGGAGATGGTGCTCAGGTGCTCCTGCACTGGGGACTCCTGTGGGTGCATGGGGTGGCCTTCCTTCCCTCCCCATTCTCCTTGCTGATTTCCAGCCAGCTCCAGAACAGGAAAGCAGGGAGACAGGGTGGAGGAAAATCTAGTTGTGACAACAAATGAAATGGCAACTCCTCCTTGCCTCTCCCTACTTGTAAAATATAAAAAGGTGAACTGAAAACAGGTGTATCACTGCTAGACTTAAAGAAATGTAAAGTTTAAATCAACAGTGAACAATTTGTCTTGGCTGTAGACTGAAGTGGATCAAGAATTTTTCCAGTACAGTCCAGACCCTACAGCAATGCAATACACATCAACTGCAGTTTATATCAGGAAAAAATGAATTACTGACCAAGCATTATTATTATGAGTTTACTTCATATAAACAGAAATGGCATAATTAACAGCATGCATATTTGCCTCAGGATGCTGTTTGGACTTTGACATGCCTTCTGGCTGACTGTCACCCACAGTGCAGTAGGGTTTACATTTGCTATTCTGAATCTTAGATTTCTGCAACCCCTTTGGAAATGTTCTGATTCACTGTCCCCATCTAGTCAGTGAGCAGCAACACAAAGCACTTTTGGTAGACTATGATGTTTACTTTGATGAACTAATGAATTATGAACTGACCTAATATCTTTGAATATTAGAAGTGGAATTACATCTTGCACATTAAATGTAAATCAATGATTGAAAAAATAATCCAAAATAGCACCACAGAAACAAGATGAAATGAGTTAATGTATAATTCAGACAGCATAGCTAGAAGAAACATTTCTATTTTAATACTATGACAATTTCTAAATCAAAACCAGATTCTGATGTTTATTTCTTTTTTCTCTGAGCCTATTTTTTGTTGTTGTTGTAGATATAAATTGTAATTAAAAGCAACAGTGAATTATGAGGCTATTAAGAGCTGAGATTAAAAATTAAATAATAGAAGTGCTGTGATTTATGTTACTGAGATCCTAAGGCACATTTAAAGCAAACTCACTAAGAAATTCATGCTACTTCCATGGCAGCCATTTTATTCAATACAAACCCCATTTGCCGAACACAGCTTTCCAGATTCCAGTTAATACTCAGTTAAAAATTTAGTTAGTGGTTCAGGTCAGTATATTAACTTTTGAGAGCCACATTGTTTGTGGCCTCAGGTGAAAAACTATGTTATGGCTTGGCTAAAGTTTAGGATTTAATCCTGTGGAAGTAAATGTGATGTGTTTCAGGTGGGGTCTCCAAAGTCAGAGGTTATTTTTACAAGTGGCATAATCCACCTTTGCACCCCCTTTTGGAAGCCTGATAAAGGCCAGTTGCCCGACTAGCACGAAATCAAGACTTAATGTATGCACTAACTCATGAGCTGTAGGGCTTTGTAGAGCTGGACTTGCTCTTAGGACTGCAGAGCACCCAACACCCCCATCTTTCCTTAGGGGATCGTTACTATAGCATATATATTACATACATACATACATACATATATATATATATATACACACACACACACACACTACAAGGGTTCATTATTACAGTTAAGGACCTCTGCCTAAGAAAGTTACTTGGTCTGGCTTGGTTTGAGGTTGCTGCCTTTGTAGTCCAGGATAGAGCATTTACTTTTGGGCACCTAAATGCTCATTAGCCTTTGGTTAAGAGTCAGATTAGGCTTAGGTTGTGGGTCATAGTTGTTAGGTTTTAACATCTCATGAATTGCATGACAGTAGTTTTGAAATGCTCTAAGATTTTGATTCAGATTTACACACACAGTGACACTACTAGCATCTAGCCAGTATCTCCTGTTAAACTTAATTTCATAAGACTTGTTTTTAATCTGTGGAGAACCATAACTATTCTGCTATTAAAAATTCAGCTGAGATCCTTGTGCTTCCTTTCAAAAAGTAACGAGATACCAGTGAATAAATTAGAAATAACACTGAAGGGATCTCTTTCCTTTTTTCTTTTTTAAATCTGCTGGTTTTGTTTTAATACCACTATGCATATGAGTTATGAAGAACGCTCCTCATATAAAGTGTATTTAACAATAGGATCTAATAGAAGAGAGCAGTTAAATACCAAATTACTATTGCATTAACTGCCTTGAAACCCTACCATGTTTCAACTTTATGTAGACCATTTGGGAAAGAGCCATAGACCTGGGGTGAATTCCTTCAGGACCCAAAAGAAGAACTTTAGAGATGAAGCTCCCACAGCGTTTCATTATTTTAATTGATGTAATTACTGTAAGAATCATTATCATTTGCCCACTTTCTGTAATTTATTTATAAAAAACTCAGGTGTAGCACAATGATATTTTTCTCAGGCCTTAACACCATCCATCAATTAAGAAAGATGATTTTAATTACTCAGCAGCATAGAGACAAGGGCAATTACTAACTATCATACCACCTCAATAGGCAATCAGGCAATATTGGTACAAATGACATGGATATTTTCTTCTTTGAAGCACCATGATGCAGAAAGAAAGAACACATTTGTTGTTTTTTTTTTCTGGGAATCTATGAAATCAATGTAAAAACAAATGTTTGTTCTCTTTGTTCAAACCCTAGGGGACCAGTTTATAAACTGCTGGAGAGTATTTAGCATCAGAATATTTCATTCATAGAGGCTCCATTTCTCACCTTTAATGAATTACAAAACAATGTTTAATACAGATCTTTGCACTGTCACTTCTCCCCACTTGGACAGACAGGCTGTAGATGGACTGCAGGTATGAAGGGGCCAACATTCAACTTGCATCAAATGAACCAAAAAACCACGGGAGCACAAAACCCTGCTCCATTACCTACAACATTCTCCCTTATCTACAACAACAGTAACAACTCCAAAGGACTGGCTAATCAAGACATGGATCACAAGTTATCACTGGCACAATCAATTTACTCTCTTTTTCTTCTTTCTACTTACAAACCAAAATTAGGCCAGTCCGTAGCCAGATAAAACAAGATCCAGGTAAGGAGAAGGCTTCATAGAGAATAGGATGCATACCAAAACTGATGCTGCTGGTTCTGGAACTGATTACACTTTATCAGGTCTAATTATTATACCACTTTTTTCATGGAGAGGGTATTTTATCTCAGAATGCTGTGCAGCTAGTATTTTGAAGTTTTAACTTAAACATCTATTGAAGAGGGAAGCTAACAGGTCAAGTTGTTCCTTAGTGCAGAAGAGAAAGCACTGAGGTCCAACAATTGGCCCAGGCAAGAAATTGGTAAAAATCACTGTCAGACAAAAATAAAGTCAACCTTGTCTTAGCCCGTGTATCTGCTAGCTCACATGTCATTCAGCTCCTGTCCCAAGGCAGAGGAAATAGGACTTGTTGGCACAGAAGACTGGCTGGAGTTTGTAATACAAAGGTACATTTGTTGTAAAGCACTGCTGCTCTTCCTTGAACAAAGCACTCACTTGGCTGGGAGTATTGTTCATTACATAAAGGATAATGTCTCTATTTCTTACCTGTTTACTGTGCTTCTCATTCAGCTGTTGTTTCACCTACAAGCAGTTTGAAGCAAGCATGACATCATTGGTAGTTGTTTGCAAAGATCCCACTGTTGCTCCAGAGGTCTAGGTGCACAAAAGAAATGGTTATGCAATAATAAAATTAAGTGTGGCAAAACATGGAATTGCAGTCACAAAACATTAAGGACAAATGCAACAGCCTGAACTGTTTCCTTCTGATTTCCTACTTCTGATGCTCCTGACTGCACTGATCTCTGAGAGATTGCCTGGGTGGGACTAAGAGCTGAGCCAGCTACTAGCAGCAATTTAAGAAGCTTGTTTTACATAGATTCAAAGTAGTGAAACAATATATAACCTTTTATTTTATTTTATTCTCCTTAATTAAGTGAGAATCCTGGAGGTTCTTAATCTCGAGTTGCTGGATTGAAATCCTGATACAATATTTGCCTAGATCTATCCTTATTTATAATATCCTATAGATTTCATTATGATTCAGTTAACTGAATGCATTTCTATTGACAAGTTGGAGTTGTAGCTGATAACTTGTGAAGTTAAAAAAAAAAAAGCAGCAGGGAGGCAAGACATAGGCAGAGGCACACCTCTTTCATAATGCATGGAATGCTGGAGTTTTAGCCCAAAGAAACAGGATTGCAGAGATGGACTGATCAAACCTTCTTTATTTTGTCTACAAGAAGTTGAATCTGCCAGAAGGTGACCAAACCATAACTAGAAAGATAAAAGTAATATCCTCATAACTTTGATCAGCTGAAAGGGGTGCAAATTCTACGACAGTATTTAAAAGTGCTTCAAACAAGTTTTTTTTAAAGGTCTGAATCCTGCACCAACCCTGAGGCTGTACATTATTGTTTTTATTGTTGTTTCTAATGATATTACTGGAAAAGTAAATAATCTAAGATGATATTAATGAGAAATTATAGCAGAGATTGTGGGTCCAGAAGGGACTCCTGCCACATATAATTTATGTTGCATATTTAATAATCATGAGAACTTTTTCTAAAAGCATTGATTTGATTATTGTTTCATTTTGCTCACAATACCATGCCTTTCTGTTTAAGAAGACTGTTTCCTCATGTTAATTCTCCTCCTTTTCCTGTCCTCAGATCTTGTTTATTGACAGCCTTTGCACTAATCAAATTTGATTCTAAGCTGTTCTGTGTCCATTCATACTCTCAATTACCTTGCATGACCTACCCTTTGAAGCAAAGCGTCTTTGTATGCCTAGTACAACCTCACTGCTGCACTTTCTTTGCCATAGTTTTCTCCCTGTTTATTATTTCAGTTCTCCATATGAGCAAATCTGAATGGGTTTGGTGACAGGTTGCTCCTCACCGGGCAGATGAGACCTTCAGAAAGTAAAGCCTGGCAGTGTTCCCTTGTTCTTTCCCACAGCGTCCAAGCAGAACAAAAGCACAAGGATGGAGGATCGTGTATTTGCTCAAAAATTGTTCCTGGTAAAGTAAAAATATGGAAAGTTTAATATGTTTCATTTAGAAATGGAAGTGCTGTTATGCTGATTATGGGAGCTGTGACCTCCTGCACAAATGACTCTGCTGTGTGAGTGGGTTTCAGTAGCAATAAACTGCCTTTCTGCTTTTAAAGACACTCTGAGATTATTAGATAGATGCTGCTGGACAGCTGGAAATCCTGTCAAAATGCTGAGTACGTTGTGCAAATCTTTCTAAATCACATACACGTTGTCTGACACAACTTGTACACAACATATTGCCGATCAGATAGCATCTCCAGAACAGGTGGTTCTGCAGGCTGGTTTCTTTAACCTAAATGTTAATAGTTACAGAATGGGTATATTTGTCATTGTAAAAACTCTTTTGACAATCTGAAGAAGCAACAATGCTATAAATAAGGCAGCTTCCAGGGTTAAATATCCAAATCCTAGAGCCCGTATTCAAGCGAATCTTGCAAACTGGTGAGTAAGTATATTCCATAAAGGAAACCCAGATGAGGAAGCCTTGAAAAGGTAGGTCAAGCTGATCCAGTCTGAAGGGTGCTTTACGATGATGAGTATTGCAGGAATCCTTAAAAAGTTGTCTTCATCTAGATGTGAATTCACTGGCTAGTGCCACTCTTTTTTATATTATAGTTACAGATAAAGCTGTCTAATGTCTAGAGGTAGCCCAAAGATCACTAAAACTATTTTTTTGAATAAATAAATCACTTTTAAAGGTAAGGGTTGTAGAATCTCATCATAAATAGTAAAGACTAATGCAAATATAGTAAATTATAGTTATTTTGTTGTGTTGGAGATGACCATTAAAATAACATTCATGTCATCAATAGCTGGGTTAAGAAAATGGAAAAACAATATCAGAAAACCAACACAGACATAACTGTAAATAATTCTCTGAATACAGTCCAAACAGGTGGCACCCGTCCCACCACTCATGTCTTTTGCTCATGGTCTTTACAAGTTGTGGACCCAACTTACAGTGCTTAAGCTGAAGAACACAATTATTTTTAAGATGCCCATAAACCACACATAAGAAGGGGCTATTCCAGACCTGGCAGAGTACTGATTTGTCTAAACTGACTGAGTTATGTTAAAAGTCACAACTTTGATTTAGTATTCTCTCAGTTGTAGCACAAACTATGGAATAAAGCTCTACTGAAGTGATAATCAAGTAAGAACAGTTGTTTTCCGCAACGACTTTGGCACAGTAGATGGTGGTGCAACTCATGTAAAGATGAAGCTAACAATAAAGACACAGTATATATATATATATGTATAAGGGAACATGCCTTCGGTTTAGCTTGGATTATTGAGGAGAGGCAAGGATGGTAAAATAGGGCCCATCTGTTAACTCTTGCTGACAAGACTCCACTTTTGAGCCAGTTGTCATAAATGACCAAGCTGAAGGGCAATAATACCAGGGTAAAAGACTGCAACAGCAATTGCATATTTTTTGCTAATAATGCATTTTCAGTGAAATGTGGTATGGAATTTATTATGCTATGAGCCTAGAAAAAATGTGCACCCATTCTCTGAACTAGAAATACTCAGATCTATCATTCTTTTATGAAACTATTGTCCCAATACATAGACTGACGGTACACAGGGACAGGCTTGGAGCAGTTGATCATGTTACAAATTCCAGTAATATAATTGTATGCTTTAAAGGACTGTCTTGTTATCTAGTCTATGTAACTGTAAAATTAATGTGATCCAAACATGTTAAATTTCATTCTTTTACAAAACACAGCAAGAGTAGTACCCTGTAAGTCCATAAAAATTGCCATGGTTACAGTTAAAGAATTACAGCATCACAACTGATTCAGGAAGAGAGTTGGCTAATGCAATTTTCTCTAGAGAAAATGATCACGGTTTCTAGTTGTCTAAATTCATCTGACACTTCTGACCAGTAGTTTGCTCTACAACCTGATGTGTTATTAAATGATCCTTAAGTCAAGTAATCTTGCTGTACAGTACTGAATTAAGATGAATTTAGTAGTTCAAGAAACCTCCACTCTTCTGCACTGACACATTTGCCTAGAGTAACGAACAGGCTCCTTCTTAGAAAGAAGGATGTAATCACAGACTAGAAGTACCATAAAGCAGAAATTAGTCAGAAACTACATGTCATGTCTAAATATCCTTAATACTGGGAAACATTTAATGGTATTTTATTTTTCCAAGCACTGAAGGAGCAGGGTAGAAAAAAGAACAGTGGGCATAATTTAAGATTAAAGGTATTACCCAAGCAGAAAATTCCTTCAAGAATATCTGAAAGTTCAGGGCTTCTGAAGAAAAGAAGGATGCATAAAATGTCAGTGAAACTATCAAAGAAGTACCCCTTCTCTATAAAATACTACCACAAAATAGAATTTCAGTAAGCCAAAAACTTTAAGAGCTAGAGATTAGCTGGGTGCCTCCTGCCATCCAGCTCAGGCTTTCTTCCTTTCTCAGGAGTAAAATGCTGTTAATAGCAAGGTCTTTCTCTAGTGAGGAGAAGGTGTGAGGTCCACAACTTCATTCTGAGCTGTCTGAGACCAGACTATTGCTTGTCCCTCTCTCTCAGCCCCGATATGCCATGAGGGAGAGAAAAGAAAACAAAGTTCCAGAAGCTGGAAAGTGGCTTGCGCTCTGCTCACTGCCAGAGATTTTCAGCCTCTCAAAGGGCTGGATTAACACCCTGGGGGTCCTTAATGGAAATGCTTTGGTGATATTTCATGTGGCCTTTAGAAAATCTGACACACAAGAATCTTTGAGAATACTATATCTGAAAACACAGAAAATTCTATTTAGCTATTAAGTATTTCAGGGAGATTAATAATCCAGTTAATACAAGTGCCTGTGGCAATTCCTGGCACACAGGACACTTTAATCCTCTGTTTGAATCCCCTGTATTTAGCTGGTTAGTGAGTGAAGCACGAACTCCAACAGAAATATCACTCACAGCGCTTGGTATTTTCAGGTGTGGTATGTTCTTGTTGGAATTTATGGGACCTAGCTGGTAGGATTAGCACACAAACTGTCAGGCTGAGACAAAGAAAAACAAACCCCAAATTAGCTTAAGGAAAAATACAATAACAGAGCTCCCCTAGGGAAGACACATTTTAAATTGCTTCATTTCAAAGAAAGTTGTTCTTCAGTTGTCTTACCGATGCTAAGCAGGTCTCTCCCTGGTTAAACTTTGTTGCTGAAGCTGTAGTCAAAATAGGGCAGAAGATGGCCTTTAGTCCACACAGGAGAAGAAAAACAGGACATAACGTTATTATGGAGAACACGATGTACCACAGAGAAATACACTGAGCTACTGCAATTGAACAATCAAGGCTGCTACCTGGGCTGTCTATGAGAAAAATTAATAGTATGAGGGGGAGGGGGGAAATCTGCAGGACCTCATGGTTTGTTGTGTGAGAATAAAAAAGCAGTGGAGGGTTCAGTTCCAAGGACAGCCCCTGTTTGTAGACACATCAAGGCATGCATCCAGCAGTGGCTGAGCACTGCTTCATACTCCAAGGGTGCGGGCACTACTTCTGTCCACTTCTAAGGCAACTTCACACAAATACAAAAAATTGCTGATAATAGCACCTTAACATTATAGAATTACAGAATCACCTAGGTTGGAAGGGACCTTTTAAGATCATCTAGTCCAACCAATGGAAAAAAACAAAAACAAAAAACCCCCCAAAATCCTTAACCAAACCAAACCAAACAAAACAAACCAACAAAAAACCCCCACACCACACACAAAACAACACCAACCCAACACTAAACCATATTCCTGAGCACCATGTGAACTTGTCTCTTGAACACCTCCAGGGATGGTGCCTCAACCACCACCCT
>JAOQGH010000051.1:17907328-17986667 GCA_025769975.1 Gallinago jamesoni
GCAACTTGAAGCCATTACCCCTTGTCCTATCATCTGTGAACTGGGAGAAGAGACCAACCCCTGCCTTCACCCTGGCTGTAAGGGTGACCTTCCAGAGGTACCCTGATCACCCAGCACCAGGAGAAAAAGGACAGGGCTGCTTTTGTAGACACTAAAAGGTAACAGAGCACAGAGTTTACATTATCTCTTTATCAACAAAAATTTTTCATTCTTTTACCTCCTGGCACTTGTCATCAGTTTAGCCAGCTGCACCTTAAAGCTGATCAGAGTTTTATTTTAATCTGATATTCCTGCTGGAAAGCAACTCCAGAGACTCAGATTTATGGTAACCTTGAATTCTAATTCCAATTTTCATTCCAAATGCACTTATATCCAGCTTTTAAAAATGTGCTTCTGTTCTCTGCATTGCCCTACCGCTTAAGCAGCCATTCCCTCAGCCTGCCATTTATCTAATATTTTTAGCAAGCAAGCCTGTCCTCCCCTAGCTTCTGTTTTGGCAGGCTACACAAGCTAAGCTTATCACGATCTTCCTGCCAAATCAACTCTCCCTTTCCTGGTCATCTCAGAAACACTTTTCTTCACTTGTTTAGATTTATACCCATTGCTCCCTAACACAGGCGGTCAGGAATGCACGGTGAGCACCAATATTTCAAAGGGGCCTTGGAGAGCAGCACTAATAATTCCCTACCACTGGGTGTACTTCCCCATGTCATGTTCAGAAACTCTAAAAGGTAAAACGCAGCTGTCTGGAGGAATCTGGAAGACAAACTGTGTATCGCAGCATACACCAACCTAATGCTGTAGGGCATTTGGAGAAAAGACTGTCAGAGAAAACTGCCTTCAGAAATGCTAACCAAAATCCACGCTCTCGTGTTCCCCCTCTACACTGCTGCAGATTGGTATCGGGATTTATGTTGCCAGTAGGTTTACAGGGTCAGGCTCTCACAAAGGACTAGATGTCTCTTCCAACACAAACTATTTTGTGATTCTATGATAAAATATCGAGTTGAGTTTGAATTATAAATACAGATATAGTACCAAGGTTTGTGTCAAAACCCATCTAACTGCGGGGCTTGGATCAACTCTGCTCTTACTGCTACCCACTATATGCTATGCCAGTTGTGCATAGGCACTGTGTAGAAAAGGCATAGCATTTAGTCCTCATATGACTGACGACAAACATAATTACCCAAATAAGTTTTTAAATCTTTTCTGGGTAGCTATTGCATTCTTTCCCTGGCGCAGCACTTACTGAGCTGTGACATACAGCTGTGCTACAGAGACTATGCTTTTCAATTGCTTTTACCAGTGTGTTGATGACAGCCTGACTGCAGAGCCTCAGCTTGTATAGCCTAGTATCTCTGCAGTGACTTCAGAGATTGAAAAAGGACTTTGACCTGCTGCAGATCTAGCTTTGTAACATCATGACTCGCAAAATATAAAATTGAATTTTATTTTAATTTTATAGGTAAAATTCTCTTTTAAAAATCATGTCTCATAACACAACACAGTGGAACAAAAATTAAGAAGGCAATGCATAATCTTAAAAAAAACCCAAAATCCAAAACCAACAAAACCCCAAACTTTTAAAGTTAGCTTTACTGTCAGGAAAATTGTTGCTCTGTGGCAGCAGGTAATGCTTCTTTCCCTAGGAAGTGCTCTAAAAAGTCCTGTGTTATGGTTATAGCATTTCTCCTTCTCCTTTAGTTAGCTGCTCAATATCTGTAACATCATGAAATATATGCATCTTACAAAATGGCTGTTGCTATGGAGACTTCATATATTTAATTGGAGAAGAAATAGCTGAATAAGCTTGCATTTATAAGTCCACAAAAGGTGCTTTGACAGGAATGCTTTCTTCTCATTTGCTGCCCTGATACTTCCTATTTTAGTTTTTTTTTATATATTCATAAAACTAATGTTCCCACTTATTGTTCTACTCAGTTTTGTCTCTATTTGAACAGAAAAGGTTTTTAGGAAATACAGAATGAGGACTTTCACCTGAGGTAAGAATGGTGGCCTTTATATGTTTCTTGTTACAGTAGTGCTAATAGCTGAATAGGCTGTATTTTGTGCTTTAACCAGAAGAAATTGGTACCCTGAGCACACATAGCAATATTACAACCACAAAAAAAGTCTGTACTCCTCAGCTGTCACCAATTACTCTCCATTACAAATGCCTTCAACATCTAAGACTGATCTGATGAGTTTGGGATGAGTGAAGATACTGTTTTTTAAAGATAGCTCAACAGCTATTTCTCATTTACAAACAGATAGCGATAGAGTAGCTGGGTTGAAGTTAAATGTGTTTTTTTTAAACTCTCAGCTACTGCCTATTTGTTTTGGGGAAAGAGAAGTCTGTGAACACTTAATTTTTGCAGGAATAGTTGTGCAAATGAACCAGAACCATCAGTTATATTTATGCTTTCATAAGTTTCAATTTTTTTAAAATCTGAGATGATTCAACTCCCCATTTCCATGTCTTCCTTTCAGAAAATTGTCAAATATATTCCCTAAGTAATCTCTAGAAAACCAAATGATGTTTCTTTCATGGGCTTCAGAATAAATTCTGCTTCCTGACAGCCTCTGCACATTAGGCTAGGTAGAGCTCTGCTTCTTCCCTAACCAGCAGTTTTCCCAGTTAGAAGAGCTGATAATTGTAGCACAGCTCAGGAAGAAGATAAACTTCACCTCAACAATTGCAGAATGACATAAAAAGATCTGGTCTAGATTGCAAACTCTCCAACACTGAGCATGGCAAAATACTCCAGCCCTGATTTAGCCTCTGGATATATGGCTAATAGGGTAGAGTCAGGGCTCAGTATATGCTGAAGCCTGGTGGTCATATGTTCTATAGTATGCTTTAATATTGATTGTCAATTTCCTTACCAAATTATTACAAAATCAAAAGGATATCTTGCTGCATCTAAACACAGATTTTATCAGTGACTCATCTGATTAGCCTCACTGCTTTTTGGGGATTTTTGTTTTTCAAAACCACCATCAATTCTAAAGAATAAAATGGCAGTATTTGTACAAAACATATAGGATCTGGGAGTATCGCATCTCAGCATGCTTACAAATACTCAAAAATACCTAAAAGGAATTCATAGTTTTCACAGAAGCAGAATATTCACTTGGTGGTTCCTGAATGCTTGGGATACTGTTTGTTCAGTTCCTCTATGATCTTTTAAAATGATGTTGAACTATCTATTTAATTGCTCACTGTTTAATACACACACACAAAAAAATCTCTGAAATGTAACTAATGTGCATTGTATCAGAAGACAGATCACAGCTTTTAGATGTGATTTTATCCTGGAAACAACCAACTTTCTTGATAGAGTAAATGATAATTCTAGAATTGATGACTCAAGGTAGATCAAGATAGAGCAAGTACTGAAGTCCTTCCTCAGAAGCAATTGCAAGGATGTAGAAGAGATGTTGAAAGCCTTTATATGGCTTTACTCATAAAGGACTCGGCGACTAAGTGAATTTGATGGTTGTTCTGGTGCTGTATCAATGATAATGAAGTTTCAAATCCTCAGAAAATGAGTATCAATCTAGAATGATGGCTGCACCATTAGAGGGACTATAAAAATGATTAAAAAAATCATTGCCTTATCCACTGAGGTCACATCTTCACATGAGACATAGGGCTCCCAATTGGTTTGGGAATGGAAGGAAAGGTCACAGCAGGGGAACTTGTCCAGGGAAAACCAGGCTTGAAACACTTACCACACGCTGAGACTTCCCAGTCACAGAAAATGTTCCTCTAGAATGGAACAGTGCACTTCTGGTTTCTAAGGATTTTGAGAGTTGCATACATTCAGCGTCGAGACGAGGACATCATTATGTTGAACAACACATTGGAGTCTGACTGATTCTCTCATGATGTGTTGGAAAGAAAAATATATATTTTTTAAAGAAATTAACAATTCAAACAATTCAATACAGTGGGAATTATACTTCCCACTGTACCATCTTGGGAACAGTTGATGTGCATAGACAAGCACAGGGATAAAAGATAATGTAAATAAACTGTGAAATGAAAAAAAAAAAAAGTACATCAGCTATTCTGCATGGATTTCATGAGCATTTTCATTTGTCTTTCATGAAATGTCCCTAAGTGCCCAATTGGGTTGATCCACGTCTAAGAGAGTTTAAAATGCACTGTGTAAACACTGGAGATTCATACAGGGGTTCTCCACTCATTTCATGCTCCAAATGAGGCTATAGAAAAAGGAAAACTTAAAAAGAAGTTGGACTTCTCAGCAGCATTTCAGGAAGATTTATGGGGCAGAGAAGATTTTCTTTTTTATTTTTTAGATTAAACCCAAGAAATTAAATATTCATAATCCATCCTATTGCGGTATCTCCTTCTACAAACATACCATTTTTTAGGAAGTTTTCATTTGATAACTTGTCCATTCAAGAGACTCTGAGGGACAAAAATGTGTAATATTTGCATCACTTACCCTCTGAAAGTAATCTGCAATTTTGTAGAAAATAATATAAACAGAGACCATATGTTCTGCAGCTCTAATTCCTCTCCATGAGCAGTGAGTGGGTCTTTGCTTTGCCCTTTCCCCAGGGCTCTGTGCAGTTGGCGCTGGCAGACAGGTGCTGAGCTGGCATTTCCTCTACCTAAAATTTGATTTTGATTTGCATTTTAAAATATGCATAGTAAAACCAGTACCAACAATATATATATATATATATATAAAAGGCAGTTAGAAATTCTCAGATTCAAATAACAATGTTAATTCCTAATTAAGGCAAGTTTTGGTGGAATAGCAGATAGGTTTAAAAGTTTGCAGTTTCAGATCTATTTTCAGATTCCTATTTTAGGTCACAATTTCAGTTGTTAAGTACTTTGCTTTATTTTAACAATTTAGATAGTCCTGCTTGCTTCAAATGAGACTACTCTTGTATTTAGATACCTGGATGAATCAGGTCCTTAATCTGTGTATATTAAGCAAATTGCATTATGTATAAGGAAACTCACAGGACTTGTACTATTATCTCTTGTGGCAATATTTTAGTTAAGTCAATGTCAATGAGATCCACAGCTGAATACACATGTAAGACACACAACTTTATGATTCATGCAGTGCAGCACAAAAATATGTTTCTGTAGCAACAGAAATTAATTTAAGCTGCAGATGTGATAATATCCTGGAATAAGAATTCTGAAAGATTATTTATCTATAAGTGTGATGCATATTTTATCTGATTTTCCTTTAAATTTGCCACCAATATCTATATTAATAGTTTCATAATATTTTATGTTACTAGACAAAATTAGTTTTAATGAGCTGTCACTAAGAATGTTTTAATTATACTTAGTTAAAATGTTTTTTAAAGGTCTTTTGTAACATGCAAACAGAAAAGATGCAGTTATTTTTTTAAGTTTATTTTTAGGATAGATTTTGTGGGTTATCTGGCCTTCTACCATGAATCATGGGGTTTGGCTACACTGTTGATCTGAAAGGCTGTACATTTCATCTGTTTGGGGCATGGTGCAAAAAGTTATTCATTCAAGTAAGAGAATCACAGAATCACCTAGGTTGGAAGGGACCTTTTAAGATCATCTAGTCCAACCAATGAAAAAAAAAAACCACAAAACAAACAAAAAACCCCTCCACAAACCCCACACCACACCCAAAACAACACCAATCCACTACTAATCTATATCCCTAAGCACCATGTCAACTCGTTTCTTGAATTAATACCTCCAGGGATGGTGCCTCAACCACCTCCCTGGGCAACACATTCCAATGCCTGACAACCCTTTCAGTAAAGAAATATTTCCTAATATCTAACCTGAACCTCCCCTGGTGCAACTTGTCCTGTCGTCTGTGACTTGGGAGAAGAGACCGACCCCCGCCTCTCTACAAGTCTTAGAATAATTTTTATCTGATCTCAGTGAGAAAGGTTTTGTTTTAGAAGAATTGTTCCATTTCATAGCAGAGACCTGACTCAGAAAAACATAAAAACATGAGCTGTGTCTTTGCTTAGCTTTACAGTCCCACTTATTTCAGTGCTTTGATAATAAACTCAGAATCTGTGTAACAATTTTTACATGGATGAAAGTTGAAGAGACCCAATTTCTTTTACTCCTTAAAAGCCAAAAAAAATCCCCCAAAAACCCCAACAAAAAGTTATTCTAAATCAAAGGAATTTACTGCTGGCTTGTACAGACCTCTCCCCACTGTGAATTATATAGGTTCACTGGAGCCCTATTTGAAACTATTGCAATCTTCTTATCATCACTGAGTTTTGGAACTTAGAATAAGTTGATGATACTGTGTATGTTAGGAGCAAAATTTATTTTTATCTATTAAGAAGTGTTTTTTTCTGCTTACATAGCCATGAAATTTAGTACTGCTGGTTTGAAGAAAGACATCTGCAGTTGACCTCTAGACAAATATACTGCAACTATAAAGCAATTAACAAAACACTAAGACTTCACAATTTTTTACGGTCTGTTGTTATTTGGGTATGGTTTTTATCCACTAGTGAACAGCCATAAGCAAATAAATTCTGATAATATAAAAAAAAATTATTGAAATGTTTCATTTCTGCTCCATTTAATTTTATCCATTTTTCCTTCTTTTTTTATTTATTATTATTATTTTTACACAGAAATATGCACTTATGTGTTGCAAATGATATAGCTGGGAACCTGAGTGAGCCATTGCTCAACTCAAATTTTGTGTTTGGAAAGTTTCTGCTTCCTGAATTACAGAACCCAGCAGGCAGAGTTCCTGTTGTGGTGGTAAATGACAGTTCAGATAGCAGTAGTTTCTAGCTCATACCCATGTAAGGTCACATTTGCAGAGAGGATATTCCATTTCAAAGCTACTTCTTAATAATTAAAGCAAACAAAAGTCAACTAATGAGATACTGCAAACCCAAGAAAAATACATAAACACACTTGAGAAATGCAATTACTGTTAATGAGAAGAAGGTGCTGGGCATTTAATCATAAAACAAATCAGATATTTCTTTAGTTCCCCTCTAAGGTCAGACCACTATCACTGCAGTTACTGAAGTTTGCTGAGGTTGAGGCAAGCAGCATCTTTCTAATTGCATGGCCCTTCCCTTACCTCAACACAATCTATATTGTCTTTCTAAATGAACCTCTACTCAAAATCCTTACTCCCCTCTGCTGTCTCTGTTTTGTTTCTAGCTCTACACATTACTGGAGGCCTCTAGGATGCTAAAATAGTGCATAGTTCCTAAAGAGTGGAAGCCAAAGTGAAAGCGCTCGGTCCTAGCAAGAAGAAACAACAGGGAACAGAGAGGATGATTATCACTTATACAAACTTTGTACCTTGTTTCAGTTGAACTTACTTTGAAGAATATTTTTTTTCTTTCTTCAAAGAATAAGGAAAGCAACTAGTGTTTACATCTGATAATTTTTTCTTTGTTTTTCATATCTTGATTTTTCTTTGTAGTCTTATTGAGTTGGGCAGGGACAGATACTTCCTTTCACTAGAATATTTCCTCCACCATCTAAGTTATATGTTGTCTCTATATATGTCTATAAGAACCCTTGTCACACCATCTAGATGCTCAGTGGAGTAATTAAAGGTATTTTTACACTGTCTGCAAAAGGGCATTAAGGTATTGCCCCAATACAGTCTCTGAATATGCTGTGTGTATGGAAAAAGTCGCAGGTTCCTAGGAGCTGTTTCTATCAAATATTGCAATGGAAACTGTTCACTCCCAAACTAATCTCACATTGCTCTGATGGTGACTTGTACACTAAGGCTTAGAAGCAAACAGTAATATTTTGGACTATTTGGTGCTGCAGGAATTAAAGTGAGGTGAATTCAGCATGGTGTTTTACACAGACTCAGTTGTACTCCACTGTTTCCAGTATAGAGTTCTAGTGGTATCCCCTGCTGGAAAAAAACTTAGTGGCAGCAATGATATTTCATTCAAATAAA
The DNA here is from genome assembly GCA_025769975.1 of Gallinago jamesoni. Taxonomy (NCBI): domain Eukaryota; kingdom Metazoa; phylum Chordata; class Aves; order Charadriiformes; family Scolopacidae; genus Gallinago; species Gallinago jamesoni. The sequence continues at coordinate 17,915,287 of JAOQGH010000051.1, forward strand.
ATGATCCTGCCCTTTGCCTGCTGGGAAATCCTCATCATCATCATCTGACTTCCGCTGAATTGCATTTAAAGAAATAAGAAAGTCTGTACAATAGAGACACACATATGCAACTTCAAAATAAATAATTTATATTGAATTCCGGCAGATTACACCAACACTAGATATTCTCTCTCTATATAGCTCCATGCCTTTCTTGCTCTATATTTTCCTTCTGTTATTTTGCAGTACAGAATGTGCCCAATATATGGGCAAGTATTCAGAAATCCATACTCAGAAACCTATAGTCAAACCTTTAATAATTTCTTGGAGCTTCAGGAGCTATGTGGCTTAGCAGTATCTTAGCAGGTGGAATATTAATGTTTTTGAGTGAATTAATGCAGGAAAGCGATTTTTAAAAAAAATAATCCATAAAGATCTGTGTGAGTGAACTATGGATTCCCACAATAATAACTGAGTATGCAGCAGAGCTGGGTGATGAGCTGTAAATCCATGAGGAGCAATACCTGAAAAGGTGCTTCAGCTTCAGTTTCCATTATGGAATCATGGAATTGTCAGAGTTGGAAGGGACCTCTAGAGATCATCTAGTCCAACTCCCCCAATTATTGTTAGCTTTAATTTACTGTGTGGTTGGTTTAGGCTCATTTCTATTCCACTTGTTTATTTGTGAGAGAGAATAGTAGAAAAAAATAAAATGAATGTTTAAACTGTAGCATTAGAAAACTGCTATGAAATAGAACCCACATACTAAGACAAACATGGGAAAAACTAATTATTTTTAGTTATGCTTTTACTGGCTTTCATTTTCACAAATGAAAGAAAACTCATAAAGAAACTTACTACAGAACTGCACTGCAGGCCTGAAAACCATTACAGATCTTTGAGCTGCATAAAAATGTGTATGTGGTATAGAGTATTAAGGATGTAGTTACAGCGAATTAATATAGATCAACAGCTTTTGGCTGAATTTAAGGAAACAATAGCTAAACAAATATGGTGTTGCATCAGCAAAGGCCTAATCTAACACCTCTTTCCTTTTATTGCAAGCTTTGACGTTACATATGGGGTTTTAACACAATTTTCTGAAGGCTGGATATCTGTTTGAGGTCTGAGGATATCACATTGCCTAACTGAATACTTAAAAATGTGTGGTACAGTAGATTTTCTTTCAGTGCCTGGCCTTGGAATGGGGATGATTTCATAACATTGCCTTTCACTACACAGTTAACCAAAGCCAGATACTCAGGGTGTTTCTCTTCAGTAAGGTTAACTTCAGTAAAAAGCCATACAGTGAGGTGACATAAAGGTCAGCATTACTATGGGAATTATTTATAACTCTCATGACAATTCAAGTGGTACATCTCTCTTTATATTCCAGTAAAATTGATATATACTCTTTCCCCTTTAATCGTCAGAGAAATGGCTGGTGCTTTGTGGGGAGGAGAGAGTAGAGGATTCAAGCCATTCAACTAGAGTCTGCCTTTGGCTACTCACGGAAATAGGTGACGGTGTTGGTTCAAGATTCAGCCTTCCCTATAGCAGCCAATCTGAATGAAAAATGTCACTGAAATATTCAGGTTAACGGCTTTTGAGCGTAGAAAGACTTCAAGTTACAAGGCTCTAAAACATCACTCAAGGTAACCTAGCAGTAAAGAGAAAGACACACTACCAAACAAAATTACTATAATTTCATATCTCCAAAGGTACCTCCAATGCTTACAGTCGTGTATTAATTGACTTCTCATGAAAAAAATTCCAGTTGAAGCAGATGTTTTTTCTCAGAACTCAGGAACAATGGACTTACAGCAGCAAGTTGAATCTCGATACCTTCAAAATGGTGGAAAAGAACTGACAAAAGTAAGTCCCATCCATCTCTATTCCCTACAATTCTGTAAGCCACCAAACAAAAGCAGTCAGTGACTTTTGCTAAGATCAATATTGTATCTTAAAGTCTAAGTGAGATAAAATGGAGTTAAATGTTTGCCTTTGAGGCAATAAATTCCACTCAGTTTGGCAGCCATGTCTGTAATGAAGAATACCTTTGAAATAAAAAAAAAAAAGGCACTGCACTCTTTTCTCTAGATGCAACAAGATTTGACCGGAGGTATGACAGCTTCAGGAGAAGAGGAGAACCTTCAAGTTCAAAGAACAGGTAAGCATGTAAAGATGTACTGTGAATCCAAGCTGGCTTAGAGCCAATCAGTCCCGTGTGAGATTTTTATAGAATAATGTGTTAGCATCCACATGCCAAGCAAATGTGTATTAAAGAGAAAACTGGTGATGCCAGCAAGTCCTCTCTTCCCTTCATTGGTCTCCTATTCCAGTTAAAACACTCAATAACAAGGTGCTCGTCCTTGATCTGAACTCTACCTCTGACATCAGCTTTTGTACATTTATTATGACAATAATCAGCACAGCCTTTGGCTGTAAGTTTAATAACAATGGACATTATTTGAAAAGTTGTTTATACTTCTCAAGTTCCTATCTAAAAACGTAGCCAGTTTTCAGTATGCCCCTCTGCTCCTCAGTACTCAAGCCTCTTGAACAGCCAAGTGAAATAACTGCCATAGAAAGAGCCCTTTCGCTATAAGAAAACATGAAATATGTGCTCCTAGAAGATCAAAGAATATGCTTCAACACTCTACTCACTTCTGTATTTCACAGTTGCTTTGCACAGGCCTGGCTATTACTTCAGGGACCAGCTCAGTCAAAATAGCTGAGTGATAACGTGTATCGTTAACTCAATCGTTTCTTCTCTTTACAAATTGCTTGAAAGTCTCCATGAACTTGCCTGCTGTTCACAGCTGCCACAGAAAAATCTTTTGAAGACTTTTCAGGTTCTTAACAGTGTCTATTTAGCCACTCTTCAGCTTGATGGCTCGCTGCCCTCTATATGGGCTTATGTAGATATACAGCTACTTTTGCCCAAGGATGCTGAGTGGACTCTCAAGTGTTTAAAGCAGGCAATTAGTTACATTTCTGTAATTTCTGGTTTTCTGAGCCTAAGGAGAGAGAGACTACTACACCTTGGGCATAGGATAAGGATTATTTTTACTTGCAGCATGCCATATTTTTAACACATTTTAAGAATGGAAACACTGATCCACTTTTGATTTGACAAGCAAGATGACTTGGAAATGAGTTAAAACTGTCACTGTTATCCTTTGTTTCTTTCTTAAATCTGTCTTTTGTTTAAATAGAAGTGGCAGTTCTGGTAGAGCTGAGGGGCTTAGTGTGCATCCATTAAAAACATTAAAGAAAATATTTTGTGTGTAAACTTAAAAATAAAAGCAACCTAATAGAACCAGGAGCTGGTTAGTCCATCTTTAATTCTCTGAAAAAAAACTCATTTTCTGCACCTTTCTATATAGTGTGGAAGGTTCTGAATGTTTTCGTATGACATCACTTCTTGCAAAACATTACAATTTTATGGTTTATTTTAAATTTGGTTGTTGTTTTTTTTTTTTTCTCAGAAATGCAGACATTGCAGATTAAAAGAGAAAATTTCTCATATAATAAGGTTTATTCAGCACACATCATTTCTTCCTGCTGTCAGCTGGAATTAAATTGACTGCCACAGGAAAACATTGAGAGGAAAATGTACTCTATACAGACTTCTAAATTTGGAAAATCTGCATCCTTCCTTCAGAACAGATGCTCTGAGTCTTAACAATTCCGAGAGGAAGGTATCATGACAACTCTGTGTGCTCTCCTGAATCAGCCTTTGCTCTCATCCTTTTCACACACATAAGGGAGACTCTGATCCACACCGCTTACCTGAGATGCCCTCTTGTTTTTCTCTCATTCCATCTTCTCTGGACTCTCAAGAACACATAGTCATTCAATAAATGGGGATCAGTGGGCTTAATATGAAGTGGCAGCGATAGTGGGTTAGTAACAGTATTCATTCTTTGGGTGGATTCAACAGTGCAAGATCCTTCACTACTAAATGCTAAAGGGTATGTGAGGGCCAAAGTCCACTTTTGTACATCTGCTTCAAGACACAGTGCTTTCAGTCATGTTGAAGCTGCCCCAAGCTGCATTCTCATCCTTTCCCCTTCTGCAGTTTAGAAGAGAGCTTATCCATTATAATCTAAAACTTGGACACGAAATAACTCAGAAGTACTGCACTGAGTGGTGATTAGTGCTGCCACAGGCTTGGTCCAGGGTTTTGACACCATCAACATGCATTAAGTCCCAGTGTTGTCAAAAGCAACATAAGATAAGATAACAACGTCTACTGTCTTGTTTTTCTTACATATGGCATGCAAGTCTTTACAGTGATACCCCAGCTGGAGCAGGAAAAGCCTGGACACTGTTCAAGCACTGTTCAGCAATACACAAAACACTGGTGTTTTATAAACACTTCTAACCACAAATCCAAAACACAGCACCATACAGGCTGTTGGGGACAAAGTTAACTTGATTGATCCACAATTTCTGGGCTTAGAGGAAGGCCAAGATCACTTCTACTCTAGCAATATACATATATATTAAAGACCTTTTCAAAAAATCAAAAACACTGCTACAGGTCCATTTCAAAGCTAAATAGTAAGGGGAGTTAATTTTCTCTAGGGACATAAAAATAGTAGTAGTTTGCAAGCAGAGGCTTCTCCAGCATGACTTCCAAAGTAGAAGTGTGAAGGATAAAGTCAGCAATAGTTGCAAGTGGATGAATTAATGCAGATTAGATTCCCGCAGTTATTCAGAAAAAGGAATTAAGAAGACAAGCTGCCATCCAACACTGGGAGACTACCCAGAGGAAAGTTTTTTGCAGAAACAAATTTCTGCAAACACAGGGCCTCCCACTACTTTTAGCCTCTGTTTACAGCCTCCAACACCTTTTAGCCCCTAGTTTATTTACAGCATCCTACCCTTTTGGAGACACCAACCCACTTTCGGCCTTTACTTTTTTTCTGCTTCTGACTCACTTTTGTGCCCTGCCCCCTTCTGTCCTCTATATTATTTTGGGACTCCAACAACATTTTGGCCTATCACCCCCTTTTGTCTCGACTTTATTTGCAGCCTCCCACAAAATTCCAGCCTCCCACCCCTTTCTACCACTACATTTTTTTCCAGTCTCCCACCCTCTTCTCGCCCTCTCAAAACCTTTTGGCCTCTGCTTTATTACCAGGCCCCAACCCCATTTTGATCTACCACTCACTTTTGCCTTTACTTTGTTTCTAGGCCTCCCACCCCTTTTCAACCTCCCACCCGCTTTAAGACTAGCTTATTTCTGGTCTCACATGACCTTTCAGCCTCCCACCCTGTTTCAGTCACAGGCTGAAAGGTGGTGGGAGGCTGGAAATCAAATAAAGGCTAAGAGAGATTTAAGTAATACTAGCTTTAAAAACCCATTTAGCCCCTAGGTGCTGTTCTGAATGCGGAAAACCACATCAGCAGTCAGCACTAGCCAGTATGTTACTGGTGCCTTTCTTGTGGCAATAACAGCCTGAAACTTCTCAATCAACACAGACCTACTAATAGTCCATTCCAAATCCAAACAGCAGGAACTCGCATCTTTCTCTTCCACTAGAAGGCCCCCATCAACACTCATTCCCATTGCAGTGTATGGGTCATTGTCTCTGACTTTTCACAGTGGGAATAGTAAAGGTTAGCAGGGCTCCATGGTCTGTGTTGACCACTCAGATGTAAATATTCTGTCATAACATTTATTTCTTCAACACACATTTATTTCTTCAACACATTGACTCTCAAATATATTGAAATTTCTCCAATAGCTTCAAGGAATCTTGACAACAACCTTCCTTCTCCTTAGATCAGTATAGCAATTAAAAAAATTATTGATAAAAATAACAGAAGGCTTATTTTAATTTAATCTTCACTATAACAGGGTATTTCTGACATAGAAAATATTTTTATATATCTATTGTTAAAGATCGACAGTTAAAAAATAGTTAATTAAGAAAAAAACCCAACCAAACAAACAACAAAATCAAACAAAACCAAAAGCTGCACATAAAAATACACAAGAACAACATGTTATGATCATGTTTCTATAACTACAGAGTTCGAGATGATTTCTGCAATTTTCTCAACATGATGTTGTCCCTTGCAACTAACTGTAACTCATGAAGCCATATTTCTATTTAAATAGACTTCAAGTAAACAAGCACAAGAGCCTCTTCATTTCAGTCATTAAACATAACTATTCTGATGTTTTTATGAACCTGTTTCTGACAGTACAAGAAACTAACAATTTAGAAGTGGGACACAGATTCTTTTTTTTTCCTTTTGAGGACTAATCTATATAGCCAAGGGCAATTGCAGTCCATTTTTTAAAATTATTTGTGCTCCCAACAATGATGAAAAAGCCATATAGCAGATATAAATTGGATTTCCCATTTCACTGCTCTCTGAGAAGAATCGGAAATCAATTTGTCTCACTAGGCCAGATTGTACTGTTTTGAATTTAGAATCTGTGTTTATCTCAACAGGAATGTTATGTGCTAAAGCCTGTAAAATTTAGCCTTTTTTGTCATCTATTTTTCTCTCTCCTATGCCCAGTACTGTGAATCCTAAACTTTTTGTTATTGTTAATTTGTTGAGGAATATATAAATCTAGAACAGTTTTGATGGAGGAAATCTGAAAAACTGATTTTATACCACTGGAGCCAAAGGAAACTTTGTTTTTAAAAGCAGTAAGTGCAAAAACAAGGCAGAAGTCTACTCTGAGACATGCCAGCCTCTGAGAAACACTTCAGATAGGAGTCCGGAGACATGCTTTCTTCCTTAAAGATGTTTGAATGAGTAGTATTCATTAAAAATGTTTGACTGAATTGTAAGCATTGGATCATTACCCCAGCCCTTATCAAAGTCATATTGCTTAAGAGAAAGGACATTTCTTATAATTTACAATTTTTCCCATTCACAAGCAGGAGAACTTAGTGGACGGATGTTTACAATAGCCCTGCAAAACTGCAGTGTGCATTATCACAGCACTTGCTCTCTGGAACAGAAACATGAGCAGAAAAGACAGGAGCTGGCAATAAGAGCAACAGGGAACCTTCCCTCCCTCCTTGCTTTGTCCACTCCTCCCCAACAGGAGGTAATCCGTGTGCCATCTACCACCACTTCTCTTCAAATGTACTCCTTAAAGATTTTGACTTATTTGTTACTACTCCGATGACAGAAGGCTTTAGTGCAAGAGGCATAAGGGCTGAAGAGTCTAACCAGAGTTCCATCAGACCATGATGACATGACTGGAAAGACTCCCCCAGACTCCAGCTACCATCCTCTAAATTGCAATACCTGTGCGCTGGAAGCATGCTGAATGTCATCAGCACCTTTTTAAAAGCAGCTGGTTTACCCTTCACTGGTTTGCTTGGAATTTTCAGGGATTTAGTAGGTGTCTATCAGCTTTGCAATTAGCTTGTCATGTGTTCGAGGGCACAGTGGCTGTTTTTCTTCATAATCTGCACAGTGCTTATCACAACAATGTCCTGGAAGACAGGCAAGAATGGGTAAAGAAGGGGCACGAGACCCCCGAGGAAAGGCACTATCCTTACAAATATACAAATTCTAGGTGAAATATCAGCCTGTCATATTTTCGTTTTTACTCTCTGAATTCATAATGAAAGGAGAAATGTATTCTTAATTTAGACTTGACATTACAGGTAAATATTTATGTCCTTTTAATGGAGCACAGATGAAATCTGTTTGAAAATCTGTCATAGTAGGCTACTACTGTCTAGACAAGAAGATGGCATGGGTGCAGTACTCAGCACTGAGGAAACCAGCAACACAGTCAGTAGCATTTGGAAATGACAAAGCACCTTGTAAATGCCTCGACATGAAAAAAGTGTCCTTTTTTTACTGGAAAAATAGAATGTAATGTGCAATTGGACATATGTCATATTTTTATTTGACCTAAACGTTTATTATCGCCAGGACTAATCACAGGAATTTCAGTTATTTGTTTTACTAAACTAAAGAGAATCAAGACATAGAAATAAATACACGTCATTTTCAGGGGAGTGCAGCAGTGAATTAAAGAAAGATTGATTATAACAAATACTAAGCTCAATGCAAGAAGACAGGGAAATTTTAAACTCTTCTAGCCCACCTTTCTTCTAACCTGATTTATATATATAGCAACAACATTTTTCTGTTACCTTTAGATTTCTGCTTTCAGTGTAAGATCTTTTCCCAGCTTAGCACTACCATGCTGTGCCTCTATTACCTCTCAGTCTTGATCACATGGACAAAAAGGTAATGAATAATAACAATTTTAATAGGGATAATAAATTACATGCATCAGCCTTAAGCCAATCTCTAATGATTAAATAAAAATTACATAGTGGAGAAAACTTTTATCTTTTAGCTGCAGATAACAAATTTTCTTCTGAAAGTCATTATGAATTTCTTTTTTCAAAGAGTTACTAAGTAGGACTAAAGGATTTCTGCTTTGATCGTTTATAGCTGAGTGGTCCTATGGTGTTCCTTACCAACTGGCAGATGGTAGAGATTTATGAGAGACATAGACAGAGACAGACAGAAAGAAAAACAGGTAGAGAAAGACAAATAAAAAGATGATGTTCCTAAGTTTAAAAAAATATTTTTAGGAAGCAGCACATAACAGATAGGAAAATGGAAACAGAGAACTCAGTTACATGCAAATATAAGCTTCTACCCTGAAATTGCTGGTAAGAACTCAAGTGTTCTGCAATCTGGGCCACAGCCCCAGCAGTAAATTGAATGATTCACCTGTAAACCACAAATGTTTGCGCTAGCATTAACACCATCATGTTTTACACAAGTCAAAATTCAGGGCTCTAAACTTCTGCAACTTGGCTTTCATTAAATCCAGTTATTTCATACTTGATACAAAAAGACCTCAAATGTATATTTAGGTTTTAGTTAATCATATAATATTTGGTTTATACAAACTATTATCCCACATTTTTGATCATGTCAGAAACATTCTTGCCTCTTATCTTCTACTGTTCCATTCTACAAGTGAGCTGATTGTTGCCAGGGAAGAAGCATTTGAATTTAATTTACAAAATATGACTGGTATAGACAAAAGGTGTAACAGCACTGCGAGAGCAAATGTTGTGAGCCTTCTGGACAGTCTCTATTGGGTTCCACTTAAATCCACTACAATTATCACTAGGGTCGCAACTGAACTCTATTACAAATTTTAAATGCCTTCTTGTTTATCGTGTAGGTATTACAGGCTTTGCCTGTACCATAAATAAGGCAGGTAATAATTCAATAGCTAAAATGAAATTATTTTAACACTAATAAAGCAAAATGCTGCTTTGCTCAATTTTCTACATTTCTAGAAGTGAAAGGAGAGCTTTGGAAGATTTAAAGATTCTTAGTAGACAAGTAAAATTGCATAGAATGATCACCCAGTAGTGTAATTTATCCAAAAATACCATTAACAGACAGCATATAAAACTTTCTCAGTGCCCAAGGAGACTCAATTACTTGCTTTTGGAACTGCTGGGTCAGAAGAGTATTGTTATCCTCAGCAATTACTAGAGGCGATAATTTAATCCCTTCACTAAATTTCTTAATGTGTTAAAACAATCTGTCAATGAAGTTATCTTGTGTCAAAGTGATTAAAGTAAAATTTTTCACTGTTATTTACTACAATAAACTAAAAGTAAAGGATTGGGAAAATATCCTCATATAAGAAGCTAATTTAAAACAAATTAAAGAATTAGCCAAAATTATTAAGCATATTATAGTCTAACACAAGCATAGAAACTCGGAAAAATCTAATATTCAAAATCCCTACTGCCATCACAAAAGCATGAAGCACTTTCCTTTATTAATAATGAATTTAAATGTTTTGGAGATCGTTATGCTTTTCAGAAATCTACATATATTCAATTTAAGCTCTTTGAAGGAGGTTATCTTACTCTTCAGTGTTCACAGGACTAATTAATTGAAGGCCTTTGCCTTGTCAAAAAACAAAATTGCAAAGAGACAAACTGTTCTGAAAGCAGAGAAAAAACTAAAAAGTCCTCATCCCCTAAGTTTTCTGTCTTTTAGTTTTGCCAGAGTTACCAGATCAGCTTTCCACGTGACAATTCACAATTTTCACTGCAGCCCTGTCTTTAACTTTACCATGGACAAGATAATACCAAATAGAAAACTGACTCTCTGTTTATTTGAACTCTCCGGCAGGTGGGACTTAGTTTATACGCAAAGAGCAATGTTCTTTTCCCCAGCGTGAAATTTAAAGATTTATATGACATGCCTGCCAGTTTGCCCTCCAGTCCTCCACATACATAGGCACTTTAAAAATAGCATCAGCTGAATATCTCTTGCAAACATAAAGCATATTAAACAGGTACATCAACACCAGTTCCCTTCCATAAAGAGGAACCCCAAGTGGAACCTGTTGTTGTACTCTGAGTGGGTCTTATGAAAACCCTTCAAGACTTCCAGTTCAAATGCACATTGGTTCCAAGTAAAACCAAGCAGCAATCACTCCATTTGATTTTTCAAATACAACTATTTTTACACAGGAAAAATTGATATCACGAGGAACTTAAACAAAAGAGTACATCTTCAGAGAACACTGACTGTATTCCAAATATTTCCTACACTGAATGGACTGCTAAGCATGAAGAAAATGTTCTCTGCTTGCTGAAACAAGAAAGCAACTATATTTTAGCACAAACTTTTCAAAACTGATTTACAATTTACAGGTATCAGATGGGTAGACTGATAGCTCTAGACTTAGTAAAAAATGTTTAAAATCACAATTTCATTGTATGAAAAATCCTTATATGAAAAGTAGTAGACACAAGCTCTGAAGATCTTTTTTCCTTACTAGTGGTGGTTACATCTCTTTTAACTTTATCATTTTACTTTCAGAGAAAGTTGGAATCAAAATTTCTGGCACATGGTATATGCTAGTTCAATACATTTGTCCTCCCACCAATGACAATTAGCATTCCTTTGTTATTTCCTACTTTTTATAATCTTCTTTTACTGTCATTGCAAATAATGGTCATCACAACTGAAAAAAATCTTAGACTTTTAAGTCCCAAATGAAATGGGGAAAAAAAAAGGTGTAACTAAATATAAACCACACAAAATTAAGTGGATGGGGTATAGGCAGCTTCTGAAAACTTGCAAAGTTTTGTTGCTGATTTAGTTTTAGCTTTTCCTTCAATAACTATATGTAAGAAAGAAAGAAACTGATCTGGCATGTAAACTCAAGAACAATTTCCCAGGTCTGAAGTTCTGTTGCCTCAGTAAGCAAGATTAGACCAAGATAATTAAATGTGTTATTTGCCACAACTACTGTGAGGAATGACAGTATCTTGAAATTACCATTTGCAGTGGTTCCTGATGTTGCAACAATCCTTCTCAGTAGGTAAGAAAATAATTCTTCCCCCCTTCTTTTACTTACCTATTTCTTTTCACCTAATGTTAAAAAAAACCAAACACCTCAACAAAACAAAGACCAAAAATCCTAATGACAAAATACTCTTTAGCCTTTCTGTTGAAAATATTCTAAAATGTCAACATCAGCCCATCAAAAATTGTACAAAGCAAAAGACATTTTAGTAACTTTCTTCATGGCTTGAAAATTAAAGTCATAGAGAAAAAACTGTTATTTTCTATGGAAACAGGAAAGGTTTCAAACCATTTAGAACAGAAAGAACGCTCAAAGCAGAGGTTTAATTTTAGCAGTTCACATAATCTTTAGCTCTGTAAAAGAATATTTTGTAGGAAGATTCTTCCCTTAGATACCACTAACATAAACCATCTCATCCTTTCTTCAGATTATCTGTCTTTCCAAAGGCACAAGTAAACCATCACCAAATTTTTCCTGTGAGGACACGAGGTTCAACATCTATCTTTTATTAAGTCTCTTGGAACCAACACTCTACTGGGGAAAACTTCATCACAGTGAGGCAAGAGCCCTACACTGCTGCATGTTTATAGACATTTCACTCCCAGAAGCTTTGCCACAAGTGACATTGGGAAAATTGGAGCTATTTGTTAGCGTATCCTAAATAAACTGGTTTGTTACATTTTAGCGACTCTACTATCACACAGTCTATGCTTAAGGAAGTAAATCAGAAGATAATGCTGAAGGGACTAAGAACATTACTGGAAAATGTATTTTTTTTTTTCCCCAGTATTTCCAGTACTGGAAAATGTATTTATTTTTCTAATTGTTTTCCAGCAGAATTAGGAAAGTGGTTATATGAAAGATATTTATAACCTGGGACTCGGCTTCTGTTGTCAGCCATACCCAGGGCTGCACTGAGATCAGAGCTTCTCCTGGCTCTGCAGCCAGCACATCAAAGCAGCCCCTGGCGTCAGCTTGTGCAGCTGGGGAGCTGTCAGCACCCACTGCACAGCGGCCAAAGACACTCAGCCCATTTCCACTGATGTCAAATCAAGTGGTCCAACCTCTTCAGCTCCAGAACATGAGGAGCCACTTAGCTAACGGTGTAATTTATAGTACGGCCAGCAATGAAATAGTAACTATGACACTAGAGGTCACTGACATCTGTACCTATTGAAATAAATGAGATAGACCCTGAAGACATGTAGTGAAGAGGCACTTACTGTCATGCTGAACAGTTGATTAGTTGGCTGGATTGAGTGAAATAGGCTTCTGTCCCTGGGGTCCAAGTGACTGCTGCCCATCGTGCTTCAACAGGTTAAAACCCAGTAGAAACCATTAAATTAGATACACTTGAGACCTTTTATTTTTAAATCTTAGAAAAATGAGGGAGAGAAGTTTTTTTTTTATATATATATTAATACAAGAGGAGCAGACAAGCTGGAGCAGTGGGCTGCCACCCCCATCAGCATGGGAGCTCCCTGAGAAAAGCAGCTGTGATTTTGCTCACAGGTCTCTGGACCAAACTTATTAGTTGTGTTGCACTCCTCTTAGTGAGCATCAGACACACAGGAACCCTCAAATCCACAAACAAGAAAGGGAAATAAGTCAAGGAAAGAGGCAGGCTCACACCAAATGGCTCAGTGATTATGCAGAAAAGCCGCATTTATTTTCCCTTTGTACTTTACAGTTCAGATATAAATGAGAGCTGTTACTGAGCAGGGCTCTTGTCAAAGCATTTTCCCTAGCTCTATTTCCATCTTCTGTATCTATTTCCAGCGTGCATTAAAATAACTTGGGTTTGTTGCAGCATCAGCTCTGATCTCTAACTACTGCTGTTTTCATATCTAAAAATAATTGAAGTTTATTTATAGCATTGTTTTGACTACCAAACTGCTGATGTCAACGAACATCATAGAAAGAGAATCAATGACCAGGCTTAGATTATTTTCAACCACAGACAAGAAAGTTTGACAAGGCTGATGATAAACCAGGATGACTCTGCAAGAAGGGCACCAGAATGTACTGGCATTTCAATTATATTAAGAAATAATAAACAGCCTCTAGCAATAATATGTTTCTACATGACAGTTGTGCTATAGCAAGCGTGTGTATGCCAGTACTGAGTTATTTTCACACTAACTTGCTTTGGATGTAAAGCATTCAGACCTTGCACTTACACAGCTGAAAAGGCACAGATACAGAAAGTCTGTTGTTGCCCCAGACTAGACAAAACTAGGTTTGTCCTCTCTCTTCATCTTTTGTGTACCCATCAAAAACTGCAAGAATTTAATTTTTTTTAAGGATACAAAATTGTGTCAAGAATTCAGTGGCTACATTTGGAAAGTGCTTCTGGAAATAAGTAGTAGCATCATTTTCTGTGGAAAATACTTCTCATTCCACTTTTTAAATCTTTATTGTTTAAATTTTTAATACCACAGTTTTAATGTGGAACTTTTGTCTTTCTGTGACACGGCTGGAACTGTGGAGCTTTTTTCCATTTAAATCAGTGGATTGTTGCTGATTCATCCCTGACTCATTTTGCAAAAGTTCTTAAATATATCCAGAAAATCAGGCCTCACTTAAAGGAATTTTTTTTTCTTTTTTCATGTAGGTAGAAATCCTTTTACTACTGGCATTGCACAATTTAGGCTGAAAATAAAACACAATAAAATTCAGTAGCTCGGTTCATTTTGAGAGTCTGAGTGAACCCAAATGTTGGAATTATTGATGTGCGTAAGAATAAACTCAAGGTATTTGTCCTGAAGGCCCTAAACCAGTGAATTCCATTTGTGCAGTACCTTCGTGATCCATTACACTCTTCTGAAGCTTCTAAATTGTCTCCAATGTGAAAAAAAAAAACAATCAGAAAGTCTCAGCAGTTACCTTTGAAACAATTTTTTTCAAAGAGTTCAATTTTGAGCTAGTTTGAAAATAATGTCATTTTCATTTTTTAAAAGAGAAATGCTGAAGGCATGATTTGAATCAGTCACAATATCTCCAGACACGATGGCAAATCCGAGTCCTCCATCATATGAACATATTCACAGCTGTAGAATTGCTGTTCAGTTCCTCTGTGCCATCCCCTTGAAACAGTCTGACTGGAAAAGCAAGGAAGCTCCTTCCTAGCTGATATTTACAATTTTGTGTCTAAGATCACACCATAAAAAGTTTATGCAAAAGTTTGTGTTAGTTCTGCAAAGTAGAGTCTACCTCTAGCATCAGATTTTAAATATTAATGGAAAACTTTTCCATCCAAGGAACCCCTAGTCTCTCCTCATAAAAAAGAATTCTAATATGAGATGTTTGCTGAGGGTACTGAAAACGACACTGAATACTGTTGAATTTATGAGATTTTTTTTCTTGCTATTAACAGTTCCCCATTTCTTCATATCTACACATACATGGCTGATCCCTTGCTACTAAAATAACCTTGAATACATGTATAGCAGTAAGCTAAAAAAGAGTAAATGCATATTGAGAGTGAGGTATTGTAGCAGTTCACTAACTTAACATAAAAGAAATGCACACATCAGTGAGAAATCCTTTAATAATATTGAACGAGCTTGGTCATTACTCAGGCTTGAAAGGGTACGGTAATGCTTATCTACAATTTAAAATGGATTTGCTAACTTTAACCCAGTGCTCTCAAACAGCGTAGAGTAACAGAAAGGGAATCCACAGATTTGTTACTCATCAAGTCTTTTTATAAACCTGAATCTTTTATGACTAAATCTGCTATTAACTCATTTTTCAATACGCTAATTCTGAAGGAGCAGAGCAATTTACATGAAAATACTTACTTTTAATGTGCTTTTTATGAAATGCTTACCAAGGTCAAGCACTGTAATTTGAAGAGTGAAATATGTTATATCATTATAATACATTTGATTTTATGCTGCTCAGAGGCATTATTAGAAAAATTCTCCGACAAATGTGTATTAGTTGCACTGAATTTTCAGCTACTTTGTTTTCCTTTCTCTTGTTAAGACATAAATAACCTCTGGAAATTTCCTCTGGCCTCTTATATCCATCAGGTATGAGACTGCTGTCATTCCTTGGTATATGCCGCTCACAGAAGCCAAAGCCCTTCCACAACATCCCCTACTCCTCCAGAACCAGGCACCTTGTGCTTCACAGGCACCTTTGCAGTTGCAGAGCCAGTTGCAGCAGTGAGGGCAGGGTTGCCCAGTGG
The DNA here is from genome assembly GCA_025769975.1 of Gallinago jamesoni. Taxonomy (NCBI): domain Eukaryota; kingdom Metazoa; phylum Chordata; class Aves; order Charadriiformes; family Scolopacidae; genus Gallinago; species Gallinago jamesoni. The sequence continues at coordinate 17,930,826 of JAOQGH010000051.1, forward strand.
AGCAGCCAAGCTGCTGTGCTGGCACCAGAGCAAGGGCTCACTGCTCCCATCTGCTCTGCTGGCAAAGGTTTTCCAGCAGAAAAAAAAAAAAAAAAAAAAAAAAGCTTTTAAAAGAAATATGAACAAGTAAAAACAGGAGCACCTTTGGTGCAGAATGTACTCACAGCTCCCTATGATGGAATTTCACGCCACTCAGCTGTATCACGTGTACACTAGAGGCTTGTAGCTTAGTAGCTCTTCACTCAATAAACGGATGGTCCTGGAGAGCTGAACAGAAGCCACATTCACCCCTCAATTTCTGACCAGCACAACAAAATGCTGGCTCCCCCCAGCTGCTCTCGCTCTGTCCTGGGTGACAGAATTCTTTGGGTCGATTTGACCTGAAGCAGAAGCCATCTGGAGAGAAAATAGCAACAAAGAATTACTCGTAAGTATTTCTTCCTCATGGTTGAAAAAGTTTTACTTTTTTTCCCCTAGTCCTGGCCCTACCTGTAGCTCCAGCAAGAGACACAGCTATCCGAACATGCCAATGAGGACCTGATTACACTGTAAACCTCCCCCCCATTTCCCTTACCGTCCCCTTATCTGACTCCAACTGCAACCCTCTGGCTTTTAAAAGGAAATAAGAAACCTGCACAGAAGCCTCCTGCTCCGCAGTGTTAACAGACTTCTGCAGTCCTGTCTGTAGTCTCTCACGTGCTTTATATGTGTGTAGGGGATATACCTTGCGGGGAGTCTGGGACTTCTTATCCCAGGTCAGGCTGGAAACGAAAAGAAAAATTGAAAGAGAGGTCACAGGTGAAAACCAATAGGAAGATTAAACTGCGTATCTGAAACTTAAACCACAAGACCCAGTTAGTTCAGGAAACCACTGAATAATGTTTGATCACATTTGTACCCAGCTCATACACGGGGATAAAGCCGATGTGTAAATTCTTACTATGCTTGCATTAACAAAGCTCTTGTGATGAGCTGAACTGGGCCAGAGCATGGTACTGCCCACCACAGAGTTTTTTGTCCAGTTGTAGCCACGAGCCGGTGCTTAGCCCAGAGTAAAGGAACTGTGTGTAAATAACATTTCTCCTTCAAGTATTTCAGCTGAGGAATACTCTGGACTTGCTGCAGTCACTACGTATTTTGCAACCCTCAGTGGTTACGTTTTCTGTGAAGTTATTTTGGAGAGGGGGGGGGCGCAAACTTCACAGCTTATTATCTACCCTTTTTTCCATGAAAACTCAGCTCTTTCTGGTTGTTCTGAGACTGGTTGCTACCAGTTTCATGCTATGCTCCCTAGTTTTTCTGTTGGAAGCAAGAAATGAGCTTAGCATTTTGCAGTGATTTGAGGACAGTCTCATCTTATTTAGTTGTTCCTCATATAGAAGCCATTTTATAAATTTGATTAATCATCTTCAATTTTCTCTGTACTTTCTCCAATTCTAATCTGTCTTTTTAAAAAGAGTAAACAGCATTCAAGACACTGACAAACCTTAGCTTCAGAGAGTGGGGAAAAAGAAGTTTTCTATTCCTCCTTCAAGATCCTCAACATTTGGTTTCATCTTGAGCACTGCCAAGCAACGGGATGTTTTTATTGAATTATCACAGCCTGAAGATCTCATTCCTGAGGATCCAATACAGAGAACTTCTGGTTTGTTACACAATGAAAACAAAAGATTCATTTAGCTTCTCTGCAGTGACTTAATCTTCTCTGAGTACTGCCTCTCTGCCATGATCATCTGTTGGCCCTACAGAATTTCTGGCAAGCTTCCTGTGCCTTATGTTCTTGAAGGTTTACTCTATTTCTGCATTCCTTTTGCCTTTATTTCCTCCAAACGTTGAAGGGTTTTGATCTGAATTTTTGGGTTGATATGAGGTAGCAAAATGATGGTGCTACAGGATGGTGTTTATCGCGAGCTGAATTCCCTCAGGCTTGTGTGCACCATGAAAGCCTTACTCCTTTGAAGAATCATATTTAAGGCTTAAATAAAATGTGTCTCTGAGTGCATTTGTATGTTATATAGCCAGGCACTTACTAGAGAGCCTTAATGTTTTGGAGCATATATACTTGCCCTTTTCTTCCTTTCTTTTTTTTTTTTCCCATGGTTTATAGTAGATATACTTCTTTAGTAGTAGATCTAGAAAGAGATATATTTCTTTTTTATGCAGTATTTGTATTTTCAGTACATCGTTCTAAACTCGTGCTATAGTCCATGAACCCTGTTGTCAGTGAGGATCTTCCACAAGCAGCTGCCTACAGTTTCTGAATTCTGCGGTCTCCTCTTGCCCTCAGCTCACAGCTCACTCAGCACAAGGAAGGCCAATACAGGGAGTCCAGGGGAGATTAGGGGCTGATTAGGTTGGTCCCCAGCTCCTGTGTTGAGGCTGTAGCAGGGTTTTGCTGCCTCTTGCCATGCTGCTGCCTTGACTTGCCCTCTCGCCTACCCCAGCTGTGAGCCACATCTTGTTTTCTAGCCATCTCCTCCAACTCACCATGCAGCCTCCTTCTTTCAGTCCAAAAAATATTGCAGTTAATGTTATCCTGCACTGAATGCTTTACAAAAAGGACTAGGTAATTTTTTTCATGTTTAATGCATGGACTTAATTACCGACCATACTAAAACACAGTCCTGCAAATGCACATGAGAGATCCTGTCAGAGCAATGAATAATTGTCCTCCAGCTCATGAAATGATTGATCGATCCTTACTTTCATTTATTTCCTGGCCTCCTCCTTAGTGGACTTTCTGCAATAAAAAAAATCTGATTTTTTTCTAAATAGTCACTAAATGCTGCATGCATAAATGTTTTTTAGCATCTTGCTTCAACCCCCTGCTGCTACTTGGAAAAGCTGTGCTGTGCCTGTGGCAGAGACATTGCATGCAATACATTAATCATCAGGGAAGATGGTAACTAGGTAATAGCTTTACTAATATTTGTGCCATTAAAGACTGGGAAACAACAACAGAACTTTAACAATCTTGTTAAAATATAGTTTTCCTAAGAGAGCTCACTATTCCTATGTATGACAGCACATCAATTCAAAATATATATATATTATGATAAAACACACAAAGCTAAGGCTGGTGGTAACTCATTACCATCTCCACATCAATTTAGGGTTATTTCTTGTGCAAAAGGGAGCACACAAAGAGGTTTCACATGGGTGAGCATACAGAAGAAGTTACAGTCTCTGAGGGTCAGGCCCACAAGCAAGAAGAAAGGCTGGGGGTTTGGCGCAGTTACAAATTACATGAGTATGGTGGGTTGACCCCAGCTGGGTGCCAGGTACCCACCAAAGCAGCTCACAATCACTCCCCTCCTCAACAGGACAGGGGAGAGAAGATATAATGAAAGGCTTGTGGGTTGAGATAAGGACAGGGAGGGAACACTCACCAATTACTGTCATGGGGAAAACAGATTTGACATGGGGAAATTAATTTAATTTATTACCAATCATATCAGATTAAGATAATGAGAAATAAAACCAAATCTTAAAAAGACCTTTCCCTGACCCTTCCCTTCTTCCTGGGTTTAACTTTGCTCCTAAGTTCTCAATCTCTTTCTCTGTCCTGAAAAAGCTCAGGAAGGAAGGGAATGGGGGTTATTGTCAGCTCATCACAGGTTGTCTCTGCCACTCCTTCCTCCTCAGCAGGAGGACTCGTCACACTCTCTCCCTGCTCCAGCCGGAGGTCCCCCTTGTGAGACACAGTTTTCCACAAACATCTCTAGCATAAGCCCTTCCCATGGGTACTTTATGAACTGCTCCAGCATAGTCCCCCATGGGTTGACAATTCCTGCCAGCAAACCTGCTCCAGCATGTGCTCCTCTCCCTGGGGCCATATATCCTGCCAGGAGCCTGCTCCAGGGCAGCCTTCTCCAGGTGCATCCACCAGCTTTGGTATGGGATACTCTGTGGGCTGCAGGTGGATATCTGTTCCACTATGGACCACCATGGGCCACAGGGCAACAGCCTGAAGCTGCGCCATGGCCTTCACCATTGCCTGGAGCACCTTCTCCCTCTCCTTCTTAACTGACTGTGGTGTCTGGAGAATTGTTTCCCTCACATATTCTCACTCCTCCCTGGCTACGATTGCTGTTGCATAGGGTTTTTTTTTCCTTCTTCTTAAGTATGTTGTCCCAGAGGCTCTACCACCATCACTGATTGGCTCAGTCCTGGACAGCGGCGCGTTGGTCTTGGAGCCAGCTGACATTGGCTCTACTGGACATGGAGGAAGCTTCTAGCAGCTTCTCACAGAACCCACCCCTGTAACCCTCCTGCTACCAAAACGTTGCCATACAAACCCAATACAATGGGACTAGACCCAACTGCTGACCAAGGTTGCAGATGACAGAGTCACCTCTACCTGGAAAGGTACTGCCTGGCAGAGGTTGTTCTGTCTTCTTCCGTGTAGGAAATGCAAGTCTTGCATGTACTAATACTTTCTCCTCAATTTCTCAGATGTAATTTTTCAGCTCCATAGTTTCTTGCTGCTGCCTTATGCTATATCATGTCTTTCTTTCCTCATAGAGGTGATTACTCTGTTTTTTCACATTAATTTGTGATGTATTTGGAAGATGCGGAAATATTGTGCTCATCTGCATCATCTTGTATTTAATGTCATTGACTGAAGAAATAGTTTCCATTTCATAATCTAACTTGCTCATTGGAGAAAATTAATGGAATTGTTTTTTCATTTATCATTTCATGTTAGATTTAATGGCAAACCACTACAGACTTAAATAATACAGAAAATTTTACATGTAAATAAAATAATCCATAACTAATTAAGACTGGCTACACTGAACAGAAAAGTGTGGGTGGACGGGAGGTAGAATCATAAGGAAACTTGTTTCTTTTGAAAAAAAGCCACAATTTGTTTTTCATATTTTGGTCATTTAGACTGATGGCACAGAACAATCTCAGATTTTTAAATTCCCCTTACATTTTCTTTTCACATGTTATGACTTGAAATGATCACTTGTCTCACTACTAAAAATAAAAGGGAAATAAATTTAGAACCATAAAACTGCTATCTTCTAGCTGAGTTCACATAAAGGAGAATAAAGAATCAATGACACTCCATCGCTTGAAAACCTGTGACAACAGACCTATCCCTTTCAAACAAGAACTACTTCAAGTTTTTTTTGTTCAATGGCCTAAATTACAATGTTGAGCAGTTACAGACCAGACACAGAGAGTTCAGAGATAATACCAAAAAAGCTCAAATTACAAATATTGTGTTCATAACAGTAAGCACTGAGTTGTTGCCTTCGATGTGACTGAAAAACTGCCTGAAAGTCTAGACATCCCCTGAAAAACTCTCTATTCTTATGCTTGTTTCAGCTTCAATATTTGAAAGTAATCTAATAATACACTCAGTAGCAAAATTAAAAGTGTAACTTCTTAAAGAAAAAAAGAAACATGCAGGTTTTTTTGCAAGTACAAAGCTACAGTATTTCAATCATGTAAAGTAGTATGTGACAAAGAGAGACATAAGGAGATTTTTGTTTAATTTGGTATAAATATAAAAGCAAGCCTGATATCATGACTCGTCTGAAAGTTGTTGTCTGACTGGTATCCCTGGGACCTGCAGGTTGTACATAAAAATACATACATTTAAATACACAAGGAAAAAAACAGGCCTTAGAAATCCCAGTTATATGGTGAATGTATAGGGGTATATTGCCTTTACACGCGCTTTGTACTGTTTCTGCATAAAAGGCATATTATGCTACACTTCTTCCTCCAGCATTCAGGAAAGGAATCTGTCCCTCTGGGACAGGGAGTAGCACCACAGAAAGGCCATTAATTACTAGCAATTTTTCCTTCACACTAGGGTTAGAATCATGGCTAGTAAATGAGCCACAAATGGAACAATGAGGAAATAAAGCACTAATAGCTGTGTTGATTTTGTGACTTAATGAAGCTGGAAACCTATGAAAGCATAGTACAATTGTGCTTAATTATAATAATGAATTATATCATACAGTATACACGCAGGAGTACCAGTTCAGAGTTTCATGCAGATTGCCTGACTTTGGAGAACTTAAGTTGATCATGTTAATAATATGATAAAAAAAAAGGGTTGATGCTGCATGTCCCTCCCTCTATGAGGGAAGGGAGATTCATAGGTGTACTGACATTATCTGTTGCAATGAACATGGGGCTGGTTGAGGGAACAGTGACAGAGGAGAGTGAATCTGTCTCTTTCTGGAAACCCTGAAGACCTCTAGGTAGAGAAATTCCACAACTTCTCCACAGCTCCGTGTCCCTCACTTGGTTATTAATGAGACAGAAATAATAGAAACTGAATTTTTTTCTAGTCTAAGGACTTACTTTCTTCTCTGGAGATTTCTATGAAAGCATATGATGTGGCCCAGGCACGGTCTTGCAAAGCCTTCAGCACTGTTTTCCAATGCAGATATCAACCCACACAGGTCTTTACTCACTGCTCACCCACATGCTTGCACAGAGCATATATATAACAGTGTGCAGGTCCTGATACAGTTGTCTGGGCACCACCAGCAAAAGGAATAAATAATGAAGAATGAATAAGGCATCTGAGTTTTCAAAAGTCTTTCATCCTAGCCGGTGTAAGATTCCCCTAACCTTCTGAGATTTCTGTCCTGAGCGTGCTTGTTTTATCTTTGAATGTTCTTTTAACCAAAACAGCTAGGAAATGACCCAAGATCCGGCTCTGGTCCTTTCCTGTGAATAAAATATAGATCCAGTTCTAAGGCATTTGAGAAAAATAGGCAGAAACTTGGGTAAACTAATGATTTCAAGAAAAAAACCTAGCTTTATTCCCTCAGTTATTAGAAGAAAGAAGTACGTTATCTGGTTTGGAAATTATTTGGCTTCTCCCACAATATATTATGTAATTTTGAAACTGGGTTTGCATGGTTAAAATATAAGTTATTTTCCTTGTGCTACCTTTCCCTGCCAAGACTTATTTCTCATTGCTTAGTACTGATCATCATCAGAAGTTATGAACATGTACAGCATTGTCGTTGTTGATATTGGATATTACATCAACTTCTGGCCATAACAAATGAGGCTCAGAATAGTTTCCGTTCATTTTCCTACAAAACAAACTGTTCTCTCCTTTCTGTTTCCTTCCTGATGATTCTCAGAACGCCAAATATAATTTCCATTTTCTGGATGAAATGTAGTTTTCAGAAATAGAAATGAGCAATAGAAAATTCAATTGCCCGGTGTCACCCCCTGGTCCCCACTTGGCCTCTTGTTAGCATCCTTTTGTTAGTCTGATGGGAAAACTGAAAAAATTGGTTGGCACTCAGTTTGCACAGTAATATCACTCTATCATGAGAAATATCATGATATACCCATCACAATAAAGAGATTATGAACAAAAACAGCCTGGGAAGGTAAGACTGCTCTGCTTGCTGTATGGGCAGACAAAGGACTTGGCAGGTTCCCTCAGCTCTGAGGGGAAGCTCTGTGTGTAGCTGTTGTGACATTTGATCTGCAGGAGCAGGGATTTTGGGAGTTTCTAATCTGAAATCCAAAGTATCTCACCCGGTACACAATGTACTGCTTACGCACTGTAAGTACACAACGAAAACTACCCTCTTAAAATAGACTAGCCCATTATCTCACTTATCCGAATGTATTACTCAGATCACTCTTCTGCAGACACCCACACCTCTCTGAACAAAGATCACAGACAAATAACCTATTTGCAGTTCACTGCATTTCTGTTGTGTCAATGCTTCCACTGCTCTGTGGCTAATGGGTTTCAGGAGAGACTGGCTACTTCTCTGGTTGGCTCAGTGGCCAGTGGAGCTAGGATTTCTTTCTATTTGCCTTTCGAAATTACAATAATAATAATGATTAATAATTTGTTATCAATTAGTGATTCACCCTCTCCCCTGTTGTCTAAAGCTGTAGCCTGGCATGAGGTAAGAGACTGCTACCTGCGACCATTCTGCCTGCACACCCGTGAGTGGTCACCAGTTCCCTCAGATGAGCAGCTGCGTGCTCTCTCCCCAGTGCCTTTCAGGCAAAGCAGCCAGCAGCAATTAGTGTAATAGTATAAATTAGTATAACAATATAAACAATTTAATCAGCCCACTTGAATTTGACCCACAGCTTTGTTTAAAATGGATGACTAGATAGCGTGCTGCTGCAGGAGCCTGTGACTCCAGCAGCAAGGCACCAAGGGGAGAACATCTTCAGCCAGCCTCTAACTGAAAAAATTTCTGGCCACAGCCTCATGCCTCTACTGCACTTTTCCTTCTGCTTCCTTGTGTTTTCCTTCTCTTCAGTTACCCAACATCCTGATCCCGAGCCCAAGAGCAAGATTGAATATTTTTCTAGGTATTTTTGCACACAACCAACTTGTCTCTTGTGCTCCACCTGTGTCCATGGTAACAACCTCCATCTTTCCCCCTTCAGTGAGGAATAAATTTGGGTTGTTTGCAGCTTATATTTTTCACTGCTGCCAGACACATTAGCATTTTCTTAAAAACAGAGTTTCAAATACAAAAAAACCAAACACCACCTTCCTTGTTCATGGGAAAAGGCTCAACTTAAATGACTGTCATGTGCTGAAAAAAAATTTAATTATTTTTCAGGTCTACTCATCTCTTAAACAGCATAAAAAAGCAGCCATCAAAACAGACCTTACTCTGAAAGTCCAGATAGAAGTGCTGGAACATTCACATGCCAGTAAAATTGGAAGCAGTCCTCATTATCCAAGCAAACTTTTTAAAAGGGTAATTTTGTTAAAATAATAAGTCAACTGTCAGATACAACTGAAGGAATGAGAATTTCTCCTGGATGTTGTATGCACATGGTGACTGATACAGCACTCCTTTTTGAAACAGCTTTCACTACAATTTAGTAATGCATTTTTCCCTCTCAATGGCTAGATTGAAACTAGATAGTGATTGCACTTCTTTAAACAGAAACTCAGTTTCTAAGAGCAGTGTGCAAAGAATTTAATATTGTTCTTGGCTGATAAACTTGCAAAGTATTTCACTTTGAAAGCTAATGTTCTCTCCCACCTTTAGCAAGTCTCAGTGCAATGTTCTTTTCACTTTCTTTCTTTGCCCACAGTTGTGTTTTACAGCGACTCCAGGATTAATGTTTGCCTGTCTTTAATGCACAGACTACCTTGCTAGAAATAAAACTTCTGATTTTCTGCTCCTCAGTATTTTATTCTGGTGGTCCTGCAGGATCTATTAACTACTTAGCTGTTACCTAACAGTGTTATATAGGCAAAATAGTTTTTTCACTGTTTGCATTGATTTTTCTGCTACCTCATTTGGCTGTACAAAGTAAAGGTTTAAACAACATTTGCTTGAAGTGACATATTAAGCAGCATTGCCACAGTTACTTGGTTCTGTAGATATCATGACATATCCATATGCCTTCTCTGCGTTCAGAAATGTAATTCACAGGAGAACAACAAAATTCTTTAGTTTGGAACCTGTCAACAGAGGAAGGCTCCAACTGTCAAAACTGAAATAAACAGAGGAAAATGAATCATAAAAAGCATTTTGGATTTCTGATTGCTTTTGGCCCAGAAGGATCTTTTGAATTGAAAGGAAATGGTTATTGTACTATTGCTCAATTAAAAACAATTAAGCTTTTGCACATTGCACTGAATATCAATATCATAAACCACTGAAAATCCCAATTACTCACTGTGGTATTCCAGATAAGTTAATAAAGGATAAATAGTGCTCAATCTATGAGTGACTCATTCCAAAGATTCTCTTTGAAACACGCATCCAATAAAACCTATTAAGAAATGCAGCACTTTTTCATACTAATAGGTCCCTTCCGACTGCAGGAAATCAGAGACTATCATTGGTTGACAGATAAACAGTTCTTGTACTGATCTGATCATCTCTGCTCCTGGGTTCTAGTGTACCAAGTATACTCAAAACTAAAAATGATTTAATCAGAATGCAAAAACAGTTTTACACAGGGAAATGAAGGCTGATAAACATTATCAAGAAGGAACCTGTCAGTAGAACAGCATTAAAGTGTGTTGATATAAGGTTTAAACCATAAATTGTCTGAATGGTTTATCTGTATATATGGTGAGAAAAGGAAAAGTGAGGTACGTTACCAGATGTCTAAAAGGTCGCATTTGTTTTTATTACAATAGAGTTAAATATAATTATATTGGTAATTTTGCTGCCCATTTTCAGGTAGCCTATTAGATTCATTGATTTCTATATACTCAAGGCCTATGAATAATTGTAATCCAAATGGACTAGAAAACTGTAATTAAATATTTTGAACAAAATCTTTTCCTTTCATCAAAAAAATAAATGAAAAGGGTATGCATAATGAACCCCATAATGGCTAAGAAACAATTATTTCTACTCCATCTTGTATCTTTTCCACAACCAAGACCTTATGGAGGGCTCTTTAGCTAGTAACCCTCCTTCCATTTTCTCCAGTTTGCCTCGTGCACTGTGTTCAGTAAAGCCTCCTCTAGTGTTTGGGGATGGGAAAGAGTTGCATACACGTTTTAACAGAGCCTAATGCATTTATTCAGAAGAAGAGGAAGTGCTTTCAGCTATGGGTCTGTCAGAATTTGGGGCTGTCAGAAGCCTTCATTTAGAAATTCTGAAAAGAGATTTAGTGGCCACTGGTGATTTGCTGACAGCCAAAGTGCTGGCAGGGATTAAAACACAACAATAGGGAGATAAGACTTAAGTGAACAGGTCGAGGGATTCTCTCAGGTGGAAGGTTCTAAAAGCATCAATAAAGTAGAAGTTCCTTTTTCAAGCCATCTCTCTTGCCTTTAACAATGATTTACAGTGGGGAAATTGGAAGTAGATCAGATATCTCACCTCCCTAACAACAGATAATATTTATTGTTCTGAGATGCAACAGAAGCAAATGGTAAAGCTTGATGAGGAGCTCATGAAATGTCACTGACACAGCAACACAATGACTCTGTCTTCATTATTACCTGTGCTGGCTGCACCTCTGTTCAAATTGGAAACCTTGCCCCCATCCTGGGTGCTGGGTCTTAATTATGACTATAGTACCATAAAATGTTTTATCCGGGGAAACATTACATCGAAATGGTATCGCAGCTGCCCTGCACATCCGTCAGCTGCCAGATGTAGCTTTCCTGCTTCCTTGGCCACTTGCTCACTATGTTCCTGTTGTCTATCTGGTACTGTTCATCTAGCTCCTGCTAGATATGGACCTTTCCTGCCATTCCCTGGGTACCTAGTGCTTAATTTTGACCTCTTGCATCACCAGCCAAACTACAGCTTGCCCAGGGTTGCACTTTACATTTTGGAACTCCTTCCCCAAATATATCATTATTGTTCAAAATTCTCTGGAAAAAAAGTCTTAATCAGGCTACTTACTGAAGAAACTTTCCATCAGAAAAGAGGGAAATGCCATACAGTCTATGACCTTTGGAAACAGAGAGTTTATTGCACAGAAAACATTTAACATGTTTTCAGTGCAAGGAAAGACTTACTATGCCAAAAAAAACTTGTATTTTTCTTCTAACTGTCTATAAGAGGATACTGTCTCTCCACCATACCCTATTTTGCTTATATGACTACACAATGGCAACACTATTTCCAAGAAATGTGACAGCTTTCTTGGAAGAAAGTGTGGGGATTACTTTGGAGATATAAAACTTCTGTACTCTGAAGAGGATGCTGCTAAGCATGGTAATTTACATACCTTCTTAAATTCAGTCCAGTATATTCTTAAAAAATTAATCTGTATTTTCAAGGCTCATACACTATACAACACTGAATTTCAGAATCATAGCAATGTAAAACTACACGTAAAGAAGCAGATGTGAGTTGGAAAATCCAAAGATAACTCCATAAAGATCTTTAAAACATTTTTTCACCTCACTCATTTTTAGCATTTTTTGTCAACTGACCCTACATGTATGTATTTTATATGGTATTACATATATCTAGAGAAAACCTATATGGGAGGCTAACAGGACTTAGCAGGACTTAACAGGAAAAAAAAAAACCACCAAACCCAAACTAAAATAACCAAAATAAATCAAGCCAGTCTGATCTGTGCTTATCGTATGCTTGCTTAACATCCCCTGGCTATATGCCTTTATAACTCTGACTAAACATTGCATTTAAAATTCTGAGTTAACATCCCTGAATTCTAATGAATCACTAATAGCAAGTATGTTGCCTATAGAAGAGATTGATTATTCTTTTCATGGGGAATTTAAAAGCCAGACAAACATCCAGGAACTACAAAGCAGAAACATCAAGACTGTGTTTGTGGCCAGTTTCCCTTGAATTCATTTCAAGAGCTCTTTCTATGAGTTTTTTTCTGGAAAACAGGAAAGGGAGTAGTAGTACCTCACAGGAAGATGTGCTAGGTAAAAAGTTTAAGTCTTTCAAATACAGCAAATAGTGTGATGTGCAAATATGATTTCTTGATTTTTTTACCATGACAACTTGGTTCTACAATTACAGATGTACTTTCTCTCATAAGAATTCACTGCATTAAATATAATGCATGGTAGTAACAGTTGTACCTTAAAAAAGGAGAATGCTGGAAGTCGTCAAGTGGAAAGTAAATACTCCATTGTATCTGCAAAGCAGGTGCTGCAGGTTCAACAGCTCTCAGGTATATCCTTTTCCTGCTGGACTTACAGTGTTTCACCTATTTGCTCACTATTTAGAGTACCATCAGGTTAAAAAAAAAAAAAAAAAGTCAAGAGGACAACAAACAGGTCAAATCTCTGTATCAATAACAGATCTTAAGGATGAAGTAAAATAATATCCTATCCTCGCACAGTAAGATGACTCCCAACCAGAAATCACACATGATGAACGGATATACTTATCAAATATTTCATAGCAAAAGCAGCTTACAAGAAATTAAGACACAGGCAGCCTTTTCTGGATAATCTATCCTTATTCTAGAAGAATGAAGCACTTAAACCCCATTTAATTTTTAAAAAGTGTTTAGTACTTTAGTCCTTTCCTCTCTCTATGGTGTGGAATACCATTAAACTGGTATCCAAAGCCTTTAGTAAATTACAGAAACACTTGAAACTATGTGGGTTAAAAGCATTAAGCATCTCATCCTATGCTCTGTGTACCAATCTGCTGCTGACAACTACAACATTAAGCAAAAAGGTAACCTGTCACATTCAAAATATTGGTCCCAAGTATCCTGGAATGATATCTGCCTCAGTTACTCATGGAGAACAGACTGCCCCTCCGTGCAACAGGCAGCTCTCTTAGAAAGATCCACAATTTCATATTTCCACCTGGCAGCTCTTCCTAGCTCCCATTCACCTTGATCCAGTTTCACCAATTTTCACTTCAATGTTCACCCCTGCCCATCAAAGAACAAACATGCTCCAGGGCATCTGCGTGCTGGACGCTCGAGTAGAGATGACTGCCGTTAGCTGCTGCTCTAGCGTCAGGGGTGCCCCCCACTCATTGTCTCCTTCTGCTTATGGCTTAGCCTTGACGACATTCTAGTTTTGGTTGTTCAGACAGTTGTAACATCTACTTATACTGCTTTTTTGAAGAATGAAGAGGAATCAATGTAAAGGACCTCCCCCCACTTTCAGCTTTTCTGGATAACAAGCTAGTATTAAGTTGTTTTTTCTCAGTTTCTAAGAGAACTTTTTACTGACTTTGTGACATTTTAACAATTAAAACGTCATAGATTCCACCGTCAGGAAACTATATCATATAACCCAAGACATTGTATCTCCAGCATCTTACAGTCTCTTGGAAGAATCTCTGTTCAGTGGTTTATGGAAACAAATTAAGACTTTACTTGAGTTCACTTTTAACCTTCTGTGCAGATACTGGATATCCCGATTCTTAGGAGAAATGAGGGTTTAAAAATGGCCTAACATTAGAGTCACAAAAATGAATGACTGGAAAAAATAGAATACAAATAAAGTCACTCACCTCCTATGGTGTTCATTATGTCCTCAACGAGCAGCACATTTGTCCCTTCAATGCATGACTGTTGAAAAACACCACACACATTTGAGTGGAGAGATCAAACAGTACATCTCTCTACCAAGAACTGAATGCAAACTGGAAAGGAAGTTGCTCCATTAGGTGGGTGACAAAGATATCACAGCCTCTATAGTCAGCTACGACTGATACAAATATGCCCTTTCAATAGCAGGTGCAAATCCCTATTGACTCAGAAACAGCAGGAAACTGAGACAAGGGAGAATGCCAAAAATAACAACCAAAAGTCACAAGAGACACTAATTCCAGCCTCTTAAACATCTGTGTCTCATCTTATTTCTCTCATTTTTATTACTTCAGGTAATATGAAGTAATACTCATATTTTACTGCCTGTTAGCGTACTTCCAAATTTACTTTTAGGTTAAGTGAGCCTCAACCCCTCTGTGAAGGATGACTCTAACCTTGGGGGGAAAAATAGTGAAAAAGTTAAATAACTTGGACTGTATTGTTTCCCTTGCATTAAATAAAAACATTAATAAAATGCATTAAAGCTTTGGTATTTCTTATATCTGTGTGCTATATCCTCATTTTTTTATTCCAGAAGAATATTTTTTATTCATATCCCAAGAAAAGCATTGAATCAACTTCAAAGCAAAATAATAGTACTTCAGCGCAAGTAAGAGGAAACGGATGGTAAACAGTTTACTCCAAGAAAACACCATATACTAACACTAGTGAAAATTACAGTTCTGCTATTTCTCAATTTACATCAATATGTATCAATTTACATCAATAAGAAATAAGAAAATTAAGTAAACTATGTCTATATATCTGGATATGAATCTGCTCTGATTTCTGCTGTACATATCACCTTATAAAAAAATGGTGTCTGCTTCTGTATTTTAAGAGAAGCTACTGTTCTGAAAAGATGTATACAGGACTCCCACAGAGATTATGCTTCCTCCATTGATACTGATTTTGTATGTTAATGTAAAAAAAAAATAAAAAAATAAAAAAATCTGTCAAACTGAAACTATGAAATTATCTCCATTTACAGAAGATGATGATTGCCAGGTGAGCAAACCAAGCCACACACATAATATTTCCATGTGCAGACATAGCTACAGCATGCATTTTGTCACGAGACTATTTCACTAGCAAAGAAAGTAAAGTAAAACTGATGTTCTGCACTGGTCTCCTGCAAACATAATACCTCTCTCATGTGTAAAGCTTTCTGAGCCGCCTGCAATACAAGTAGTTCAGCTGTTTCCAGGCTTTTGGTAAACCTCTCCCAGTCTCAGGAACCAGCTCCAGTGAAGTATAAGCTTCAGCAGTTCAGCAACAGGACGGATGAGTATCAATACTTGCTAATGAATGCCTAGGCATTTGCAGGCCCTCCTTGGTTTAACATTCCCTCAAAGTGCTTGATCATAAGTAGTCCAGAAGACTACATATTAAACATCATTTTATTTGCTTGCTTCAGCCTGAAGGAAATGGAGAAGTAAGTTTCTCAAGGCTCACCTTTCCATCAGAAATCTTTCAAACTTGGATGCAACTTTGAAACGTTGCTGGTGAATTGAGGACTCTTATCCTCCAGAAACACTGAAGTTGCACAGCAATAGTGAAAACTTGGCCAGCTATTCAATTGCATGACTAAAGAGCTGGATTTCATATCTGAGATATTCCCATTGAAAAACGAGATATTCCCATTCCCCCTACTCACAGTCTGAGTAGGTGCTCAGCAGTAACTGCACAGAACTCAGGCGGAGTCCCCAAAGCATTAAACTGTGCAGCGTTTTGAAAGTCAAGGCTTTTCTTCAAACGGATCGTGTGATGCAAAACATTAGCACCCAGAAAAACTCCACACAAGAAGAAAGACAGACAGAAAGACAGACAGACAGAAAGACAGACAGACAGACAGAAAGACAGACAGAAAGAAAGACAGACAGAAGGAAAGAAAGACAGACAGAAAGAAAGACAGACAGAAAGAAAGAGTTTTGTGTTCCAACAGCCTTACGAGTTGGAGGTGAATTCACTTACCAAATTTCTGAAGTATATGCCTACGAGCTGAATGTTAGCAGGCATTTGCACCCAGAGTTTATTGTCAACATGAAATACCAAAAAAGCATCTTAAAATTTGCATCTCTATTTCCTTAGGAATTTACGCAATTTGCAAATATTAAAAGACATAGTTCAAGCTAAGTGCAAGCCATAAATGATGATTAGAAACTTTGTATTCCCTCAGGCCTGTACAATTTCACTGGTTACATATGCATTAAATATCATTCACAGTACACGTGATACACTATATTATCAGCATCAGCGTTAAAACGACTAAACATGTCTTTCTCTTAGAGAATCTCATGCAGAATCATTTCAATAAAAAGTTATTCCAATTTAGAAAGCACAGGAGAGCTCCTCTAATAGACAAAGCACAAGCATTAGTCAGGACTAGATTCACTGACATCTTTTGCATTTACTCTAAGCACTGAATAAATGGCATGTCTAATCTGTGCAAATAGCAAATTGGAGGGTAGGCAAGAGACCAGGCACAGCTGTTTCTGGTTTGAACTATTATTAGTGGAAATCTTTCATTGTGTAATTGGTTTTCTGCCCTATATTGGGTTCCAGGAGTAGTTTCAGTGTCGACCTCTCTTTTCTAAATCATATAATAAAAAAAAAAAGAAAATATTAATATCCTATAGCACCTTGTTCTTGTGGACTTGTCAAGGCTGGGCTGAGCCTCATATTAGCATGTGGTGATGGTTTGTTATCAGAGTATAGGAAACTAACAGATCATAGTAAATTAAATCAAACAATTTAATCAATTGCATCGTAAATTGGGAAATCAGGAACGTTAGTTAACTTGAACTCACAGAATTGTAACACAATATAGGTCATTGGTCTCCTGGATTGACCCAATGCTCAAAGGGAGGCCAACATAGAGTAGGTTACAGTGACTTACAGCATATTAAACAACTTCTTTTAATTAATTTAATAGAAATAAATTTAAAGAAGGGGGGAAGAGTGAGTCTGAAAGCAAGGGAGCTCTTTAATGCACTTGTCAGAACACTAACAATAGCTACCTATATTATAGTAAACTGTTAAAGTTGGCAACAGAAGAGGATTTTTCAGTGGATGTAATTCTTAGATACTACTATATCAAGATGACAAAAAAGAAAGATATTTATAGCTAATAAAAATGAAATTAAAGCTTTAAGCAAAACAATAAACATCATTATTAATTCTCAGAAGAAGCTGGTGATACTGTGATATTAGCCCTTTCACTTGAACCAAATGTTGTCCTGTAGTTCACTATGAAGTACCTAAGTTAGGCAGATGCTCATAGAAAATGTGCAGGAAAGATAAAACCATTTCTGAGCACAGCCACATTTGTACCACTCTCACAGAGGGTCCCAAGAGCCTCATTCAGAAACGTGAAGACAGAATTAAACCATCAACTTTTTAAACACATTTTGACTAACTTGTTTATATTTAACCTCTGAGTCTAAGACAAGTTTAGTCTCGATTGTATTCTTTAAAAAAATGCTAGGGAAATTTGTCTTCTAGAAATGGTTCTCAATTTAAGGAGTAGAACAAAACTGCATGAATGAAGTGCAAGAAAATAAAAAAAACCCCTGTCAACGTTTCAAGAAGGAATTACAGCTTTGTATGCCATTATCTGTTTGTTTGATGGCTTTATTCTTAGATCTGTATCCCTGGCACGCAGCTTTCAGGGATACTGCAAAGCTCCTTGCAACCTTGGGCTACTCACACTGTGGCTTTCGTAACTGTGTGTCTGACTAGAGCTCATGTAGGTGAAGAATGGAAAGCAGACCTTTTGAGCCCATATGAAGTTACAAATATTAACAATAGTGATAAGTGCCTGAAAAATCTTTAAAATCTCAGAAATTTAGCATCAATAAGAACCCAGCATGAAAGTAATGATCAAAAGATATCCAGCTACCATTACTATTATGTTTTGGAATATTCTTTTTTCAATATTCTTCATTTAAATATCTAATGCAATAATCAAGACCTCATTCCTATCTTCCATGGATAACAAATGATTTTAAAAAGGGATGGTTTTTGTTAATTGTCTGTACAGAGTTGTTCAGGCCAAATAAAGCACTATTGTGTAAGATGCTTTTAAAAGGGCACTATTACAAATACTCATTCTTAGAGCAGAAAGCAAAATTGTAAAATTGTTAACTACTGTTTAATTCAAGTAAATGAACAGATCTGGTTTCTACTAGGGGTATAGCTATGTGGAGAATTTGCCACACTGATCGCAACTAGTCCAAGTGATACTATGAAGGGCAAAACTTACTATTGAAATATTATAGATTTTTGCAAGCTCACCTGCAACACAACTAAGTCTGAGCAAAATTTGGCCAAAACTCACCTCGCAAATTTTATACATATTTTCTTTTCTTCTTGAATTAGAAATGAATCTATTTTTCAGGAGCACCTTATAAACTCAGTGTTAGCTGAAATACAGAAAAACCATAGGTAAGAGATGTAAATGGCCTGTGAATGCAGGACACTTCTCCTCATTCTCAGGCTTTCCTGTCATCAGCTGTCACATGAGGAATGCATCAAAGGAGTGCCAGTGGATCTGCTGTCACTGTAACAGGAAATATTCTGGCTTTTAGGACAGCCTAACAGCCCTCCTCCGTAACCTAAATATTATTATTTACTTGCAGCAAACATTGAAAACTTTGATCTATTAAATCTTTAGAACCCATCAAACTAAACCCCGAAGTGCAGTCAAATTCAGGAAGTAATCTGCATTTTTCTGGAAATATATCTACACACACATTTGTGCAGACACACACGCTATGCCTCTGATTTCTATTCGGAAATTAAAACAGTCCCCTCAAGAGATTTCTACCAATCTGTTCTCAGAGATTATGTCAACTCGTAGTTTTAAACAGAAATTAAATTTAAAGTTACTTCCTACTCAGCAATACCTTATATTGTTTTGTAATCCACCCTGGTAAATAAGACCTCTTCCAAGGAAGGAAGAAATTTTAGAATAAGATACGGTGAATAGACTACTCCATAAGAGGCTTAAAAGATTTAAGTTCCCATATTCTTCTCTGAGTGTTGCATTTACAAGAGTAAACGCACTGCACTCATATCCTTACAAAATTAGGCAATATTATGGTTATCAAAAAAGCTATCATTTCCTCATATCAACTATCAATCTTATTTCTTCTCCCTAACTTGTAACCTGCTGAAGTTACGCCATTGCCTTTCCGCTCTGATCTGCCGTAAGGTGGAGCCCCAATAACATGGTCCCAAACTGCTTGATGATCTGATTTGAATTCTGCTAGGTCAGCAAATCTGAAGGCATTTTTGTCCATCAAGCAGAGAAACCCGAACTGTCTGTGGGTGGATTTGAGAATACCAGTATACACTAACATAATTCCAGAAATGTTACATCTGAGCTGGGAAACAAACTAAACGAACTGGGAAATGAACACTGAACTAAAATTAGTGGTGACTTCTGGGGGAACTCCCCCCTACCATCTTTTTCAAGAGAAAACAATTAAAGGCATTTGTCATACCTCCCACAACAGTTGAACAAACCACCTGAGTAAAAAGTAAGGAGCATTAAGTAAATGGTAACTGAGAAACAGTAACTAAGCTTGTACCCTTATTGCAAAGAAGCAGTAGCTGAAAGAGCTGCTTTTGAAAATTGATTTCAAACTTTTCACTCTTTATCTTCCTAAAGAAGAAAAGTGCTAAAGAATGCAAAGGAAATCTATGAGGAAGGTCTACTTTTTTGTAAGATATAAAAAGTTGTGTAGATTGGGAATGGAGAAAGTGGTTTCCCCTCTTGTCTCGAGCTCTGACCCGTTTTTATATCTTCCATGTCACCAGAGCTTTCATCTCACAATGGCCTTCAGTAGAAGCCCACTGAAAACAATGAAATTCCAATTAAAATCTATACCTCTGTCTTGATTATCACAATGTGACTTTCCAAGGGACAGCTAAAATGATGCCAAAAATGAATAAACACCTCACCAAATTTTGTCTCGCTGTGAGAATTGGTGCTATTCAGAGTGGGTTTAGGATGACTAAGGCAGCAGCTAAGAATAGTAAATAGGTTTATGCCACAGATTTTCTATGTGTTTTACACGCAGCTTAAAACTTCCACTGTGTTTACACAGTATTTTCATGAATTATGTGGTTTTTGTCAGTAGGGAGAGGGTAAACATAACCTAGATCCATTCTCCCTCTGGAGCTCTAAACCATCTTCTGCCAAAGATAGCCACTCATTCTCATGAAACTTGGGTTTAGCCAAAGAATATTACAAATCTCTTCAGTTTTTCCCATGCAAACAAGAATGATACACCCTGCATGGTTCTTTCACTCAGTGACAAAGGATGTGAGCTCAGCCCAATACAAAAATTAAGACTCTTCAGTATTTTACCAGGAAGAGTAGAAAGAAATGTAGTAGAGGTACCTTTCTGAGAAAGAAACAAACACGGTTTACAAGTTTGGGGCATCACAGACAGGAGAGAGGGAAGGGAACAAAGGGAAAGTGAGAGTTGGCAAGGAACAGGACAAGAGAGGAGAGCTGAGAAGTGGATTGGGGTAAGGTAATGAGATTTACCAGCAATAGAAAGGGAACAGATTTCCAGATAGCATGAATGAATTGAGCTGATTTGTAAGACTGATTTTTTTTTTTTTCTATGCTTACACAGCTGCCACTGCAGCCATACATCTGTAATTAGTGCACAATTCCACTGAAGAACGCCTACAGCATTCATTTTCTGATGGATGCAGACCCTGGGAGGAGGAAAGAAATATTAGGGACAAGTAAACATGGAGCAGCAGAAGAGCATACTACCACTTCAACAACACTCGCTACCAGCTGACATGCACTGAATTGTTTTTCTTGGGTAAAATCTCCTAATCCCTGATTCTTTATTCCTACAGGAAACCCACTGGGACACCTGCAAACAAACAGGCTCTGGTCTCAGCTCCAAGGAATTTACCTAGAACTAGTCTATATGTTTTAAGACATATAGACACCAAAGTACAGTTGTGGTGCTCTCCTTAAGCATTTTCAAAGCTCTGTGCAGTGAGACACTTCCTCAATTAACTATCTTTAAATTCAACAAGGTTATTATTTTTAGCTACAGTTTGAAGAATCCTGTGACATATTTCTGCAGTAAGTTAATCTTTCATTAGTCATGGAGATGAAAGCATTTGCTTAGCTGTTTTGACACTTTCGACTGTACTAAATAAAATCTTCAAGTATTTCCCAATGATAATGCCTCCAATCAGATTTTCTAGGAAAATTGCACTTAATAAATGAGAATGGAGCCATAATCAGTTATATGGATAGTCCACCAAATGAAGGGATAATGCCAGAGGAAGAACCCCTATAGAAAATGAATAGCTGGTCATTAATTTATGCTTAGAGTGCTCCGGAATCTCAGTTCTGTGGAGATCTTTTCTCACTTGAAAAACACCCATCATAGTCAGAGCAGATAAAGCTCTCAGAAATACATCTGAGTATCTACAGCAATTTATAAAATACATTTTGAACACAAATAGAAGACAAACAACTTCCTCCCTTAGAGAAAAGTATCATGTGACACACAGGGGCCTTTCCTTCCATCTTGGTCAGACCCATAGTTCAGGTAAAGCTAGTATCCTTCTTTCACTAGCAGCATATATGAACTGGGCCAAAGAAGGTAGATAAAACCTTATAGAAGATCCTTATGGGGCAATCTCAGAAGCTGCTTCATGAGCACGAGTCAGAGGCTTCAAATACTCCAAGGCCAGTGGAGCTAAGACAGTCCATGGTGAATACTTGAAACCATACAGTCATTGAAGGACAGTGTTTGTCATCAGGCAAGGAAGGACCACAGTCAGGTCACTGTGGCTTTAAAGACAGAGAAGAGACCTATGCGACCAAAGCCCTTCATGCGGTTCAGATGCTATTCTAGGATCATAGGAGCTTCTCCAGATCTTGGTTTAATCAACCTTATTATAATTAAAATTTTCCATCACTGAGATTAGCTGGTAAAATCTCTCATTGAATGAGTCACCAAGACTACCCTGGATTGTTTACTGGTATGGGGAAACAGTGTATTGGACTCCTCCCATTCAGGTACAGTCATGTTGGGATGCATTACAGGCTGTGCTGACACAAGCTTCATTGCACACAAAATTTGAAAGGTTTTAAATGGTAGGCAGACAGAAACACAAGGGATAATGTATTCACTGGGAGACAAACTACAAGTGACTTTAATAGGAAAATCCCTGAGAGAGGAACCGTCTTTTATTGTTCTGTGTAGAGATTTTAGCTCAGAGATACTGATTTTTATTTTAGTATTTTCCTTAAAATTAACCATCTGCTTCCATGTGGGAGTTTGGCTTTTGTGATAAAGACAGTTGGGTTTTTTTTTTATTTTAAAGTTGACTTTTTCTTTCTTTACACTCAAAGAATCTTTGGGTGCCACTGACACTTGTTAGCTAAGTAAAGGCAAAGTCGAGAACTATTGTTCAACAAAGTTCTTTAGAAAGTCTTAAGTGTTGCCTTTGGCTTGGATTTTTAACAGCAGCAAAACACAAAACATTTGAAAATGTGGATCAACAATCATTACTGTATTTTTGTGGGTTTTTTGTATTGTGTGTATTTTGTTTTGATTTTTCTTTTGATGTCCACGTTTCCTAAGATTCTTCTCGTCAAAAGCTATACCAACACAGCTTAAACTGAAGAGATTTTTGGTTGAAAGAATGAGAAGATTTGAACTTAAAAGATGAAACAAGTTCATTCTTCAAGGATCTAACCCTTCTGCTCAGGCTGATGTTCTGAAGTCAACCAGACTTAAAGTAGGAATAGGTATTCACTTGCAGGATACACTAGTCTAGCCAGTGTTAATTTACTTTGTGGAAAAAATTTTGCAGTAAGAGGCAGAGGGCTTCTTTTTGTAAGGACCATAGTGAAAAGGCATATTCTGAAGCAGATCTACATGTTTCCACTAGAATTCAATAACAGCTCTAATAACAATTAATATTTAAGTGTCCAAAATGCATCCTATCATACATCAGAATTCTACTAGATCGAAATTACTTCATCATCATAAGATTTTCCAACCATCAGGTAACCAAAGCCATCCCAGCTGAGCCTCGAGTGTGTTCGCAGCTAGAAGATTTTCAATATTTAGCAGACAAATGTAAGATTATTTTTTTTTAAACATTAGGAAAAAGCATTCCATAAGCCTCAAAAATATTAATAAATATTGAGACAACTGCACCTTTTGAGATCAAGTCACTTTTAGCTTGGCTTCCTTCATCCCTCATTACACTACTCAAGACGTACTTTTCTAAAGTCCAATGGCTTTGTTCACATGAACTGACTTCACCCATGAAAGTTTAGACCACTTCTACCTAAGAAAAGCTTCTCAACAGCTACATTTCTACCTTAACTCCCTTCTCATACCTTCTGTGCCTTCACCCATCATCCTCATGCTCCTCATTATCTACATTAGATTTTGGTGACAAAAATATCACTTTGTCCTAATAACTGCCCAATCAAATAGCCTAGCTAATCACAGAATCACAGAATTACATAATCAACTAATTATCAAATAAAATTGAATTTTCTGTAGAGAAATGTGACCTATAGCCCATCTAGTTAATACATTTTTTTACATATGTCTTAGTTAATTTTCTTATCAGTCACAAATTAATATGAATGGTATAGAAGAAGATTGAAAAAAATCCTAGTTTTCAAATAAAAGCATTTTGGCAGAAATCAGCAGTTGCTCTTTCTGTGTTGAAATTACAAAATGATCTAGGTGATACTCACTATTTTAGGTCTAACAGTATGTGTAGAAGGACAACTAGGTTTTATTGTTGTAAATATCATATATAATCACCAAGGGTTCTGTCTATTTTTTTTGCTTAAGCTAACCTTCTCTTTCTCTCTAAAAGTGTGTATACTCTCATCTTCTGTGAGAGAGAGACATTACAGGTTAAAAGAGGCTCGATTGTTAGATACACATAGAAATGTCCACATAGAAGTCCAAGTCAGAGACTGATGAAGCCCTTGGGCATTTTCTACTCAACAGGGTTTGGATAAAGAACACACTGACCACAGTTACACAGTTCATATCAAAAAAAGACTTTCCTGATCAGTAATGTTACCTGTAGTTGAATACACCCATAAAATATTAATTCTGTCTTTTGAGAATCTTTTATAAGACTGATGCAAAAAAAAAAAAAAAAAGTATTTCAATGAAAATAAAACATGAAGTCCACAAAGCAACTGTGTTGAATTTTGCAAAAGGAACTACAATCAAGGTCTAGGGGCTGAATAATACAGATAAATCACCGAAATGAGTAAGCCTGTTTATGAAAGTGGCAGAGTTATGTCAGACCTGAAATGATGCCAGGGAAAAAAAAAAATCCTTTGTTCCAAGTCACATTTCCTTCCCAAGGCTCTTACACTGCCTATTCTGTAACAGAAATATGTGTCCTTCATCAGAATGGGCTGATTTCAGAGGATGTGCATCTGTAGATGGGTATTCATTTCCATGAGTGTAATTGCATGTTTGCAGCCTAAAGTGAAAAACTCCTATCTCTCAACACAGGATACCAATTCACAGAGAATGTTCAAGGGATGAAGATATATAGAAGTCCTTAGTTTTTGTCTTATCTGGTGAGTGGGCAAAAAAAGGGCAGTCTTTTTCACAATAATCCACTTTCTTCATTATTAAACAAAGAATGTGATTCAAAACACAGGGAACCTGCTAGGGTTGCTATTCTAACCAGTTTCTTTTCTCCCAAAGGAAGATGGGTACTCTCATGTAATCTTCCCTGATTTGTCAAAGTAATAACAAGTAGAAAGGAGATTACTGGAAAAAGCATAGTAAATGGTAGTACTGGCATCTCCCAGATGTGAAATCTGCCTGTCTGGTAAAATGAAGGTAAAATGAAATGAACACTTAAGACAAAGGATTTTAAAAGATCTTGTGACACCTTAGAGAAACCCCCAAGAAAGAGGAATAATCCCCTTGGGTACATTTGCATTTTTTCACAACTCCATAGAGCAAATGAGTTAGGTAAATAGTGAGGGGAGAGTGACCGTCACAGCTGTGTTTGGTAAAATTGATCTCTGTTCCTAAAATTGCATTTCCATTATAAACGTGATCAAGGAGAAAGGAAGTGAGAGGTAGAAGGCATAACCCGCTTTCAACACCAGGGATGCAAAACACAGACTCAGGGAAGTTTTCCAAAATTGGAAATGAAACAAGGAGGACATCAGATCTTTAGGAAACATGGTATGTGCCAATTAGTTGCTTTTCATCCAGTACAACTCCTACAATACATTACTGTATAAATATTTTAATATGGCAATATTTTTTAAAAAACTGAAGAAGAAATATTGCACTGAATGAAAGGCGAGGGTGGAAGGATTCCTATGAGTTACAGGGAGGTAGGCTTGACAGAATCTGTGTGTGAAGCAACTCCTTCATTCATTGATGTCAGTTTTATCCGTAAGATGGAGCATAGTCTACAAAAGTCTGTTTTCCAACAGAAGAATTACTAGCGAGTTGCCCTAGACAAGGAAAAGTAGGCAGTTACTAAAAAAAAAGTAGACTCCCTGAGAGGTACGTGATCTCACACCTGAGTGAGCACAGAAATGAAACGTGGAGGAACAGGAAGTACAAATGGCTGTTTGCACAAATTCAAAGCCAAATTATACATCAGCAGGAATGCATATTCAATCAAAACCACACTTGTGCAAGGCTTACCACAGGGTGTTTGCAGTCTGAGACAGACACTCCATACAAAGGATCTGGCTGAAGTCCTGGCTGGAAAGCAGAGCTTTTCCAAGAAGTGCTGCTGAAACATAAGGAAAGAAGGACCTCAGCGAGGACACTCCACCATATAATTGACCTCTGCTTATTATAGACTTGTGAATGTATTCTTAGATGATGCTACATGAGAAACCAGCCATAAGAATACTTTGTTAAAAACTACAAAACTCTGTTTTTTACATACTTACATATTTTTATACCTATACACACACATATCTATACATTTGCATAGGTCTATGCATGCAAGAAACTAGTGATAACAAAAGGATATGATTACATGACCAACAGGATTTAATATCAAGTCTAAACAACTTGCTTTGGCAGTGTCCAATAGTGAGATTTGAAGAGGAACACATCACCAAGTCAGTCAGTGACAAAGGACATGTCTGTTCAGGACATATTGTCAGAGTCAGGATTCAGACTCCTGGAACAGCTAACTTCACGCTAGCTTGGGTTAGTCTACGGATATTACAAATACATCTGCGAGTTAAAAAACACTGACAGAGGTAGGAGTATTTCCATCATATTATGCCACAGTTGCATACAGGAAATAACTGCACTACGTGGGGCTAAGTTAGGATTCTAGTCTCCTTAATTCCCCTGGGTAATCACTGGACAGACATAAGCACATTCAGTGACAGTTTTGATCAAAAGCCTGCATTTACTGTGTTAACCCCACTGCAGAAGCCACACATAGTAGCTAGAGATATCAGCCTTGTCAGCAACTTAGGTGCCTAACACTTAGGATCTCAGTCAAATATTTAATGTTGAGGATGCAAATGCCCACACCCCACCCTAGTGCTTCAGTTTATGGGAACATGCTGGCATGAAATCATCAGCAGCATCGATTTATAATATGTCAGACACAAAAGGAATGTGTTCTTTATTCTACCATGTGTTCATGTTGGATTTAGACAAGAAATAACAAACAAAAGGCATAAAATTATATAATTCAAGAATCTAAAGTTAGTTGAATTCCAAGGAATAGCAAACGCAGTGCAGGAACGGTTATTCAGGAAGAGTTACTTCCCAGAGACAGAAAAAATGTTACTTGCACAACTCAGTGAGTGCATAGCTGAAGTTTGATAATCTCGGGGCAGGGGGGGGAAGAAAAAAAAGCTAGTCTTAAAGCTCATTTTTCCTAACAAAATTCACCGTGGCAAAGGTGAATAGTCAGCATATTTTTAGAACCAGAAAAAATGTTGAGTAAGTCTATTTGTATAGATAGCTGGCCATCTCAGTGAAAACTGTTGCTCATCAGCTTTCTGGAACACAGAAGAAGAAACCTGGGTGACCCCAGTACTTTAAGCTTCAGTTAAACAGATAGTACACAGTCATCTTTCTGATTTGAAACTCATACTAAAACTGTTGTGTGCAATGAAAATCCTTAGTTTCTGAACATTGATTTTTTTTGTATGCAAAAATAACACAGCCTTAAAAAGGCATTAATAGCTATCTAATTTATTTTTTTTAACCAAGACTGGCATTTCTCTCCACTATTTTTAAAGTTAATGTTGGTATATTCAAATGTGGTTTTGATTTATCACGCCCATAACTTCAAAAATTATATAAAGCCAGAAATCTAGGATTGACAATACCACTAGGTAGCCAACATCTAGGGAAAGCCCCAAGATTAAGGCTAATATCATTCAACAAGAGGACTTGCATCCAAGAGTTATTAATACAGTGATACTAGAAGAAAGAAAAGTTTTTGAGCAATTCTCTAAATATGTTCATAGAATAATTTAAGAAACACATAGACTCAATACTGTTTAGCTGTTATATGTCTCTGTTGAGTGAAAGAATCAGGATAGTGAAAGATACTTGACAATGGCATGCCAATTTTAACAAGTTTGCTGGTGTTCCTGGAAAGGATTTTTATGTCCTCTGCTGATAAACTTACATAACGCTTCACAAAGGTGCTTCCAGGCATAAAATTTATTCTTGCATTGGTTAGTGAATGCAAACCAGCTTTAATATCAGAGTTAGAGTCTTCCCATATTTCTTCTGTTTGTGCATTTGCTCTGCAGTCTTCCATGTTAGTAAGCATGAGGTTCATTCAAGGGGTTGCCAAGGATTTTACAGTGTCTTTGGAGGAGGAAGCAGATGGTCCCAGAAAGGCGAGCACTTCGAACATTGCAATAGGTTTCGGAAACAGACCTACAGCTGCCTGAGGATATATTTCAGAATTTTAAAAGGTTATTAACTGAACTACCACAAGCTGGGACAATAACTCAAAACCAGATGCCATCACTAATTGCTCACTTGAACTTTGCCTATGGAGTTGTTTCAGCAGGCAGAATACTTTTATGCTGACTGACTCTAAACAAAATTTAGAAAAGGACATAATTTTGTAAGATTAACAAGGCAATTAGAGCTGGTGCTGCTTGAAATTCTCTGTGAATGCTCTACATTTTAATTCATTAGCTTACAGTAACTGCACAGATTCATCTTACGTGGAACACCTTTGTCCTGGAAATGACACTGACAAACTAAACTGTTCATTTTTATTATCTCGCATACTGTTAGGAGAAACAAAACAGAACCATGAATATGAAAACAGCTTTCAAATACTCCAAAGTAGCTGAATTTTAGTTCATCCATTGGGCAGAAATAGTCACAAAGTCACAGAATCACCTAGGTTGGAAGGGACCTTTTAAGATCACCCAGTCCAAACAGTGAAGGAAAACAAAAAACCAATCCAAAACAAAACAAAAACCAACAAAAAACCAAACAACCACACACCCCACCACGTACCCTAAAACAACACCAATCCACTACTATTCCATATCCCCAAGCACTATGTCAACTCGTCTCTTGAATACCTCCACAGATGGTGAACACCTCCAGGGATGGTGATACCTTCAGGGATGGTCCTTGTGCATACTAAAGCTATGCAAGTTACAGTAAAGCTACCTCTTGTCCATATCTCCAAATTAAAAAGGAAAAATAAATAAAAGCAAAACAAAGTCATCATTGAGTTCTGACAGACAAACAAACGAAACCTTTAGTCTTTAAGAGATTTTAAGTATTTGCAATGGAAAAGTAACCAGAATGACAGGCTGAAACGTCACTGATGCTGGTTGAGAATACAGAGGACTGGCAAAAATATTAATCAGCTGCAATGTAAAATTCAACCAAATGGATTGCAGATCTATTCTGCTGTAAGATTTAAAGAAAAAAGACGATGAGCAGTGAAGTTGAGAACTTTGTATTTGCCACCACTGCAAGAGCTGTAAGACTAAAAGAAATCTGTTACTATGAGGCAACATCAGCACTTGTGAAGTATTACATACCCCTCCAAGCAGATTTATAGGAACTTACAGAATAAACATTTTGTAGGCTGCCAGCAGTGTTAAAATACAAAGCAGACAAGTGCCTCATTTCTTAAGCAAAACTGTGTGTTGGTTGTAAAGAGGAGTATACACACACACGTTGCAGCCAACACACAGCTGCTCAGAAACACCAGCAACAGAAGATGCTCTGAAAAATGGATTTGTTGTCAAGTGGTTCAGAAGTATCCCATGACTGGAGACATGAAAAGTTAGTTTCATGGGGTGTAAAGAGAACCACAGCTTCTTGTTTTGTGCAACTACTGAATTAAGGTAATACTCCTTTTGAAGAAATCCTAAGTGGAAAAAAAAATAATGCATTTTAGCAGGAAGGTCACCATATCATTTAGACTAGAAATTAACTACTTACTATCACCTTTTTACCTTTCATTAATCTGCTACTTAGAACTTTCATGAATTCTCCCAGCAGAAGGCTATCAAGAAATATCAGTGACAATTGCTATTACTCAAAAATGAATTGACAAACATGTTCAAAAGTAATTTTGTAAATACAAGTGAATAGCAGAAAATATGTCCATAGAAGAACAGGATTTTGTTATAAGAGATCTGGAAATAGAGAGAAGTTTGAAGATTTATTCAAACTGAACGATTCAGCTGGCTGCCTTAGCCACTATGCTATAGCTTCAGGGTGGGCCATCAAGGTGGATATCAGAACATTTTTGATATATTAGGGAATCTACTGCCTTTCTTTCAACATATGCAAAAATGCATGCATGGAAAAGCTCCGGGACCACACTGTCCTTATATTTCCAAATTTACTCTAAAATCTGCAAGCTGAGGCTACTAATTTAAATACATGAAGCTTTATCCACTGTGAGCATTAAAATGTGTGCCATTCCCACCCATCTCCTTTTCAGCCTGAGCTTAAATGTGTGTAGATAGTGTAGCTAGAGCATTTTCCTGGCTGTACCTATTCTCCTGCCCAGGGGTTCCAGTCTTTGCTAAGGAATGTTTTTTTTAAAAATCCAGAATTTCTTTTATCTGCTCTTCATAATATCTGTTTGTCTCTACATGGAATTGCATATGTGTATTCATGTTGTCACATTATGATGATAATTTTTACTACGTGGTCCAATTCTCTAATCAACCCTGAAAGTCCTTTTTCCCCCATTATACATACTAGACTGATTTATCTGTATTTCAAGCAGAGAAATTAAAATTAGTCTCTCCATTAAAGTCACCCTGATTGTTTCTGAGTTTGCAAAGTGAGATATCTATAAAAGTGGTTGTACTTCAGTTTATACTAAGGTTTTACAAAATGCTATTTTACAGTTTATTAAACCTTATTATTTCTGATCTCATTCCAACTAGTTTCCTTGCTCTCCCCTCAAATCACATATGCAGTTCCTTCAGTACAAATATCAAATTATTTGTACGTGCATCTCATGAGCCATTTACACATTACAAAAGCAAAAATACCTCTCTTCAGTGTTTCCCCTTTCTGTAGCAATGTTGTTCATTCTGTCAATGCAATCCAAGGATCATTGTAACACCTTTAACAGGAAAATACATCAAAAGAAACCTTCCAGTGTCTCCACTTTTGATAAGCTAGCCAAGACTCTATGCTGTTGCTGGCACAGATGTAATCCTTGACTGAGCATTAAAAGTACACTAAGCTTTGGGCAATTTTTCCTCCAGGGTCAGATGAGTCAACTGCTGCTTGGCCTGATAGGAGCTCAGCATTGGCAGCTTTATAAAGAGCTGAACAAACACACTCTTCAGCACAATTTATATTCCAGATGGAAATGTAAATACAGCAGCAAACCCCAAGAGGCATTTTGTCCTTCACAAAATCATTTTATCTTTGATGATGAGATTATACATAAAGATTGAGTGCCATATTTTGCAGACTCTTGCTCACCCAAGGAGTTTTTTAGATGTATGTTTCCATTGCTCAGGGGTGACATCCCACTTGGGGGCTCGCCAAAACAGGATATTATTTTATTAAACACTGAAAGGTAATGCATATTTATTTGTGTTTATGTAAGCAAACAATAACTTATATTTTTAGAACAAAAGACCTACATAGTATGCTGCAGCTCTACCTCCATTATTCTTCAAATAATGGAGGTTCTCCATTCTTCTCCAAAAATGGAGAAGAAAAAAGAAAAGAGAGAAAGAGGAATAACTGAAATCCTAGATGCTGTTGTGATACTGACTGGTTATGCTGCAAAAGAGAATATGTTTCTTTTCTGGAGTTTCAGAGTGACTGGGGCTCCTCATTCTACACCTCCCAGCTCTCCCAAGTGTTGGGCTGGGCTGTGCCCAGTATGGTCGGCCAATAAAGTTACTCTTTGCTTTTCATGCCATCAGATCAAAATGAAAAGAGAGACAGGTCATCGTACATCAAAATTTAGATAAACACATGTAGGCTTGGGTTTTCTAACCCTTCTCTTACCCCATTTCTTTACACGCTTTATAATGCACACCTAATACTGTAGCACATCAGGATTTGTATTAATAAGTATACCAAAGACAAATACTAAAAAAGTCAATTCCTGTTTAAGAAATGGATGATTTGTATTCAGAACTTCATACTTCATACAAAATAAATTCTGTTCACTAGATTTTGTTATAAAGCACTCTTCAAAGCAAAACTATTTTTTTACAGCAAAATCCATTTAAATAAACAGATAAGGGGATAGGAAATTTGTGTCACTGAATCTATTCAAGGCTCACTGTGCTTTCTTTGAAACAATATATTTTCAAAAATGAGATGTTACTAGAAATGCAAAGATTTATGCTAAATCTATTCTCAGACTGAAGATTTGTTACCAGTACTTTGCTTAACTAACCAACTGCCAATTTCTTTTCCATCTGTACACTTTCTTTTTTACTGAAATACCAAGTAATGTGCAACAAATATACCCACCTGATTATAGTCCCTCTCCACATCACTGCCAGTATCATATCTTTTGCAATCTTGTTTTATATTTGCATCTGGAGCAAAGGTCAGAACATGCACTACAATTCAATGAAAATAATAACTTTGCTGAAAATGTTGACAATTCCCATCCCTCCATTTTCCAGTCATCAGCAATAAGATGACAGTTATAGCTTTATGTATTAGCCTACTAAAAAGACAGAATTGCCAACCATACTATGCAGCAATATTTTGCTTCACATATAAATGTCACATTTTAGTATCTAAATCTACCATAATAAAGTTCTGTGAAATATATTTTAATGTAAACTTTGTAAAACATAAGAAAACTAATTTCAGAAATACTCAGGCACCTGCAGTATCCCAAGAGCTGGGGCAATGGGGAGAACAAGAGAGGCTTATAGTTGCCTTGATCCCTAAAGAGACTTGGGGCAAAGGTGGTGGCTGGTCTGGCCTCAAATTATTTTTTTTCTCTGGGAGGAAGCTATCCACATTAGGACTCTACAGTAGGTATAGACTGCTCCATCTTCTCTGAAGGTTCCGTTGAGAGAGTTTCACAGGGATGAATCACCCAATACAGACACTATTCTGCTCCTCCCAAGCCTCTTAGATGAGCTGGGAGTAGCCACTTAGGAGACAGGACACAGGTTAGGGTATCATTTGGCCTTACCTTGTAATACCTTCTCATGTCCTTAACAAGTGTAGAGACAGAGCTGGTACACCGTCCTGTAGAGCTTTCTGCACCTGCTCAGTGCTGCAGACACCTGCATGGTTCAAAGGAGCCACGTCCCCATGCATGGGTACAGAGAAGTGCTCACAGTGAGGCTGTCTTGGGGCAGCTGATGTCAGCACACCACACCATAATATCATCACATGCTACTTCTCAGTGCTTCAGATGCTGAGCAGACTAAATATCTTGGGCTCAGTGGCATTATTATTAGTGGTCTTTATGAGTTGGTACCACTTTGCACATCACTTCCTAAATCCTCCTGACCTTCCTGCTCTTGTGTCTTACTAGACTCAGGAATCCAACAACTGTTATTGAGCTAAAACCAAGCCAATAGGCCCATCTGGACTATTGACAATATATTTTTACTCAGTCCCATTGGCATGGTGGAGATATCTCAGCATATATTAATTTATCAACAAGGCTGATTAGCTGTACTCTGTGCCATAACAACATGGTGGTGCTGCGTCTGGAGCTCCGGCTGTTGCACTCCTGATGTATTCTGTGTGCTGTATCTCAGGCATGAAAAACCTGTAATCCATCTTATTAAAGAATGGCCTTGTAAATTCTGCTGTTACTTGTTCTTTCAGCTTTCATAGAGACTCTTTTACTGCATCATTCCACACTGCTCCCATTTTGCTAACATTTAACACTCACTAAAATGCTGCTGATGGTGTAAAACATAGCAAATGGATCTGGTAACTCTTTAACAAACATTATGAGACACACAAAAATGTAAAAAAGCTATTAATGGTTTTCACAGTGACATTTAAGTAAGTCTTCAATGCAGATGTCAATGTCACATTTATATCAGGTATTTCCAAACCCCTGATAGGCTACACAGGAAGATGGCCAGAAGAGACACAGCAAACCAGTAAGGGCATGCTGCCTTCAGCACAGACCACACTTCAGCCTATGGAGACATAACAAGAAGAGCAAACTTTGACTAAGACTTAGTATGGCCCATCTGGGTGCTGGGTGCTACTGACACACTAGGTGATTTCAGCATTTCTCTGCTGCTTTCTTACAGCAACCCTTACAGTATATCTTTCAGACTCTCTGAAGTCCTTCTTCCTCTAAACACCCTTTACAAAGGCAGACCAGCACTGAGCTGCTCTTTTCACCCAGGATCTGACTGTCCAAAATAAAATTGACATTTAAAAGCAATTCCATTTGAGACGTATTTAGTTCTGAGATAAAAAACTTTAAATGGTTAAACACAATTTGCAAATACATGTTTAATTTCTGGGAGCTGAGTTATTTTACAAAACAACGTATGGTTGTTTGATTTGTTGTGTTCTTCAAGTAAAAGAGACCAACTAGGAGATGTCACATATTCAAATTAATGTGGATGATGGACAACAAACTGTGGTACAAATTTATTGATAATGTCAGAAGCAAGGTACCAACAGATAAATAATGACGCTTGTGTAACAGCCAGGCAGCTGAAATATGCCCTGCTCAATGCACTACAAAGATAGATTTTCTGTACTGTCCCATTCAATTATTCTCCTCTTGTTTCTTGTTTCCAAGCAGATAATTGGATTTTAAAAGAAGGCATCTCCAATTTCCAGGGCTTCATTTCTCTTGCTTTCCTTCTGCTTTCCTATAGACACTTATCCCCAAGTCCTACACAGAATCGTCCAAAGCCTTTCTAAACTTCTCTTGAAGTCAAATTGGAAAAAAAAAAAAAAAAGTCTTCAAAAGTTAAAGACTTATTCCTGCTAGGTGCTGATAAATGTTTCTGATGTGCATCACTGTTGTCAGTGCTGAAAAATCTGCAGAAACACAGGACTCCACAGAATCTTAACAAGATTGAAATATGATTTAACTGAGGAAAAATAATTTCAAATTTATTTAAGCACACATACAAAATGAGAACAAGAAACTAGTGACTGTTTCTATCCTAATATTAAGACCACCATTCAGAACACATTCCTGTAACAGCCTTCCTTCCATAACAAAAGCAGGTATTACCACACACTGTAGGACAGTCTACACATTTTATTAAAACCTGCTAGAGAATTTCGTCTCCTGAAGACAACTAACGTGCATACAGCTTACCAGTTCTCATTGACTTTTTATCGCTGTTTGTTCAGGTTTTTTTCCTCCGTAGCAGAGGATAAGTGGTTGTAACAACTCAGAAAGATCTGAGTTGACTGTGTTGCCTTACTATCTCTTGGGTGGACAAGAGGTATTCATTTAACTGCCTTCTGAAAGACTGAACTACCAATTATTCCTCATTTGAAGATAAAGCCTTGATTTCAGCCCAGAAAGACAATAGTCATAAAACCCTCTGGGCAATTCTTTCCCAGCAAATGCTTCCCCATCAACTGAAGAAACTGAGCACATCTTATTTATAGACCTGTGCCTTTCCCTCCCACACCAAACAAGGTTGCGATATTGTCCACATTTTGCTGATTCTGAGAGTGATGTGCCTAAAAATGCCCAGAAAGTCGTGCTGAGAATGGAGCCATAAACAGAAGAGCACCAACCCAGTACTAGCAGCACATCACTAAGTGCTGTGGTATGTAGCTATAGCACTCTAAGTCCATTCAAGCTACTTTTGAAAGCAAGGTCTATAGTTGCAAACTCTACAACTATGTAATAACCCAGTCAGTCTGACTGAACTGTACATGGTTGTATCGCCTCTTAGAATGACATCAGGAAAAGCACTGGAAAACCAGAAAATATTCTACACACTAGTCTTGTTAACTTGAGAAATGATTAGGATCTTCCATGAGCAGCCCATGGAAGGATCAGAATGGTTTTCACCTCATTCTCCCCCTGAAGAGATTCTCTGGAAATGTTGCTCTGGACCTGCTCAGGTGTGAAGGAAGAAACCATAAACAGCACAGCCCACCTCTTCGGTTTATCTCTGCAGATTGCTTGCCCTTCTCCTGCAACACTGGTGAAGGAACTCCAATGCCTATTTTTACCCGAGGTTTATGCGCCGTGCTTTGACTCTGTGTCCAGGTACAACACATAACTTCTGTCTTGTTATCATCTTTTCATTCTACTACCCTCTGTAAATCTACAAAGTAGTGCCAATGTTAGAGCAGTGCATAAGTACATGCTACATAAAATCTTTAATACGGTCAGTAATTGCTACATTACAGCCACAACACTGGCTTGATATAAAGCTTAAATAACAAGGTAGGCCAGAAGAAAACAGCATGGTGAGCATCTCAACTGACCTATTTTTTTTCAAATGAAATTATCCTTATACATTTTGACAGGTTCAAAGCCAACCTAGGACACATATCCATCTGGCCACAGGACAGCAACAAATGCGGCTTCTGTTACTATTTGAAGAAGATGCCACCTTCAAGCTGGGAGGAAATACATGTAAGCCAAGACACTCCAGGATAATTCAGATATTTTCAAATCACCCTTATTCCTCAACTATCTCTCTTTCTAGCTTTGGAAAGTGTCTTTCTCAACAAAGCTATTCTCACCATCTTTGCACTTTATTTTCTACAAACCTGCTTAACTCCCTTTCTTAGTGGTATTGTACTGACTAAAAAGGAAAAAATACCATGTTTTCCACAAAGTGACCAAAGTCACCTTTTCTCTTAAAGTGCAATTCATACAAAGGTTATGACAGCACTCTATTATTGCCTAAAGGTATTTGTAATTCAGGTTATACCCTTTGTTAGGGTTATACAAGTGCCATGATACAGCTTGAAAGAATTAAAAATAAAAATATATGTCATGTACTTATGTAGTCAAGACATAATGATTTGTCAAGCCTTCATGACTCAGGGTTGCATATAACAAGTATGCTAACTAGGATTATTTGATAACTTATAGGATACATCTTATTTCTGTTAATTATTACAGCAATTGTCTATAAAGTATTAGAAACCTACATTTTTCTCATTTTAAAATCTAAGGTTGTTTTATTAAAAAATATCATCTGATTAATAGCTACTCAGAGAAGTAGAAGAGCTAATAATGGGATAAGTCTTCACTCAATATGGAGATGATGCTCACTGAAATCAAGTTTCTAGCTTAGATTGGTAGAAATGACATGGAAAAAAAAGAATCCCTATAGCAAGGAATCCTATTCTACAGTCGCAAGCAGAAACTCTTAGGTGAAAGTGGTTGTTTATTCCCACTGACAAGGAGCATAATTGGAAATGTTAATATGCTTGACACAGAAAGCGAATATTATTCTTCCAACCTACAAAAATTACTTCAAAGAGCTCCTGATGGATTGACTTTTTTTTTCCCCTGACATTAAGATAAAAGCAGAAAAAATCCTAGTGAAGTACCCTGTCCTGTGAAAACTAAAATGGAACCTACAGGAGACAGAACAGCAGGGAAGCTTTCATTCCTCTGGCCATAAATGAGATTACTTCAGAGTGACATTGTAAAACTTCTGCTTAGAAATCATCCTGGACGTGATGCCCTTTAATTCCAGATTCTGATGTGGCAAACCACACAGAGCAATTCCTCTCATCTACAATGTGAATATCATTTCAACAAAAAAATTAGGTTATCTACCTGCACACTTTATGTTACACTGTTTACTTAGACTTTGAGACATTCTTTAAGTATTCCACAGCACTTCTGTCATCAATGCAATATGGACATATTAGAAAAAATGGCTGAGTTTAGGTATGTTGAATTTCTCTATGATTTTTCAGGTGGAATTTTCAAATGTCTTTCCTCAATCTTTAGTCTGCTGAATGATGGATAAATCGTACAATTAGTTTCATCCATACCAAATGAGGTTGTTATCTCAAGCTAATGCAGATAAGAAAAAATGACACTGCTATACCCCGGAGGTACTCTTTGAGAATGAGCTAAATATAAAAGGTCTAATTGTCTACCTACATAAGTTAAAAAACTTCAGCTTTTGCCAATGCTTTGAATGGAATTCAAGATTTCTCATCAAGAAAGAGATTTGATACAGTCATTGGCAGACCACCACCACCTAGGTTTTCTATTTATGGCGCATCTATTGCAGAGGAGTGCTACAGCATAGATTCCTGGCATGAGCAAGGAGGTTGAGCGATTCTCAATGAATAGCTGATTTTACAGTTTCACATCAATTCTGTTTTGCCCTGCAAGGCAGCTAACGTGTTGTATTCATGCAGATGTTTTGCAGTCATTTCCCCACCACCACCCCCATGTTTTCTCATGAACCACGTGTATTCAACAGATCTGTATGGTTCTTTAAAACACCAATTATCCAGTAACACTGTCACTCAGCAGAGCATGCCAGTGGAGCCTTCCTGAAGTTCTCACCTTTATCTTAGAACTAATGATACATAAATATCATTGCTTCAACCTTCATAGCTCAAGAAAACCAAAGCGTCCTGAGGGCAAATGTAGGTATAAAGGCAAACCATTTATGTCTGCAGTCTGTTGAATTCACATAATAAGACTATGCCTCAGGCATTTTATCTGTTATTTTAATCTGTCAAGTGAACGGGTTATTGGCTTATTTCAGAGAGCAAACTGTCTCATCGTGGGGGGATGTCTTGACTTTTATCTGACCTGGCTTTCTCCCTGAATAGCCAGACTTTGATTCAAATGCAAATATCTTCAGGGCAGCTTTCAACATGATCAGTGTATAAAAGCCATCAATAAAAGGAACAAAAAATGACTAAAAATAATAAATGTCAAGCATGCGAGATGTCCGTTAGTTGCTTCCTGACCTACTTCCATAAAATAGAAAGCAAACAGCAGGTGTCTGGCAAACTGATCTTCAGGAGTGCTTAGAAAGCTTAACCTTCTTGCACTTAGTCATCCACATTGCTCTACTGCATGTTTAGCCCACTGAATAGTTCCAGCTTTCTGTGCATTTCACCTTTTTATTTGTGAAAAAGAGCATATCATTGACCCAACCGTGCTCTTTGATTCTCATTATTCCAGTTCAGTTTGCTAGGAGAGGGAGGCAGGAAAACAAGCAATTAGGCAGGACCTTCTGCAACTCTTACAGAAATTTATGCAAAAAGTTAGGACTAGCTGCTGAGAAAAGTTTTCAAGCAAGTGCATACTGGAAAATCTTGAAAA
Organism: Gallinago jamesoni; assembly: GCA_025769975.1. NCBI lineage: Eukaryota > Metazoa > Chordata > Aves > Charadriiformes > Scolopacidae > Gallinago > Gallinago jamesoni. The sequence continues at coordinate 17,969,607 of JAOQGH010000051.1, forward strand.
GGTGTCTGAGGTATGAGGAAAGGTGCAGGTAGGAGCTGAAATTCTTGGCCTGTACTTTGTATGCAGTGTCCCAGAGTTACCAGGGACATTGTGCATCCAGACAGGTCCCTATTCCCTAAGGATTTTAAAGTTATAAATAGTTTGCAGGGTGGACTGTACAGAAAGAGGGACTGCGTGTCCAGCATGTAGTCACCACTTACCTTCCTGTTTCAGTGACAGGATTAAAGATCTATCAGCTTCCAATCCCTGGGTAAATCTGCACAGGCAGAGTAAAGTTAGTCCCATCTTCTTGCTGAACCCTTTTAGAAGACACAATTTGGTACAGGCTTAATTGCAGAACACAAATATTTTCTCTGCCAGAGAATCCCATGAGAAGACAGGCTCGGACCCAGCACGGAAACTCCTTAGAGTGGTGAAAGAATGGCAAGTTCTGTTCTAAGGTACACAGAGGCATTCAAGAGAAGCTCATCTCTATTTACAGTGTTACTGTGAGCAGAATCTGAGCACTCCTTTCCAGGTTTCTCATCAAAATACATGAACAGGAAAGAGATTATCTAAATATCTTCTTGCTGTGTACTCTCCACTGCCAAACCTCTCCAGAAGAAACTGATTGCTGTGTGCTTGCACTCCATAACTAATACCAATTTACGTACAAAAAGCTATTTAGAGATTGTCAGTCACCTCTGATGTTTGGAAGTTCTCTTTTGGTTCTCAGCATCAAAGATGAACTTTTTCTACAATGATTGTTAACAGAACTGGGACTTTCAAGTGGTTTCCTTTGCAGAGAGAAGTCCAGGAAAGTTTTTCTTATGCTTAAATGGAATTTTTTTGTATTTCAGATAGGACCCACTGCTTCTTGTCCTGTCTCTGAATACTACTGAGAAGAGTTTGGCTCCACTCTTTTTACACCTTCCCATAACACATTTTTAGACGTGGATAAGACAACCCTCCAGGATAAAGACACCCCAGTTCTCTCAGCCTCTCTTTGCCTGAAAAATGAAGCAAGCCTTTAGTCATCAACATGGCCCTTTGTTGCTCCAGTATATCTGACGCTTTAGATGTGTCTTAACAGTGGTGAGTAGAGGGATAAGGATCACCTCTTTTGGCCTGCTGGCAATGCTCTTCTTAATGCAGCCCAGGAGTGCCACAAGGGCACATTGCTCGCTCGTGGTCAACTCAACGTTCCTCAGGAGCCCCAGAAACTTTTCTGCCAAGCTTTTTTCTAGCCAGTCAGACACTAGAGTGTACTGTACATAACATGGGCATGTATACAGATACAGAAAAACTACATACAGCCACCTTTTTTGAAGGATATTAATAAATTGGACAAGAAACAAAAAACCAGTCACAGTGATAATCCAGGGATTTTAGCAAATGCCTCCAAAGTGTTAACCTAAAAACGTTAATCAGAAAAAAGAAAAAAAAAAAGGTGTAATCAAGTCACCACACCAATGAACAAAGGTCAGACAGGAGGAAAATGTTAGGTGCAAAAGGAGTCTCTACTCCAAAAGGTAGCATCATAGGGACAGAAAAGAAATCCAAACCAGAAATTAGACACAAATCTTAAGCTACTCAGAGAAAAAGAACATTCATCTTATCTGTTGATGGAGACACAGAAACTCCTTGGAGTTAAAAGGTACATCTACCTTGTCATAACTACTCTCTTCAGTTCCTTCCATGCCCCAATCTTCTATGGTCATGCACGTTTTATGTATATTAGTTTGTACTTGGGCCCTATTTTGGGGTTGGATGAACCTGTTTCCTTTCAGTGTTGTAGTTCATCCAGGAGTAGTTTGTTTCAAGGACCATTTTGTATAGACAGTATGCAAAAGATGCTCTGTCAGATTGAACACTGTTTGCTCTATACAGTAGTTCATCAGCATCCCGGCAAGTCTTGCACCCTCCAACACTCCTTAAACTCCCTCAGGCTATGCCCTGGTCTATTGGAGTCCCAAGTCCTTCTGCACCAGCTCTGAGGCCATGAAGGATAGGAAGATAAAAGGCTCATCTTGATCCTGACAAGCGACCAAGCAGGCTTCTGTAACACTAGGTATCAGACCAGCCAACACACAGCATGAGCAAATCCTGAATGTTAACTGGCATATATGGCATTAACAGCAAATAAATGATACTATGTTTGTATAAAGCCTGCCTACCATAAAGCAGACAGACAGAAAAGGGAGGAGAAGATTAAGCACACAACCCAACTCTACCAGCTCACGCTACAAGAAGAGCTGCTAACACTCCCTACTCCACTCTACTGGCTTCTGCCACAAGCTCTGCAAACAGATGCAGATAATTTTGCACAGAAATGCAGGACATCTAAAAGAGTCCATGATAAAAGGTCAGAATTTACCTATTTTTATTGCACACCCAAAGTGAACCAGAGGCAGAAAAATTATACTCTTCAAAAATGAAGGTTTAAAAGCTATGGATCATGACATATAAGGATATAAAGGGAAAAATATTTTGCCAAAATAGGTATTTTTTATTTTATTGAGGCTTCCAGGGCATCAAAAATGCTATTCTGATTGCAATCCACAAGCTACAGACTTTTGATAATGAAAATATAAAATTTAATAAATCCTGAGTTCAGCAGGACTTTTCCTTTTTGAGCAGAATTGCTAAAGCAGAGTTGATGCCTCCAAGAGCTCTATGCGTGTGAGCAAGTATGGATTGAAGTTCAAAACCTACATTTTCATTTTTAGTTAACGCAAGGTGAGCTATCCAAGAACCAAAAACCTAAATCATCCTCACATAAGCTTTGGTCAATAACTGCTATAAAATTATTTCAAAAGTTAAATTCAAAAATGTGCTTTGCAGAAAAGGAACATTTAGCTAGGTAAAAACCTAATACAAAAATTCCTTTCAAATGCTATTATTTTTAAAGGAGGGGGATAAAACTTCAATCCTGGCTTATTGTGCCCTCATCTAACCTCATAAAACCAAGGAATAAACTTTGCTAGTTAATAACAGAGGAAATTAACAACTACTTGGGACTTCTTTCTCTGTAAGACTTTGTGTAAAACATAATCTACCATTTATACATTGATAACTCTGGTACAAAAATGCAGGCTATCCTATGGAAAAGGGAAACAAGAGAGGTATGCAGAGATTTTGTTCCATTACCGGCAGCAATGTTTCCTTCATTATACTCTGTAGGATTTTCATACATGATCAGCATTCAGCTACCTCTGCCACCACTGAAGAGGTCACATGCCTGACCTTGAAGCACCGTAGCTGTGCTTCCATAAGGCCATGCAATTAGCAGTCTAAAAGTAAGTAGTTCCTATAGCTAATTTATTCATAAATATAGGATACGTTCATAACTCCATTTTTGCTGCTTTGCAGGTAGAATTTGATAACCCTTGAGTAATTATGAAATAGAGAAAGGAAGCTTTGCAAGGTGCACCTGAGAGGAATACATTGCAGACTCATAGAATTCTCAATGAAACTTCCAATTATAAAACAATGAATGAAAAATGCATGTAGATGTACATTGCTAAGGGCATTACACATCTAAATGTGAAGATTAAGATCAAAGCTTATTGCCCTAGGAGAACATTTATTCAAGCAATCAAGAATTTTTTGCATAAATCCCATTAACTTTCTATACCAAAAACAAAACACCCAAATATAACTTCCTAACCAAATTATCATCTTGGCTCTTAAACAGAGAAATAAACATTATCACTTAAAAGGAATGACAGGTTTATGGGTGGAAAATAATGTTCAGAAAGCCGTAGGAAGCAGCATCATTTTTTAAGCAGTCATCTTTCTTGATCTGAACCAAATTAATATTTTAAGCTATCTTTCCTGCAATACATTGATCATATTTGCCCTCTGAACACAGCAAGGAAAAAATATCTGAAAGGCAATATTCTTCTGGCAGTATATCCCAAAGGGCACATGCTCCAATGTCACAGCCTGTCCTTGAACTGTGGTATGAATGACCCCTGGTTCATGAACAGCATTATGCCTGGTCTACTATTATTGAAACATTTCAATTTTTTTTTTAATAAAAGGATGGCATTTCTGCAATACTGAATACTGCATTCCAAAGTTCATTTCTTATTGTTAAAACAGAGGTTTTGTTCATATGCCTGAACTGGTGGGTGAGGGCTCAGGATAGTGGTAGTTCTTGGTATTCAGTCAGTTCATGGCTGGGCAACAAGAAAGTGCAGCCAACAAAACGTACATGTAAAATTTACAGTTTATTTCTGGTTCTGTCAGTACAATGCAGATGTTGCTAATCAAGAAGTGGTTTTCTAAAATGCCTACGTAATCTTCAAGAAAAATCATCCCACCAACTTTTAAGAAGCCTCACTTTCCAACTTGAAAATATTCATCTGAATGTTTCTGCACCTTTTTTTCCCCTCCTGTCAAGTGAATGAAAGAGATTTGTTTTTACTGAATAAGGCGATGACTATTTTTGATCTCTTACTTGCATTAACATACTTTGAATACTACTCCTCACTTTCCTACCTATGACCATAAGGATTCCATATATCCTGGAACTCTTTGTAAAACTGATTTTCCACAATGATATACCTACCAATTCACATGACTCAGTTACACAGACACACACAAGGATATCAGACTAAACTAAACCATCTCTTAGGGTGGAACAACATAAGAACCGGTTCCATGCTGCTTACTGCAATCTTTTCCTTAGTAACTCTACCAGAAGCCTAGGGTCTGGAAGAAGAACACATGGGTTTCAAAACTAGTCAAAATCATTGGACTTCCCAGTCATGGCCATTCTGCAAACTGCTTTCAAATTAAAGGAATGACATCTGTTCATCATACATATTATAAGAAGCAAAATAAATTTTCCTGTACTAAGACTCCATTCTGCCTTCACTGGGGAGAGATGAAAAAAAGAAAAAGAAACAGTCTTTGTTACTGTAAAGAAATATCATAGCTTACAGAAGAGGCTGGAGAATTTTAAGTAGGGAAGATCATTAGAAACTATTTAACTCCAAGATTTTGAATGATTTTAGGGAGATACTGAAAACTTGTTTTCATTTTCACCTGAACTTCAAAGCACATGAGAAGTTAGCCTTTAAAAATAAAAAAAAAAAAAAAGAGAAAAAAGAAACAACTTACTGGAAAAATCTCCACTAATGGAAATGTCTCAGCCCCTGTAAAAGGTCATTTTCATGGGGAAGAAATGAATATATCAGTTGCTTCAATTCTGTCTTCAAAGGCTATTTGGAAAGACTTTCATGTATGTCTGATTAGCAAAGGTGCAATACAACACCCGAGGCACAATAGGGATTTCTTGCTTGCTATTTCTTTAGAGGTTTTTTAAAATCAAAGCAGGAATTCAAGTTGCGATTTCACTTCTAATATTTTTGGACAGAGAATAAAAAAGTTCCGGGTCAACAAACTGAGAAGAAATTAAGCATTATTGTAACATTGTCTTATCAGTTTGGGATATTCATTTCCCAAAAATGTCCTAGGCACCCACAAATGCGAGAACACAACAAGTTCCTTGTGCATGCATATAGGACTTTAAAAACTGGGAGCTGGCAAAGGAGGATGCACGATACAAGAAATGCCCAAAGGCTGACGTTCTTTGAACTGCCCCATTGCACTCCACTGAACTTTCTCATAGCTCCAGTAGCTCTCAGAACGATCAGGCATAAGTGTAGGAGGTAAGGACAAGGAAGAGAAGGAAGGAAAACTGAATCAGTTTCTGAAACCGAAAGTTTCCAGTCTCCCTGTTCAACTGTTTTGTTTTTTTTTCCAGGCATCTCAGCAAATAAGTTTCTGGATAACAGATTTCAAGTCTGAGTCAAGTCCATGATTGACTTCAGTTAGGCTTGACAAGGATCAATATGATGTTTCTAATAGCACTGGGAAAAAAATAAAAATTCTGGACCAGAATATGGCCAGTTTTCTTGATGAACTCATCAGAGCAGATGTGTTGTATTTTCTCTCAGGACATTTCCGGACACAGCGATTGTCATACTCTAATTATATTATCTTGTTGAATATAAAACTTACTAAGGGTTTTTCCTATATGTCAGAATTGGACTTGCTGTTTGGAATAGCACTGAGCAAGCCATATGAAAATCATAATCTTAAATTACAATACAATACAAAAAAACCCATGTAATACCTGTAGTAGTGGTTCTTAGAGTAGCTGAATTCTGAGTTACAGGGTTTGCATACCTCAAAAGTGCCAAAAGAGGAGTGCAAAATTATTTCTGAAAAATTAGAGCTATAGAGAATAATTAAGTTTTGGGCCCACCAGACTTTGGTAAACAGGAGTGAGTTCAGTGGAGGGTCAGGTAAGATGCTCAGGGCTGGAGCATTTGCCTGTGAGGAGAGGCTGAAGGAACTTGGCTTGTTAAGCCTGGAGAAGAGAAGACTTCAAGCAGGACCTTAGAGTATGCTTCCAGATAGCCTTATGAAAAATACAGAGGCAGGCTTTTCACAATGGTGCATGGTGGGAGGATGAGACAACACATATAAATTGAAAGAAGAGCATTTCAGGCTTAATATAAGGAAAGGAGAATTTTTTTCACCTCAAAGACAATCAAGTAGTGGAACACGTTGGCCAGAGAGGCTGTGAAGTCTCCATACTTGTTGGTTTTCAAGATCAGATTGCATAAATTCCTGAGTAATCTGGTCTGATTTTATAGCTGATTGATCAGGAGCTTAGACAAGAGACCTCCTGGGGTCCCTTTCAAGTTGAAGTATGCTATGATCCTGCGATAGCAGGTTCATATGTAAAGATTGATAGTATTTTCAAAAGAAAAGAAGAGACCCATCAAACACATCAGGCTGCAGTACCTAAAACAAATGAAACTGTACGTAATAGGGTAGGGACTGAAAAACAAATTACAACCTTCTAGAAAATTAGAAAGAGGTTTAATTTACATGCTAATTCCACCAACTACTATGTTTATTTTAAAGAGGAGGTCTGTTCCCTCAGTTTATTAGTAGCATATTTGCATGAAAATGTGATCTATACTTCTTTACTGCTCATCTGCTCCTTCTGCTTATGCCTCATTTGAAGCCACAGTTGGTTTCTGCAATTTACTGTTATGCTACAGAGAGGATGTTGAGTTCAAGCAGGGAAGAGTTGCAGCAGAAGATAGATTACTTATAAAGAAATATCCTGTTACTATGAATATATGTTGATCCAAAAGATCTGAAAAGAAAGAATAAAAGAAAACATGACTGAGAATTAAAATATCCAGCACAAATAAGAACTTACCCAACAGGAAAAAGCAGCTGAACCAACCAACTTCCAACCAAGAAGATGTAAGGGAACAGTCTCTTCCCAAGAGAACTGAAGAATACACTTGCAACAAAAAAAATATTTAGTCCAAAAATGCAGGCATAAATCAAACAATTGGAGAGATATGGATTTGATAGATGGACTATTAGATGGATAAGGAATTGATTGGATGGCCATATGCAAAGAATTGTAGTCATCAGCTCAATATCCAAATTGAAACCAGTGATGAGTAGTGTCCCTCAAGAGTCTGTGCTAAGACCTATACTATTTAATATCTTCATTAATGACATAGATATCCAGATTGAGTGCAACCTCAGCAACATCAAGCTGAGTGGCACAGCTCTTTCGCCTGAGGGAAAGGACACCATGCAGAGGGACCCTGACCGGGCCCATGCAAACCTCATAAAGTTCAACAAAGCTAAGCACAAGGTCCTGCAGCTGGGTCAGGGTTACCCCCCAATATCAGTACAGACTGAGTGATGAATAGATTTAGAGTAGCTCTATAGAGAAGGACTTGGGGATACCGGTGGTGAAAAAATTGCTTATGAGCTGGCAATGTATGCTTGCAGCCCAAAAACTAATCATATCCTGGGCTGCATAAAAAGAAGTATGATCAGCAGGTTGAAGAAGACGACTCGCCTCCTTTACTCTGCTCTTGTGAGGCTACACCTGGAATACTGTGTCCAGCTCTGGGACCACCAGCACAAGACAGGGACCTGTTGGAGTGGGTCCAGGGCAGGGCTCTGGGGAGACCTTACTATTGCCTTTCAATACAAAAGGGGAGCCTACAAGAAAGATGGAGAAAGACTGTTTACCAGGGCCTATAGTGACATGACAAAGAGCAATGGTTTTGAACTCAAAGAGGGTAGATTTAGACTAGATATAAGAAAGCATTTTTTTACCATTAGAGTGGTGAGACACTAGAACAGATTGCCCACAGAAGTTGTGGATGCCCCTTCATTGGAAACGTCCAAAGTCAAGTTGGACAGGGCTTTGAGCAACCTGATATAGTGAAAGGTGTCCCTGTTTATGGCTGGGAATTCAACCACATGATCTTTAAAGGTCCTTTTCAACCCAAACAATTCCATGTTTCTAAAAAATCTCTTTACAAATGCATTTGCATTGTGCCCATTGGCATGGGTTTACCAAAAGCAAATACTTGCTAAAATGTTTGCTTAGATGAAAAAAAAATAATTCTAACCTCAAAGGAAAATATATTCTTTCTTGAGAGGCATATCCCAATATTATGTTAAACTACGTGATTTGAATAAATACAACCAAGAGAAAAATAGCTTTGATTCCTTCAGTTGGTAGAAGTTAAGAGTACTGAACGATACCATTCCTCTTGATCTACAAAGCTTTTGGAGCAAGCAGAAAGTCTTATGGGAAGTTTGACTACCACTTTTACAAAAAAAAAAAAAGATTTTTTCTTTTTCTTACTGTTCTATTTATTGCAGGTTATATACACTAAGTGTATGAAAAAGTAAAAGATGAGAATTTCTTGAACATATGAAATACAATGCCTTTTCTGTTCAACAAATGATAACAGTCATAAATTTCTTTGAGAATCTGGTCTTTCAAATTTTCCTCTTCACTGTTTCATATCTTTCATAGAAGTAAATTCCTCTGGGAATATTTTTCCAATGTTTTCTGATATAAAAAAAAGTTGGGAATTTACATAACGAATAAAAAAATATTTTCAGAGACACATCCCCGCCAAATTACCATCTTTCAAGTAATAACATTTAAATCCTAAAAGTTTTCAGAAATTTCTAATCCAGAAATAAAATTGGTATCATCAGTATGAAAAATACAATGTCTTTATTGCCTGTGAGAACTACACCTTCTAGTCTTACAGTATATCCTTCTTACGAGTTTGCGAAGCAAGCTGACCTAGATTTTGAAACAAACAGGATCTAAAAATAGAGTATTTGCTAAAATAAGTGTTGCACAGAGTCCTCTGCAGTCAGCAATACTGTAAATCTGATAAGAAGTACATTCTGCTGTAAAAACACCACTTTCCTGTTATGTGCCAAAGTTCAGCTCAATGCATTTAATGTAAGAACAAATATTCTCCATTTCAGTGTGGGAAAGTGAATAAGGCCCTAAAATACACCAATAATGTTGTGACTTTTATATTCAAAATTTACTAGAATCTATAGGGTGAAATCTTGGCTCAACTGAACTTCACAGAAATGTTACCATCGACATCAAAAGAACAAAGTTTTCACACAAAGAGGCAGATTCTGGAAGCTGGCCCTAAAAGCCAGAACCAGCCTCTGGGTCCTGTCCTTTTAGAAGTGAGCCCTAAATTCTTCAGTCCCATTTTTCCTCACCTCTGTGTTGAAAACCTCTGAAAGTGATTACTTCATTCTCCTTTGCTTATTCTTCAGGTTTGGTCCTCGGGCATTTCTGTCACATTATAAGCTAGGACTTACCCCCAAATGCTTAACACTGAAGTCAGTAAAAGCTTTGCTGATTGGTCCTGTGTGATAGTATATTCTTGCCTCTAATCAGAGGCAATGCCTCTAAACAGAACCGTGGCCTGTACAAGTGATATCCATGGAAAAATCAATGTCTTCACTTAAGAAAACTTACAGTACAGCTCATTCTTCCAGTCTTCTCAAAAGACTCACTTTCATTTGCAAATCATTCCCATTCCTTGATCAGAAAACCCGACTGACAGTAGGGCTTGACAAAAGCAAACATTTAAAGTTCACGTCACACGTTACCCATTGAAATAGCGGGCAGTCCTAACCCGGAGCTGAACTACGAAACAATGTTAGGTCTGATTCTTTTCCAAGGTAATAGAATGGCTTCCTTTAGTGCCATGAGGCAAATTATTTTATTTTTTTTATTAGTTTTTACTATTCTAGTGGCTGGGAAGCCTATTTTTTAAAAAAATAATATTAAGTGCATGAGAACTTCAGTTTGCACAAATTAATGTGGCTCCACTGAATTTATTGGAGGATCAACAACATGACTCAGCAGAAGATTTGTCCTGGTAGTTTTAGAGTTTGTTTTACATTTGCATTTATCTGAGTATTAATTTCATTACAGTTGATATTTTTTCTTGCTGTCTCTCAGACTCAGTTCCTTTCTGTGAGAAATATTTGGTGCACAGTGGTGGTTTTAAATTAAGGTGTCCATAGTAACTATAAGTATAATGAAGCAAATATCAGAGGGTCTCTGCTGATCTAACTAAAGCACGTCTGAGCCCTGCTGCCAAATTGACCTTTTCTTTTCTTTTTAAACTACGGTGTCTGCTATGTCTGCTACATTTAGAGCGACCAAAAAATGTCATGATATAGCAACAATGTTTGCATCTTGCCTGCTGCATAAGATTTTCCCCCATTAAGATAAGGCTTTCCCCTAGGGAATTCAGCCAAGCTGACTGTATGGACAGTTGTAGCTACGGTCAGGATCAGCAGGATTTAGCCCAATGTTTGTTTCTAACGGGTACACAAGACAGCAATGCAGTGGACTGAGCTAAAGCTCGAAAGCAATTCAGTCTACGTCAGTTTGTTGATCACCATCACAGTTTCACTGTAATGTGTAATAGCTGAATGATGTCATATTCATCTAAAAGTAATTTAAAAAGGAACTTCTTTTTACCAACTCATACCATCATTCAGGACAAAGAATACCCCAGACCTGTAGCCTGGGCAAACTGATGCCAAATTCAAATTACTTCATACGTACTTTTACACAAAATGTCACACAGCCTCCAAAGGGTGCAGTGAAAGACTAAAATAAAAGATGTACGCATGCATTGCTCCACTCACATATTCATGCATACAGACAGAAATTCACATCGCAAATGGATGCCTGTAAATGAAGTGACATGCCATTGAACAGCCCAAACTGCAAACAAGTAATAAAGGATTCAGGTGGGGACCAAATATACCCACTCTCATATTTGCCTGTAGATTGTAGGAAGTTTTCCTCACCAGAATAGTAAAGCACAGGAAAAATAGTGAGCACTGCCACAAGATTTAAAAAAAAACCCAACAAAACTGAAAAAAACACAACAACCACCACAAAGCAACAAAAAACCCCATCAAACAGAATTACTCCTTGTTTCACAGTCAGTCTCCCTAATGTGAACTCACAGCCCTACCTGGCCCAAGAGCACAGACATCCAGTTCTTCACAATCCTTCCTGATTTTCCAGGTGGAAGACTCTGCTGTGTTCAGACTTGTGTAGAATAGCAATGCTGACAAGGATCTTGTCATCATCAACCCAGCTGCCTGGGAACTCTGTAAGCAGTGCAGAGAGGACATTCAAGGGTTTAGCACCATTCAAAAGGGACAATGATACAGTAAATCACACCTGGAGAAGAGTGGTGGCATCTTTAACCCTCTGTCAGAATGAAAAGTTGTGATGATGAAGAAGGTTGAGCCATGACTTCTGGATGCTGAAATTCTATTCAGCAGTTTTGGGGATGAATTTTCTTGACTGTTGACCCTAAGAACTATTTTGTCTTTTTTGGAGATTTTTGAGGCTTCCCACATGTATTTCATGTCTTGACTAGACCTAGTATGAGCAGACCAGTAGATGGTAGCTAGAGATAACAAATTGCTGAAGCCAACCCAGGAAATGTAGGGTGCCCAGAAGTCTAGGAGAAGGGCAGTGCGTCATGGGGGAAAAAGCAGTTTCATAAGATGATCAAAATTCCAACAAGTGTGAGGAATAGAAGCAAAAATGGAAGCAGAAGAGGTGTCTTTTAGCTACTCTTTGTGTCCAAGATAATACAATGACATTCGCTAGGAGAACAGGGTCTGAGTCTATTCAATCAGTGTAAAAACATCCAATCTGATACTTATTGAAGTCAACAGCAGGTAGAAATAAAGATCTCACTGCATTTAAAGATAAACCAGTTTTTAAATGGTGTATTCTCTGGGAGATAACAATTCCACATTCTGTTTAGAGAAGTAATTGCTTCAGCTGGTACAGTTTCAGAAAGCAGTGTCTTATCTTATTGCAAGTGTCTTCCTTGACAATCTATCATTTTACTGAAGCAATTAGGGTGAGAGAAGATTGAGTATTTTCTAGATGTGGTTTCAAAACATGTTCTAAGTAGGCCATGTGAATCATGGTGTCTGCCAAAAGGTCAAGTTAGTATGATTTAATAAAATGTGTCTAGTGGGGACAGTTTGCAGAAGTCACACATAAACAAGCCACAGAGTCAGCACATCAATAGGCTTATTCAAAAATATGCATCCTCTTTTCAGCATGTGAAAAAAAAAGTGAAGAAAATAACATGAATTTTAAAAAGATAAAATATTGCTTGTTACATTGTGTTATTGGCCAATTAATAAAACATTTAAATCCACCCCAGAAATCTATGTCAACAAGCTGATCTTGACAAATGGCCAGAACCAACAACAAAGGAAGCAGCATTATGACAGACCTTATCAGGGTTAACACATAGTCTTTTACTTTAAGGTATTTTAAAGAATCTGATTTCTTTTAGTGTGATATACATACTGTAAGTTTCTCATTAGGTATTTCAAAAATCTAAAAGATAAAACAAATAAAGATTCAATATGTACCATATTTTTCATATATATCATTTTTTTGCATACTTTTCCTTCATGGTTATTAAAATTAATGCTTTTTAAACATGCTAATTTAGAACCATCATTTATCTGAATGTGTTTCACAAATTATACGTTAAATTAATTTACAGTATGATATAACAGCTGCAGGGCTTGTCTAGCTTTTATAGGGAAAATTCTCTAAGCAGCATCAATATGCAGTATACTTTATAGTCACATGCAAGTTTTTCCTGCCATAATTATTTTGGCATTACAATTATCTTCAACATGTAGCTGCACTTGCCAATTTCTTACCTACTATCAATTTAGCTACTTAACTAAAACAAGCAAAGCTGCTCATCCTGGCATTACAAGTAACCAAAAAAAAACCCAAACAAACAAACAAAACAAAACAAACAAAAAAAGAAAACCCAGTCTCATTTAGCTCCTTCAGTTAAAACAAGAAAAAAATGACCCCCAAATAAATAAACAGAAAACCTACTTTCAAATCCCTGAGATAAAGTCATATCTTGAAGATTGCATTCAAAGTCATTTTTTCACATCAGTAAAGAGTTAAAAGAGACAGAAGGCTGCCACATAACTGTGATTTTCTAGCAAGGTCAAAGCATTTATTCTCCTTCACCATTTGGATTTGCTGTAACTATTCGAAAATTCAATAGCTAAAATAACCTTAAAATGAAGGACCTTGCCATTAAGTGTAATCTAAGCAAAGAACTAATGAATATGCTCCAGATGGTAACCCCAACATGTGTCAATAATGGGAAGTGTAGTAAATCAATAGATTATGATCCAGGATGTCTCTACATGACAGATTCAATCTGAGATGCCACAAGAATATTCTGCTGGAGAAAGACTTTATCCTGTGAAGCAAGACCAAGCACTAAATTTTTTCATGGATTTCCGTATACCTAGTTCTAGGATTTTGACTTTGAACCAAGTGGCATCTCTGCACGTTTGCTGTTTTCTATCTCTCCTGAAACTCATTACAACATGTCCCATTTTGAGGTCAATACAGTCACACCACCACTGGTTTCAAAATAAATGTTATTAAATCCAGGTTTGTATCAGAGGTTGGATCCAAGTACTACATTCTTTACAACAGTTAAAAAGATTGATTTGAGGATCAGTCTGATTCAACAACTCTCAGTACAGCCAACATTTTTTTAATAATTAAGAAGCGCAGCGTCCATTTCAATGCTGGTGGGAGGGCAACTGTTATGAAGACTATGTATACAATTTCTGCATTCAGTTCCATATAGTTTTTCACCAAACATTTAAAATTTAGTTCCTGCAATTGTCTAGAGGACATGTTATACACATACAAACAAGTAAAACTGTAATTCAAATCATATCTGGGGGAGAAAATGTATCTGTGAGGATTTTCTGACCTCGACATCAGCATCAGTTGGCAACTGAGAAAATCAGATATTTACCATTTTCTCTAACATATTTGCTAAACTGTTTTGATTCAGAAATTCTGCAGAAGATCTGACATCTAATTATCATATTTAAACAATAAATGTAATGTACGTATAATGAAGACATCTATTTTCTTCAACAGAGTAAAAACAGAATTGAAAATACATTAAAATCAAATAGCAACAAATGTATCCCATCTGAATCTCAGCAAAATCTGCAAACCTGTAACTGCCTCATGTATATATCTGTTTTTCTGAGAGTTCCATTTCAGCTTTATATATCGAGAATAACTTATCAAATTTTAGAAGACTGTCAGCAGACACAAAAAAAACCTTTCTGTATTCACCCTGTCAGAAGAGTATCACTACCAGTGGTTTATATGATCCTTACCATCATGTAGTCTAAAAGCAAAAAGAGAAGAGTTCACTTTGTTTCCTTGCAGTAAGCAGAAAACAGGTTTTTTGTATGATTTATATACTACTATCAGAGGAGGTATTTCAAGATAGTCCAATTAAATAGTCCCAGGATCAAAGCAGGTGCCAAAGCCTAAATAATCAGATACTAAGCGCAGCATTTTTGCAACATTGACCTCCTGCAACTAGTAGATGAGTAGAGCCCAGTAGAGAGATATGAAAGACTCTGGCTGCACTGGTATATACACATGCACTGAATTCCTGGTAGCACTGGCTTGTACTTGCCCAGTACCAAAAAAAGGTACACAATTCCTGCCACTCTAAATCCACAGGGTTTTCAAGCTTTCCAGGTAACTGAGTGGGTAGATTTGAATCTATTTTCCTCCCTCCCTTCCCTACACACCTATATGCACACACTTCAGCAGATTCTGGTTTTCTACCCTATGAACTGCAGGCTATAGCAACATTTGTTTTACTTCATTTTTGCAGGGGAGGGAGAAGCAGGCAATTAAGTTATGCACTAACCTTGCTCCTGATGAAAAATGACGTTTTGTTTTGCTGACTTCATTGGTTACACGCTGGTGCAGTGCACAGGTTTCTTCGTACCTGGGAACTCACAAGGCAAATAAAATCAGCATGACATTGCTGCTAACAACCATATAGACTAAGGTCAAGGGCTCACATCTTGTTCAAAATCAAATTTTAGTAGTAGTTCAGAGAGATTTCAAGAAAAGTGCAAAACAATGTTATGTAAGTGAGAGTGACCAGCACTTAAAAGTTTTATTAAGAGGCTAATGCTGAAGTCTATAAAGTCCTTTCTGCATAGTAATTTTTGTTTGTCTTAACCCCACTCAGAAAAATTTTAGCCATAAAATGAAATCTGAAGAGACAAGTTGGTTATTTCCTTTCTCCTAGATATGCAACATGATTTACATAAGCAGTAAACAGCATCCTTGACTGTTTGCAAGATTGTTTCCAGAGTATTCGATCAGCTTTAAAGCAGTTTAGATTACTAGGAAAATCTCAGACTTCATATACACATATATATTTGTATGCACACACACAGTTGCCTTGGTCTTACAATTACTCTGGACTGTATTTCATCTTAGAAACACAAATATTTGCACTGAAGCCAATGACATCTGTCATATGCTTATTACTAAATACAGCTGGCAATAGCTGCATGGTTGGGAAGTAAAACGGAAGAGCATTTTCCCCAATGTTACACAGCAATCCACATCCCACAGATACTTTCTCAGAGCTTTCTTCAACGAGAGACCTGCTGAGCATCAGAGTTTCTTTGAGTAATCTAGGCAGACAGATTACAGATCACTTTCAAGTGTGTAGACCAGACCTTTGTGTCTCTTACATTAATTTACAAAATGACTTCAGACTGCTCATTTAGCCTCACGAGATCTAGCCTGTTGGTAGACAGGTCCTATGATACTTGTGTTCTCAAGACTAGAGAACCTAAAATTGCTCCTGAAGTCAAGTACTAAGTAAGAAATAAAAAAATAAATAAATATTCCCTTTCACAAACCAATTTTTTCTGAAACTCTTCAGCATTACTCACCTGACACATTAATTTATTTCATTAGAAGCTTTAAAATGTCATAATGGGCGGGGCTACAGAAGAGTACAACTACCAACAGAGGTGACAGAGTATTCTATGTAACCTGGTGAAATCAGACTGTAACTCATAGTGCTTGATAGCAGCAATGATCAAACAAATGCATAGAGTTTCTGTAAACCTTTGTACAAGTATATTCAATTCAGTTTTCAACAGTTCTGCAGTACATTTATTCTAAGCCAAGAAATCCAAACAAATAGGAAAGTTTGAAGTATGGACTCATTTTTTCAGAACAACCCTGTCTTAAAATTGTTCTAGCTCCCTAGAATTTTACATTAATTTAGTGCTTTGCACAGACTATACATAATTAATTCTATTTTATTCAGGAAGAAAATGATTAAAGTCTCACACAATACTTTCCAGAGTAATCTGATATGAAGAACATTGTAATTACTAGGATCTGAGGTGAGCTCAGCTGTGTTATTTCTGAAAATACTCAGGTTTTTGCATACCTAAGTAATTATTTAATTTGTTTAACAACATTTGCATGTCACTCTTCCTTGCAGCATTATTGCATAATTTAGAATATTATGAACTTTGTAGTTAATTGTTTCCAACTCAATTGACAATGTCTTCTGGAAGATTGACTTTTCTACTTATACAAAAAATTATTTCCCCTCCATTCCTACCAGTGACAGGTCAACTGATAGACCACATCAAACAGATAGGCAACTACCAGTTTGCTTATGTTGTTTGAATATTGAGTAAAATGAAATGGATGGCTACAAGCTCTTCAGAAGGGACAGGCAAGGAAGAAGAGGAGGAGGAGTGGCCCTGTATGTT
>JAOQGH010000051.1:17988096-18046818 GCA_025769975.1 Gallinago jamesoni
TTTTTGTGGTTGGACTCGATGATCTCTGAGGTCCCTTCCAACCACCACAATTCTGTGATTCTGTGATTCTGTGAAATGGTTTTGCATCTGTACTGTTGGGCAACTGCACACATAGGAAAAATAAGTGCTTTGTCCAAAACCAAATTTCTTGTATATGACTGGAAGGGAAGATTGATAAGCGACCATTGCTGAGCTTTGTTTGGATAATCCATTGTATCCATTTATTACTAAGGAAATGACATTCTGTGATAGCCCTGAACCCTTCTTGATGTCTGCCATGTTGCAGGCAGAGTGCGGTTCTAGTATTAAAATAGATGGGATATTCAGAGGGTCTTCCTGACTGACATTCTCCACGAACACAGGAGTCTGCACATACGGTTGCAGCTGCAGTTTAGCAGGCAGGAGCAAGAGATGAGGAGTAAGAAATGCAAACTTGCTTGCTTTCCTAGAAATTTTTGGATGCAGGAAAGCGTAGAGAAGGAGCTGTTGCTACTGCAGTGTTTGCTACAGATCAGCTCCACTGCATTTAGGAAGGATTCCCTGACCCTCCACTCTGAAATCCCTCTCCATATAAGCTATTTAGAGTTGGCAGCAGAAACAGCATTTATTCCACTGTACTCCTTTAGCTTTTCTTAAAGCCTTTGAGCCAAACTCTCCTCTAATCTGACTACTGTGTCATAGTGGAGATGAGTGGCATTTTTATATTTAGCACTAGCGTGTAGGCTGCAAATCAGATGGGCCACTTTGCTATAGTACTGCATAACCTCAACAATAAACAGACTCTGTGGCTTGGCCAGGAGAATACAGCACACACTAAAGACAGACAGCAAACTCAAGTCAGATCTGTAAAGGAATATAACTATCACCTCTCTGAAGATTACTGTTCAGATGTTAGATTAAAATTTTATCTTACAATCTGCGTGTTTTATCTGCATATCAGACCATAACTTTCTAGATCAGATTCCTAGGTTTTGCAATGGATGCAACATCATGGATTCCAGTGGAGCTACCCCATGGATGTACAGCAACCCACCCTGTCTCTGCATGTAGTGCATGGAACAAACCTTCTCTAGGTATCAATGTTAATAAAGAAAGGCTCCTAAATTTGAAAAAGAAAGACCTTTCTGAAGGAGGAAAAAAAAAAAGAAAAAGTCCATTTGACAGAGAAACATATCACTGTTTTTCTGGCTAAATCTGCACTACTCAGATAAGGGAGTTTCACTTCACTAACCACACGCGTAAACAGAATTAAGGATTTCCACAGCATAAGGCATGTCAATGCTAATAACCTGGCACAAGTGAACATCTGTTATCAGAAAAAAACAGCCTATTCATTTGCCTGTAAGTTTCTGGTTTCTATGTGTCTCATCCAAATTACACACAAGACAATATTGCACCAAAATTATATGAAAATGCCAATGTATACTGAGTATTTGTGGCATTGATACCCGCAGAACTGCAGAAAATAAGGTAAAATGTATCCATGTCACTTAGGAATCCAAACCATTTCTATACTCCTGGGAAATTTTAATATTTATTTTTCCCATATGCATTGGAAAAATTCAACACTAAAAGACTGTCTATAAACTCCACCCAGCTATCTTTCTTAATAGATTTTAATCAAAAGGATTCCTCAGTTGCAAATTGTTGTCCAGAGATTAACACTCAAATTACAAGTCAGAATAATGCTCCAAACCAATGAAAAGCAACACTCCGCAGTGTTGAAAGTGCTAATTTCAGAGCTGTGACTTCTAAATTCTACCCCTGACACTATCACTGTCTTAAAGCTCCATCACTAAACCACTAAATTTCACCATTCTACTGTAGATATATTTGTTCACAGTCTTGTCATCAAAGTCTACAAATACCTTTCAGAAACATAATAAATGTTTCATTACCAACTGCAACAGACATTTCTTTCCTTGCTCTAATTTCAGCCTAGAGTTATAAAACAGAAGTACTAATCTCTTTTGACCAGTTTCAGGGTTATGGGGGTTAATTTATTAATGCTCATGAGATTATCTGAGATAGCCAAACAGAAAGCATGAATAAATGTAAATATATTAGATCAGCAGGAATACTTTAACTACACCACTGTCCCAATACATACTGCAATAAAGCTAATAAAAAACCCAACTATTTAGTAGGAAACTGGTATAACAGCCAAAGAACATTTACATAAGTTTTATTCTTACATGACATTTTAAAAAAATTTGCATAGGTATTTACTTGTGCATATAAAAGGGTAGACATTTTCTTAATAATTTTGCAGTCATTTTTCTGAACTTCTTTGTTCATTTTTGAAGTCCCTCTCTTAGATATGCCAATTTGAAATAACTAAGAAGACCAACTTAACTTTTCAGTGTTCGGCACAATGTTTATTGCCATTTATAAAGCAATTAAGGGCTTCTGCTAACTCAGAAGACTCAACTGATTTTGAGGGTATTGACAAGGTTAAAGAAAGATTATTGTAATATCTGTCTGAATAAAAGTATAAGAAAAGGATGGAAATGATTTAGACTTCAGACTTATTGAAATTAATGATTACTATGTAGCTAGTTATATCACAAATACCTCATACATGTGACAGAAGAGTCACCAAATAATAATGGGAGTTCTCTAAACGGATTCTTCTTCATTAAACACACACAGACCACACAAAAAAAATATATAGGAAGAAGGCTGCAGGTACAGAAATGATACAGTGAAATATCCACATTCTTTAAAGTGAATTCTCTTGAGAAGTGTAGATGATAGGCTCTGTTGAAAGTATTAATCCACTGTTAGGTCATATGTTACATACAAAGTCAGCTGTGTTGTGAACAGAATGAATTCCCACCCTCAGTATGTTTTGAATGTACTGGTGGTGTTCGATTTTTAAAAATAGAACAGTAATTAAACTGCAACCTACCCTTCCACAGCTGAGTTTTGAGTACACTGTCTGATAGAGAGAGAAGTATTTTAACTGGTGCTAGAACGCCTCCAGGAACAACAGGGGACTATGATAAGTCCTTTACACTGGTCTCAGATCCTCACTGAAGCCCTCAGCAGATGTATGGTGACTGCTAACAGCCCCAGGAAAGCCTCATGTTGAGAAGGGTGAGGCTGCAGGACCATGGAGAGGCAGGAGGCCCATGTTCAGCTCCAGCCCATACACCATCCCAGGGTAGCAGTGGGCATGGCCAGCCAAGGTTTGCTTTCAGTTCTCTGTGAGATGTACAGGGGAGCTCCACTGTACTCTAGAACCACTCCTCCTTGCTCTTATTTGTGTTTGGAAAACATCCTTTTGGGCTTCTCTTTAAAAAAATATGTTTACAGAACCAATTAAGTGGAAACCACTTCTTACTTTGGAATACTAATTATTTCTGACAATGTTCTAGAATAAATAAAACTGGAATAATGGAATTATTAAAGGAAACAGCTGAAGTGTGCTGGAATGTTGTTCCTGCAACAGCTACCTCTCCTACCCAACAAGGACTTTAACATCCAGGAATCCCTGTGCAGTGCAAAGTCACTGCAGTAGTTTCTATTCCTGCTTCCTTCTTGGTGCTCAACCTGGGAAACAAATCCAGAATGTCGCTTTGCTCTGCTGACAGTCTTACTGACTGCAAGGAAAACACTTAAGTTCAACTCACACCAAGAACTTGCAACATGGGCATCAAAGAATTAGATTTACTTTCTATTTCAGAAAGCAAGTTATTCCAGAAGCATGCCTGCACCCACCAACCAAAGTATCCAGTCCACAGTACAGCCACATCAGGGAAAATAGTTCTAAAGCAGAGAAACTGAACAAAACAGTGAAACCTTATTTTTGCGATTACGTACAGCAATTACACAGGAACCAAAATTTCTTTATGTCAGTAGATTAAGTACAAGCCAAAAAGCTCACTTATTCATTACCACTTTTCAGTCATTTCATACTTTGGTGAACAACTTGAAAGCCTTAAGAGAACAAACAACTGGCAATTTTGCCTTGAAAGGTTAAGCCCAAAGGGAATTGGCAGCTGAGGTAAGAACTTCACTTTCTGAAAAATATACATTCTGTGAACTGTAATTAGAGCTGTGGGAATAATTGATTTGTCGGCCCACTGGCCAAAAGAAAAGAAAGGAAAACAATTTGGTTTAGGTTGTCAACATTGACTCTCTGTAAGAGCATGTTAGAGCAGAAATGGCCACAGTCAGGGACAAAGCCTCATTCATATGTGCAGGTCTAGCACTCCTAGACCTGCAGTGCTACCCTCACAGAAATGTTTGCACATGCTAAGCCAGGTGCAGACCAGTGGGTTGTTTCACTGTGCTGACAGCCATTTGTAACCAAATTGAAGCTAAATTTGTTTCATGCTCAGCTACCAGCAGTTCCTCAAACAGTGTCAATGCACGGCAAACTGCTTGTCCCAACTCTTATTCCCTATGCTTCCCCACTGCATCGTCTGGTGTAGGAGAAGATATTACATGATGCAGCCAATCTGATAAGAGTGGTTACCCATACAAATCAAACAACTGCACCTCTTTCAGAAAATAATAATTTTAAAAGTCTATGGAATGAAAATTCCAGATCTCATAGAAAAAGAAGAAATGCAAATGGCAATGACTTCTAAGTGCATTGATACCATCTTGAAATATCACCCTGCTCACAGCATAAGCAATTTCAAATGTTTAAACATTATACACAGCCACAAGTTACAGAATACTTTTCTCAGCACATAATATGAAGGTATCTTTAAGAATGCTAACAAAATAAGCACAAATGTCTTGGCCCTTCTCTCACCACTTTTATTATCAATATACCACGTAAACAGCAGACTATATAATTTTATAGACACTCTATGCTAAATAATACTGATAATATACACTACTAAAGCACAGACTTTCTATACCACTTAAATGTGACAAAGATCACAAAACACTCTGTTCTGAAGGCACTAGAAACAGTAGTTTTGGCTACCCTTCAGCCTTCCGGAAAATTCTCTGTGCATCTTTTGACACTAGCAGACACAGGACATCTCTGGCTTGGATCACATCTAGTTTTAACTGTGCTTTACAGAAGTGCAGAGGTAAAGAACCTGCAAATAAGTTCATTCAGATAGTGTATAAGAAACAATAGTGTCCTGCTTAACTGCATTAGAATAATCCCTAAATTTACATGCTGTGTCAATAGCAATGGTATCAGCACTCACACCGCACATTTCAAGGCAGAAAAATCGGTTATTCTTCCAAAACAACAACAGCTTGGGATGTGATAAAAACAAGAAACAACCAACCAAACCCTTCACAAAAAACCGTCACTGGCAGGCTCCTCATAAACCCAAAGAAAAAAAATATACAAAATATTTTAGCATCACCTACACTTACACACTCTATTTTTTTTATCCTCCAAGTGCATTCAAAGTTGATAATGGATTTTGGGAGGTTGGGATGATTATTACCAGGGTCACTGGCCAAACCAAAAATATTCAAACTGATCTTAAAGTAAGGAAGGCAATTTATCCTCATCTCACAGAAGCCTGATGCTCAAAATAGCCCAAACTTAGACATGGAAAATATAAGTCTATCATCTAAAGGTACTTGTCTAATAGCTCCAGTCAATAAAGCAGAATTATTATTGCTTCTCATGGGTGTAGCTTTATGTTCCTGTTAAAAGAAAGGATCCCTGCTTTGCAGAAATAATCCAAAATTCTTTCTTTTTTTTTTCTTTTCTAATAAGGAGTTGGGAGTTCACCCAGACTTAGAAGAGAGTAATGAGTTATGAAATGGCAAAAGACTAGAAATGAGACAAAATGGGAAAATCCAGGGATGAATGTAAGGGTTTGTCCAAAAGATAATAATTTCATCATAGATTTTTCTGAATTCATTACACGTTTCATTTAGTTTTCTTTATCTTGTGGGGGGAAGAGACTTTATAAACAGCATGAAATGTAGAAAAGGCTCAGTAAGGATTTCTAGTACAGGCTCACTGGTAGAAAAGTGACTCATTCGTCTTATAGCAACAGATGTGAAGGTACTTATTAATTGGCTATGAGACAAGAATGCAGTAAAAAAAATTCACTACCTCAGGATCTCTATGCAAACATGTACATTTGTAAGTCTTATTTTAGATTCTTAATTACAAGTTCAACAGTGTTCTGAGTCTTGTAGCGATTATATACCCAAAAGTAACTAATCAAATTGCCCAAGTATGATTTTATTAAGTATTACTAAGACATACTATTGTATGCAACACTACTGAGATTAAGAGTGTATCTGAATGCAGCCAGCGTCCACTTAATCCTCCTGTTCACATACAGACAGATGTTGTTTAAATTAAAAAAGGGGAATGACATTAAAATTTTGCATGAACTCTTCTTGCAGTAAGAATGTAATATGTTCACGGATCAGTCTGGAAAGATCACATTAATCACACACAATTGTTTCATATTGTTATAGCAGGCTGCAATGATGAAGATTCTGATCCAGAGGGGCCAAGTTCCTTGCCCATAACTCAGTACAACAGACCCAGCTATTACTTTTGCCTTTGGTTTTAACGGCATTTGTGCCGATTCCCCTGCACTTCATAGGAAAGAACATATCTCTTCATCCAAGGACTATTTTGTTTTAGCGGAGAGACTCTGGAGACCACTGACAGAGCTACAGACTGGGTAATTCTTCTTTGTAATAGGAAATAACATCTGTCTTCAGTGAGGTGTTGTGACCATCAAGTCAACTTGTTTCCCATCTAAGAGTATAAAAAAAAAAATATCTAAAATAACAGTGAATCTACCTGAAGAACCTGGACTAATAGTACTGCTAAGAATCATCAAAGGTATGAAAAAGCCCTCCTAAAGATGTGAAATCAAGGCTTCAATTTTTAAGTGTGACAACTCAGGGCAGGAAAGTATCAAGAATAACCTTAAAAGCAAATAGTTTGTATTTGATGCTATTCAAAAGAAGGAAAGTGAGGAGAAAGAGTTACAGAAATGGGGATTTGTTCAGAACATGAAGTCAAGATGGTGCCTGTTACTGCTTTGTCTAAGTTACAGGCTACTACCAGGAGAGGATGAAAAGAGAAATCCAGAAGAGAGTTAAGAGAGAAAGATTTGCCCCACCCTAGGACTATTTCAGGTTTTCTATTGCTGATATAGGCAGTAGACAAGAAGTCTTAAACATATTCTAACATGTTCCTGATTGTCTTCCCAGAGCTCAAGCTCTCAACATCCTTTTCTGGTGATATGATAGGTACAATATTGCCTCACTCTACAAATTGCTAGAGTAAGACATTCCTTTGCAAATATTGACTGTGCATCTGTCCCCTGGGACTCCCACCTCTTATGAAGCTGCACTGCAAGACTACCCTGCATCCACCTCCATTTACAACTGAAAGGCTGACTCTTCTCCCAGGATGCCATCCCCCTTCGCATCGTGTTTTCAAGTCCTCTTTCCCATAGCTGAGAGTAGCTTTTTGTAAACACTAGCAAAACTCCTTAAAACCTCCTCCACAAGAACTCTTCTGCTTCTCAGTTACTAAGAATAGTCAACTACACTGACAAAAATTCCCTTCCATGCCTACCTCCATCTCCCAGTTAAGGCTTTTAATCAGTGCTTTGGTACTTTGTCTTCTTCAATAGCTTCCTTACTCATGACGGGGTGCTACGTGCTGTGACAGGACACTAATAATCCTAGCCATGCAAACCTTTGGTTGACTTAGAACACAGAAGACTCATGCTATTAGAGAATGCTGGGGAAACTCACTTAAT
Organism: Gallinago jamesoni; assembly: GCA_025769975.1. NCBI lineage: Eukaryota > Metazoa > Chordata > Aves > Charadriiformes > Scolopacidae > Gallinago > Gallinago jamesoni. Next base: position 17,995,827 of record JAOQGH010000051.1, read on the forward strand.
GGCACATGCACCAGTAGTATCTGTGAAAGATAAGAATAAAGCACATTAATACAATGTGAAATATGCAGATTTATTCACAGAAATATATGCTCTCCTGCCACATTGAACCTAACCTATACAGCAGTACAACTTCAAATGAGTGTCTAAATATATACCATACCTGCAAATAACATTGATTTGTGTAAGTCTGTAATCATAAGGTAACTGTGAACAAAAATGCAATGTGCTTTGAACTGCAGAGATCTTTTAACTTCTTCTACCTCACAATATTCATCCATTATCATGGAAGTGAAAGTGTGCAGGGAATTCAAGATGTTTTTTCTTCATCTCCAAAGCTTCCTTGCCACTGGTATAAAAAGAAATAAATCAATCAGACCTGCCTTAGACAGCCAACTCTTAAATACTGAAGTTGCTGAAGTTAGAAATTAAATGCAGGTGAGTTCCATTATGCCCAAATCAACTGGCTGACTTTATTCTGTTTTCACTCAAGTTCATGGTGACCAAGAGATTGAACACAGCAGGTATCTTTCCATTTTGTTTCATAGAAAGGCAACGATATTTAAATATTAGGATGCAGACTAGTTAAAAATAATTAAGGTATTTCTCAGAGCAAAAGATGGCAATTGTTTGGAAAACTCAATGAAGTTGAAAATGGCTGTGGTATACTACATTTTATAGTCTGGTAAAGGAGTCTTTCAAAGAAGATCTTAGCTTTTGTCATCTGGTCCATAATTACCTTATGTTTAGAAAACACCCAGGCACTTGAGGAGGCCATGACTAAAGCATTTTAAAATGTGTATAATTGTTTTCTACTTCACTATTCACTTGCTCTCTTCTGATTTCTCCCACCTTTTTCTTACAACAGCAGCTGTTGTTGGGGTTTCCCGCATCTCACTTTTTAAATCAATACACATTGCAGATTGAAAGATAGGCTGAGATGAACACTCTTCATTGACCTAAACATATACAAGGAGATATCAATATAAAAAGCACTCAGACTAATAACTCCCACAGTGTGTGAAAATCTAAAATGACCATCACTATCAAATAATTTTATTTCACCTCGTTTCTTCTTTTGCTTCTATTTCTTGCTGTTAATCTTGCAAGTTTATTTAATTTTATTATTTTTACTAGAAGCAGATATTTGCCTCTAAACCTTGCCCTGTGTTAATATATGTATCATTAAACAGCATGGATATTATTCCTTATTCTTTAGTTATATTTTTTAAATCCCAGTATAATCCAAAGCCTGCCACTGGGTGGAAAGAGTGTCTGAGAAAATTTACAAGTGCCTCACATGAGCACTGTTGAAAACTGTGGACTCTGTTTTGCCTGCATTTGCCTTTATCCAAAGAGCTCCTCCTTGAAAAGTCCTTGAAAGCCTGCCTTTAAATCTGAGTTAGGGCTTCTAAAATATTTGAAGCAGCTTTGGTTTGTCAGTAGTGTACATTTTCTCTTTACCTCCATTCACTAGGGCATAACACAGGTATTAATTCTTTATTTATAATTCATCATTAATGTCTTTGCATTCAGAGGGAAAAATCTTCTGAAAAGACTTGATCAGTATTTGAGAAGCTTGAGAGGAACAGTGAGGAGTTGTGTAGTTCATAGTGGCAACATGCTCCACAATGAGAGACCAAGCTTGTTCATCTAAAGACAAACCAGTAAAAGTTTGATCTGTGTAGTACTACAGGTGTGAAGCAATTTCATACAACTATCTGGAGTTTGCAACTCATCAACTTTTGGCTCCCTCTAGTTTTGACCTGGTTTTCTGCTAGTGGTTTGTTTTTTGAGTGTTTTGCTATATTCTCTCAGGCACCATTAGTGTTTCAGCCTCCAGCACCCCTAAGGATATATTATTTCTTTTGTAAAAATATACAGCTTCTGTAAGCAGTTACTTATTAGTAGAGTTACTTAGCAGTTGAAGAAGAATCACTGTTTACCAAGGAGACTACCTCTCAAAGTTGAAGTTCTTTGACCTCATTACAGAAGACAATCATGAAAGAACAGAGGTTTTAAGTAGACTTCACAATGTAGTAAGTAATTTGTGGACGTTTGATTGGGCTTTTATAGAAAAGACTGCATAAGATACACTTTTGTGATATAGACTACTGTACCCCAATCAATCAGTTTTTTCATACTGCTAATCTGCAGGGTAATGGTGAACCAAATACAGCAATTTCATACCAAACTCCTGATCTACGTTATCCTAAGGAGCTGAAAAAAATCAAGAGTACCAAGAAATATTTGCCTCATTGTCAAGTACTCTCTTTAACAACCATTTGTTTATTAAAGGTAAGAAAACATTGCTGACCTCCAAACAGAATTACATTTGTTCATAGGTTAAAAATTAAACATCAAATGTGTCTGAACTGTCATTCACTTTACACAAACTTAGGTACTTATGAGTAAAATAGGTATGTATGAGTAAAAATCTCTTGCACGCTTTACTTCAACTATAGCAAACTCTTGAGTGTATTTGTAGAGCAAAACCACAGAAGATACAGTAATCAAACATTCTGTTGTTCCTACATAAAAGTCAGTAGCCTTAAGAGTAAAGAAAAAAATTATATGGGATTGCTATAGGAATTTCAACATTTTTTAACATTCTTATTTTCTTTGCAATGGATATATTTCCATGACATATTTTATTATATTTTGTTTATTTGTTTGTATTTTGATTATTGGTCCAAAGTAGCTCCAAGAAGATCGATGTCCCTGGCAGAAAGCTCCTGGAGTTTGGAAAAAATAATAGAATACAGGAGTTCTGGATTCATTTGTACCAATATTTCTGAGTACAGTGACCTGTATATCCAATTTGAGCCCTTAATCCTAGTAGGCATTCTAAGCAACACACACACTTGCAACACCTCATTTGATCTGATGAGTCTTATTCTCTTCAGAAAAAATTGCCACAAGTCTGTGCCACGTGAAAGATGGAAAGCAGTGCAGGATTACCTCATAACAACAGGCAGCAACGAAACTCTGTGGGAAATCCTAAAAAAGTTCTAAATTTATCTAAGCAGTAAAAGGCAGCAAAACATAATATGCTGTGCTGGAATAGCATAGTGTCAGTTGTGAGTTGGTAGGAACAGGATCAAAAGTCAAACACAGAAACAAGGTTATCTCTTCAGACAACTTTTTCATCCTATAAGAAAGCTGAAAGCCAGTGTAGCTTTCACTGTCCTTTTGTACAGCTGAAATAGAAACAAAACTTTGAGATTAAACTTTTTCAGAGTTCAAATCTGTAGTTCTGGTTCAGACCTATCTCCTATTATATGCTCACAAGTAATTACCACCGTACGAAGAGGAAAACAGCCACTATACTGCAGATTTCCTTCTTCAATCTTTGAGAGTACCGAGGCAAGATCGATTCCATGCAGCAGTGCCTGCAGGTATAACAATCTCCCAGCTAAATCTTCTAAATTTGTGACAGCAGGTTCTAATCTCACGTCTTCCTGTTGATAATTTCCTCTGATTTCTATCTAGTAAACATTTTAACATTCAGTGAAATAACGAAAAGTTAAAAAAGTTAAAAATTAATTAAAAGGTAATGAAAATAAATTCAAGATTATCAAGATTCCTAAAAAACTTTGCCTATTTATCAGCAGCCTGAATTAAGGTTTTAGTTTTATTTACAATGTTATTACACCTGCTCCACTTATTTTATTTTTGACACAGAACGGCATATTATCAAATTTGAGAAAGATTATTGAACAGAAACAGTATAAGGCAGCAATTTCTCTACAGGAGAGATGGGGGAAAACTCTTTATCAGGCAGTGGAGCGACAGAATGAGGGGTAATGGTTTTAAACTAAAGGAGGGGATATGTAGATTAGACACTACGAAGAAATTCTTTACTGTGAAGGTAGTGAGACACTGGAGCAGGTTGCCCAGACAAGCTGTGGTTGCCCCATCCCTGGAGATGTTCAAGACCATACTCAGGCTGGATGGGGCTTTGAGTAACCTGGTCTGGTGGGAGGTGCCCCTGCCCACGGTAGGAGGGTTAGAACTAGATGGTCTTTAAGGTCCCTTCCAACCCAAACCTTTCTATGATTCCATGACATTCACTACCACCATCCAAGACCCAGCTCCTGCAAAAAACTCATCCTCTTTCCTTACCTCCTGTCCTCTGTCCCTCCTTATACCTGCCCTTGCTCCTATGCTTGCATCTTCCTAATTGTATGATTAGAGAACAGATTAGGGTCTTGAAGAGCCTGCAGGGAAGTTCACACCATACACATTCTCTGCTCTTCTTGCCCTGTTAAGTTAGGTATAAAGTGAAGCCTATTTAATACTGTTATCACTTTCTTGTTGACGTAGCTACAAACTAGTAGTACACTGGTAAACACTAAGCAGCTTAAACTCCATGAGTACCTTCCTCTAGCTACTATATTACAAAATACTTCTTGTATCTATCTGGAGCTTGTTGGTCTTCAACTTTTCTTTAACAGCAAAGTTCATCAACACACAAACATTGTATGCTCTGGGTGTCACAGATGGTATGTGCCAAGAGATTAATGCAATGATTTCCCACTTATAGATACATGAATAATTTTTGCTTCCAAAGCAGATAAAAATATCAAAACATTTACATGCCAGCGTCTCCCTCAAAGTACCTGGGAACAGAAAGATTTCTAAAAGTTGTATAAGTTTGTCTTTGAGATGCCAGTTTAGCCTTCAGAGAGGACATCAGACCAAATACCTGTTCTGTAGACAGACAAACTAGAGTCCTAATTATTCCCTCCTACACTGCCTGGGTTTTTAGCTTTCTCCTATCCTACTGTAACTGGTTTTAATTTGTTGATGGGTGGTGTTTTTTTTTTTTCATGAAATGAAAAAGTATATCCAATTTGCAAACCACATCCCTACCTTCAACATAGCAACAACTTTGGATGTTGATGATGGGAGGGATTTTTTTCTGCATGCTCACTATTTCTATGCAATGATTACCTCCTCCTGCCTGGGTTATCTGCAGCTACAAGTGTAATTTGTACTTAAATCTAGGCTGCCCTAGATCCTCCAAATCCCCTGTAAATTGGAGGTTCAGGCACCTGGGTTACCCAATTTGACCCTGCAATTAACATGTGAGTAAGTGGAGGTCTAATTACCACTAGAATAATGTTCATCAGCAAATTTGTTCAGGACATTAGGTAGCATGTTGTAAGACCCACGACATTCCTGTACTCCACCAGGAAAAAAAAGTTAAAGCAAAACCTAAGGATTGGTTTGGTTTTTTTGTATTTTTCCCATGCAGAATACACAACATTAGCTAAGAGCATTGATGTATGTGTACAACAACCCTGCTAACATTACAGAGAAGCAAAAACATGCCTGGAAAAACTGGCACCACTCAATGCCACTTTGTTAGCCTCTTAACTGCAGATAGGATGCTGGATACCAAGACAGTATGAACATCAGACCTGCTTGCTATAACTTCAGAATATTAGTACCACAAGGAGTTACTGTTTAGCTCACACCCAAACAACAAAAAAGGGGGATCCCTGTGACTTGTCTGAACTTTACAACTTCAGTTCAACTTTTCACTAACATTCTTGTGCTAATAAGAATATAGGTGTGCTGGTTTCAGACACCTGAAACCACTTTTCCTGGAAAAGATCACTTACTTCCAGTCACAGTGCTGGCATCAGTATGCTAAATGTACTGTGTACCTTCTTAAAATAGAAGCAGTTCCTGCAGCCCTGACCCAGCAGGCAGTATCTCAGTTGTTCTGAACTGATTTATCTGATCAGGTGTCAAAAGCTGAATATCAGACCTAAGCTTCTTCCCCAGCTAACTGGGATGACAGCATTACTCATTCCCCTAGTCAAAACAGTGAGACATCACTAGAGAAATATGATTCAGACCACCAGAACCAGGTCCAAAGCACAAAAACATCATCTTTGTAACGAAATTACCAAGTCCTAATAAGGAGCAGAAAAATTCCTGGGGAATACATATGTTTGCAGTATCAGCCCCTACCTTTCTCCTAGGTGATTTATGAGTCAGCATATGACAAAGCTAATGGTTAAAAATCAAAAGCCATGCACAAGGATTCTGCTAGTTGCATGGAAGCACAAGCCTTCTGTTTCAAGTAAGGGAGAGCCTCTAATGGAGAGAGTAGTAATATTCAATAAAAATGCATTTAAACTTATGTCATTGACCTAGCAGCAGAAGAAAAGCAGATCAAAATATGGGTGGGGAAAAAAAAAAAAGAAAAGAAAAGTAAATCAATGGCGTATATTCTTTGGCTATCTAAAATGCCATTTTTTTTGTGATTGTGCAAAAATAAATAGGAAATCACTGATGCCCTAACATGCCTTTCTTCTGGAGTTCTATCAGCCCCTTTCTCCTGCAGCTTTTAGTAACTGGCTGATTTACAGTTATAAAGTACTGATTTGGTATGAGAAGTGCAAAAACCCGTGAGATAATTGTAATTCCTAAACATTTATTGCTGTTGTTACATTAATGAACATTCAAAGCAATCAGGAGAAACTAGCCAAACACACACGTATGGATTTTTTGCTTTGTTTTCAGATATACTTTTCTCTAAAACTAAAAGAATCCTTTAGTGATAGTGGGAGAGAGAAGGTAAACATCTTCCTGATCACTCTTGATATCGTGAGATAAAGAAACAGGGAGAAAAACAAGCAACAAAAAGGTGTCCACATGTGAAGGCAGAGAAACAGCCAAGCTCTTCACCAGCATAACTCTTTTGGGTGACTGCTTTTCTTCAATTGATAGACAGCAATGAGAGTATTAAATTGCAAGGGAAAACAGCAAAAAAGAAATCTAGTATCTGAAAGAGTCTGAAGCAAGGGCGGGCTTTTGATGAAATGGATATATTAACACATTAACTATCATCCAAGCTCAGACTAAACACGTAGGTCCCTCATCACCACTGGTAAGCAGACCATATTCTAACACAAAGCCCAGAACAGTCAGTTTTCTTCATGGCAAATACATCAACCAGCACAGCAATAAGAGTCTTTACACATCCCTGGTAGCTTTTCTCTTACTTTGAAAATCTCCATTTCTCACCTTCCACATCAGCAGGTACAGAGTACTTCAGATATATTATCTGCCTACTTTGATGGTGTGCAATTACATTTCTTGCCCATTTACTAAGATATGCTCTGCCACCCTTGAGAAGTGATCTCTCTCTTTCTCTATTGAAATAGTAGATCACAGAATCTGAAAAGACTGGCAAAGAAGGGACTTCTGAATTCTTACTCTATTTACGCACACCATTTCTCTTTCCCAGCTAGAGCTGCCAGAAGACAGGCTAATTCAACTCCCCCTATGTGCACTGACACCTCAGTTAGATTCACTGACTTCAGCTGAAGCAGAATTAAGAGAACACTGGATAATTCAAAGCTTCTGTTTTCCTAAAATCTGTGCAATGAATCTGCTCAACCTAACTCATAGACATTTCTTGGAATTTATTGCTTTTTCTATTACGTGTGCCAGAAAGGTGTTAGTGTTGATGTTAAACACTTTTTAAGATTTTTCTTCTAAAATATTTATCAGTACAACTCTAAGGAGATTTAAAGAAATGCATATTATTGTGTAGGTTCAGGATCAATTTCCATGAAATTAGTTTGGAAAAATTTTAGCTAATTAACAGAATAGTGAATTTTGTCTCATGTTCAGTCAGCTGCAAAATTCTAATCTTCATTTAACGTGAACACGCTGATAATTTCTCCACCAGGGAGCAAATTCAGGGCATTTCCCAAAGAGCTTTAACTGTTGAGAAGGATGAATGTTTGAAATAGGTAAAGAGAAAAAAAAAAAAAAAAAAGGGAAAAAAAGAGAAGGAAGAAAAGAAAAGCTTTCTTTTTTTTCCCCCAAATGCTGGTGTGTTTGCAGCAAGATATTACATTCTTCAAAGCAACAAAAGACGGGCATCAATGGCAATTCTTGCATCCTTCTCGTGCCTACAAGTACTTACATAAAAAATAAACAGCTCTGTGACAGAACACAGAACCCCTCTGCTTCACCAGAAGGAACAGGAAGGGAGAAAACAAAATACCCCCAGTAGTCTTTGGGGACTGTGTCTCTCTCACATGAACTTCGGTTACCTACTCAGTTCATTATAAGGCAAATGACTGCAGGTAACAACCACACACATGGAAAACAATTCCAGGAAATGGGCAACAGAAGTTCAAAACTAGTAAGTGGACATTCACTTAAATACTGTGTTAATAAAAGCTCATTAAGGTTAATACAATTATAACTAATAAGATTACTGTTAATAACATGCTTTGGTCAAACCCTACATTTCCTATTCACTTCTTTTCCAGATAAATCTATTGTTGACTTTCATAGAAGTTTACTACATGGAGAAGCCTTACCAATTTCCGTACTTCAGCTATTACATGTGGCTTTCAAATTAGCACATATGCTAATTTTTTTTTCACTCTTTTTATTGCTTGTATAAAATAACCAAGTATTTTGAGAGAACAAGATACACTGATTCTCCTGAGGAACAAACATATTTCTTGGCTATAACTTCAGATACATATTTGAAGTACCACACACCAGCATACAATTATTTTTAATAACAAATAAAGCATACATATACAGAATGAGAGAGGCACAACTGCAAAATAATACACTTAGCCTAACTCAGGTAACACAGCACAGCCTAAATATTACAGCCTAAATTGCAGAACAAGCTGTTACATAGGAGAGTTCTAAAAAGCTCTGCCAGCACCATAGAGCACCACCAAACCACACACATGCTGCCCACTGCCACCCGTTGGCAGGGGCATCCGAAACAGCTGGCTTGGGGCTTGCTCAGAATGGCCTCTTACATATTTTCCCTTTGCACCTCCAGTGGCAGAACAGCCCTTTGTCCTGTGCTGGAGAGCTGCGGGAGCACAACCCGAATGGATCCACGCAGGAGCTGGCTGCAGCTTGTGACTCCAGAGGGCTAAGACGTGTTGTTTTGCTTAAACTTCACTGCACAGATGTATTCTAGCACTGACAGTGCTGTTGCAGATATTAAGTGTTTTGGCCGAATGACTTCAGAAAATGCTTATTGTCAGCTGTGGTGCCAGAGCACCGGGGGGGGAGTGCAGCAGAGGGAGAGTAATTTAATTTCAAATGCTAACTCTAACTACAGCCCTGCCCTGCCCCTCTTCTTTTGTTTACATTAGCAAGTACAAATAAGATTTTTGTGTGTGTTTAAGTCTTTGCTCAACCACACTTTTCAGAGGAAAAGAAATAAATCTGTTCTTCATCTACATAACCCACTGGCTGATGAGAAGTATGCTAACGATATACTAAGGCTGCTGTGAAGATGAACAGAAGGATTCACTTCACCCACACAGGCATTTGGAAAAGAATGGATCCTTCTCCCATATTTTCCTTTATTTATTATGAATCAGAGACAAGCCCACATTTCTATCTGTAGCCCAATTGGGAAGGTTTAGGGCCTTTGACTTAACCAGAAGTAGCCGAGAATCCCATTTGGCTTTTCTCAAGCCTTCAGAAAAATATATTAATGAGGCTTTCTGCTTTTCCTCCTCCATAAATTCGTAGAGTCAGTGCTAGATCATTTTCCCCCAATCTCATGAAACAAACAGGAACACAGCTGGCTTTCTTCTGGTAAGCTTTTTCCTTGAAACATTTTGTGGTTTTGACCCTTTCAAGAAAAGAATCATTTAAGATACAGTATTCTAAAATTATTAAGGTTTTCCCATCTCCCTGTCCTAGCAAACTTACGAGATATTCTTAAATGATATGTATACAAACCCTACAATTTGGGCATTTCCATGTCTCAACACATTGGCAATAGTAAAGGGTGAAGTTTTTTGACCTTGCACCAAAGACTCTGTTTCTCTTGTAGTAAGCAAATATTTTTCTTTAGCTATGGAAACATGCCTGTATGTTCTTGTACTGAATCAAAATGAATGCATGAACAGAAATATTAGTTTTTTCACATTTTGGTTATTTGTACTGTACATACAAATAGAAATTAATAAAAGTCATGATTTGCAAAAAACAGCTTAACATTAGTTTAAGGAAGAGTGTAAGATCATGGGCTAGTATTACTCTTCTTTTCAACTGTAGAAATATGAATGCATACCTGAAAGGCCATTAATGTTTGTCTTTCACACATGTATGCATGTACACATACACCCATCTTGAAACCAGCTAAAAACTTCTCTGTTGGTCCCAGCCTTATCACATACTAAGAAATCTTACTTTTGTTGGTATTTTCTTAAAGTATCACTGCACCTAAATGCACTTTTTTCTATATACATTGCAGACAGAAAATCTTAACAGGGAAGTTTCTCAAGCAAATTTATCTTTCATAAAGGGAATCTGGTGAAAAGAATTTTTCCCCCTTTTCCTTCATGTCACATTTCATTTTGAAACCCTAATTTATTTTTCATGGTGGTAACTTCACTGAAATTGAGTTTTTCCCTTGTTCAAGTGAGACTCAACTCATAAATGACAGAGAGAAAAAAGAAAAAAAAAAAACCACACCTCAACAAAAACAACCCAGCCCCAAAAGCTAAACTAGTAGAGCTTCCAGGCAACTAAGAGCTTTAAGAGCTTTTCTTTCCCCCTTTACATAGTGATCTACTTCAAAAAGGGGCAAACTCTGTTTTTAACTGTGTGAGAGCAATGGAAGAAGAGAGTCAAGTCCTGAGATGACTTTTGGTCTAACACAGCATAGTGCCTATAAGCTGGCTTTAGAACAAGGTACATATAGTTTGCAGAACTCAGTACATTATCTTTCATATTACTCACTGCAGAGTAAGATGTAAAAAAATTAAACAGAACTAATAATTCTTAAGTAAAAAACTGCCAAAATTGAGTTTCCACAAAAGCATTCAGAAATCACAGCCTCTTAGAGTCATTAGCAGTATGGTAAAGTATTAAGTTGAGGAACTTTTTTCTTTGTGTCTCCTACGAATGGAATAGGTGCCCAGTAATCAAAGAGTTTTTCCAAAAGATTTCTTAGTGACCTCCCAGTAGAACCTGAAGAGCCTCCATGCGCAAACTGTGATGACTGGAGGAGAGCTAGGGTGGAAGCCTTGACACAGAATAGTTTAGCTGTGGTCACATGAAGGTACAGTGAAAGCTTTGGACATGGAAGCTGTAACAGACCAAAAAAAAATGCAGAACTAGGTGGAGACTTTTCCAGTGACTTTTACCTCAGATGCTGATTTCCATTTCTTTCAATAAATATTTTATCTCAATTTTTTTTTTAAATCTAAAGACTTTATTTAATAGCCAAATTCATACATTTAGAGTTTTCTAATATTTTATATAAAGTAAACCCTGAAAATGTTTTTACTTCTTTCTGATTCACTTTGACATAATGTTTTTGAATTGAAGTGCATTTCTGAGGACTGTAGTAGAACTTTCTCTTAAGGTCTATGTCTGGTTGGTCACCCAAGGAGAGCACTCTGCATTACCTCTCTAGCTCTATCCACTTAAGGTTATTCCAGTGAGAAGGATTTTCTGAGATAAAGTAGTCTTTCCAGTACAAAAGACATATGAAATAGTTTCTCCATTCTCAAAAGCAAATTAAGCAGATCAGAACTGCACACTTGGATGAAATTGTCCAACAACTTGTAAACCCACTCTCCATACAAAACCCACTTAGCAATGGAAACTGTTACAGGGTAGAAATCAACAATAAACAAAAAAAAGATTAAATCAAGCTTTACTATTGAGGTAAAACAACGTTCAATAGATGTTCCTGCCAGAGACAGAAATTAACTAAATGTGTGCATTTCCCTTCCTTTTTAGTAAATATAAAGTACACACTCACTCCAGTACACAATAGGATTCTTGAATAACTTCCGTAACACTTACATTCTCAATTAGTTCTATTTGATTTGACCCAGGGAACTGGAGAGTCTGCTTTGAAAATATTTTAAATTATAAAATTTGCCAAAAAATCAGCAGCTCTACTGGACTTATTAAAATAAAAATACCAAGAAAGGTAAGTAAATATATAAAGGTTTTGTCCTCTCTTTCACCTGTGCAATACACAGTCACTTCGCAATGAATAGTTAAAAAGGATTAAAAATGCATATTTCGTCCACAGGCTAAGATAGCTGAAAGGCAATGTAGAAACTGACCTCTCTACATGTCAGCTTTCCACACAACATATGCAAAATACCCCTGTAGCAGCAGGACGACTGTGATGAAAGCTGAATGCCAACCTTCCAGCTAAAAACAAATCTTGCTGGGAAATTAGCTATAAGGGACACCACAGTTACTATGACTGGTTTTTTTTATCACTTTATTAATTAGTTAGAGAATAGCTACATTACTGAAGCAGAAAAAAAAGCTTCTCTTTACCTGCCAAGATGAGAAATACTCGCACTAAAATCTTTTGTTTTAATAGACAGGCGATTGATAGCTTAGAAGATGTCACCATACACCACTTTTTACTTAGAGGAGAGCCTTTCAAATCATAAAAACATAATATCTTGCATGTATTAGATAACACATACTTTAGAATGGGCAAGGCAAGGACAACACAAACAGCATTACTTCAGGCTTCCAAATACCAACCCGTGTTCAGATATCAGTAAATTGCCTTAAAATATTTCTTAGAAACATACATCTTCTTAGCCCCCAGCACAAGAAGACAGGATGCCTTCCAAGTTGCAGGTCTTCAGTTATGCAGCATAAAATGTCAAATCTAGACATATTTACACCCTATTGACACCAAGGCTGGAAGCCTTGTGGAGGAGCTGTGGCTCTACCATTTCAGCATGTGCTGAGATGCTTTACGATGAGTGCTTAGTGATAATGCAAATAGAGTGAAATCATAACCCACCATTCTTTTCTTTGGAGAGATATTGTAAATTTTTCACTTTAGCATTCCTGTTGAATTGCAAAGAAAGTAATAGCAAGCTATTCAGACATGACATGTGGAGTACTAACTTTCCACGTAAGGAACAAACCAGCCTTGTCCTGCATCCATTATTTCTGTAAGTTTATAAACTGTCCCATTTTAAGCTGTGAGGTTCACAGTAAATATACAAATAGTTCCATAAGAACTACTTTTATTTCTTTGATGGCAACTCAAAATCTATCAGTGTTACCTAATGTATTACAAACATGGTAAAAAGCTTGTTCTGAAAACAGTTTTCCTGATTCTTAACAGAGTTTCTTAGGAAACTTCTCCAGCTAACACAGAAATACTTTTAGGTCGGTGAGCCAGCCAAAAGTGACTGAACCATGCTGCTAAGAGAATGATAATGCCATTCAACAACAGGCATTCCTGTCTAATCTAATACTACTCCATTTCATGCTTTTTGAGTTTGGTACACAAAGTTTCTTTTTTTCTAAAATTTATTGCACTTTTCCTCTGAAAACATTAAAAATATGGTGAAAGCTACAGCACAATTTATTGGGAAAATACAGTGAAGAAAAATGGTCCAGTATTTTTTATACATAAATGACACTCAAATGACAAGTGCATGAATTTAACGATGCATTTGTTAAACAAACTAGAAAAAATGCTTTTATGATGTAGGTTTGGACCTTTAACTTTGCTCTAAATTTTCTATTGCTATGTATGAGAACATGCAGGAAATCTGGATTTTTCCATTGTCAATTTAGATAACAGAAGAAATTGGTTTTGTTTTTTTAATGAAATTGAAGGGCTATTTTCACATTCTTGTATAATAGGAAGATCTTCTGGATTCATTCTGATCCTACACCAAGTCTATATTGACTAAAGCCAAAGTCTACAAAATTAAATAATCAACAGTGATTCTCTGAAGAATTATATTAACAGCTAGGTTTCACCAAAATTACTTATTAATTCATAACTCATGGGTTACTTTATGCTTGTTACATGTAACCATAAAGATTTAACCATGCATGGGACAGACTTAAAATATTACATATTCCCAAGACACAACATCAAAGCTAAGAAAACAAATATATGGCCATTTATTACACCTACATTTACTATCGTAGCTAAAGATCAATGACTTGTTTTACTGCTGTGTTACCACATTCAGTCACATGACTACACCTTAAAAATAATCCATTCCTCTTGCAAAGGTTCCTTTTCAATTACTTTAAAATTCAGCCACTTAATCTTGAGAAGTTGTTTTCTAGTCCATTCTCAACCAGTAAAACAATGTGGAGTTCCTCAAAAAATAAATAGTAAGCTAGATTTAGCTGTAGAGTTAGTGATTTTTAAGGAAATCAAATTTTGTGAAAGTGAAGGTAATGTTCTTGTAAGAGGCGTAACATGATAAAAGGCAGCGTGGGAAAGGGAAGTTTGCCCATCAGCCAGTGAACAGTAGAATTAAACATAATTACAATTCTGTTGTTACAGACAGGAAAAGAATTTTCTCTGTGTTATTTCCTCCATTTTTTAAAAGTACTTCAGAAGTAAATATTTTAAGCATTCCACAGTGTTCACATTTCTTGTGTAGCCCACTCTCTTTTTATCTTGGGCTCTGTATTATAGAAAAATGATGCAAACAGAACTGCAATTAATTGCAGAGTTTGTGCAGCCTTCATTTCAAACACCACCACCAAAAAACCCCCAAAACCCCCAAATCAAAAACTATGAAAAAGAAAAAAATAATAATCAAAGACTTAGAGCTATACAAAATATTTATCTCCTACCTAACGACATTATAAATTTTAAAAGTTACTGTTCACCACAAAGTATTTTCAGGAAAAATATAAATAAAAAAAATGTGCAAAGCATTCTGTAACTAACAACATCTCAGCAGAGATTTCCACACTTTTTTTCAGGGGGTACTGGAACAAGGGTTGGAATGGTTTTGTTTGGTGTGTTTTTTGCAGAAGCCAGAGTACCATGCTGAGGAAGGTGGGCGGAAGCTTCGGAATAGTCTTTCCATGGAACATGTCTGTATGACAGAGAAAAAACAGGGCTCTTTTCTGCTTTCCACCATGGTTTCCACTCCTGCCTTTTACTTGCACAACTGACCAAACAAATAGAGTCACTCCACATTGGACTTTTCATAACTACGCAGGATACTAAAGAAACTTTTCTCTCAGTGTACCGTACTGTGGTGTTTGAGACCATAATCACAGCCACTGGAGAAAGATCAAGGCTCTCCCCAGAACTTCATCTGGCAAGGTGCTTTTTGGAAAACCAAGAGCTTGCAAAGCCATATAAGCCCTCTCCCTCTATAACCCACCACACGCACGCAAGTTTAAGACAAAAAGTAAACAGCCCTGCCTGTTTCAACAAACACATCAGTTTAGAGGAAGCAGCTTCCAAGCACTTTTTCAGCAAGCCTCAAAAGGAATATAGGCACGAGGATAGATCAAACAACCAGTTATGTCTTGCTGAGAGTTATATATGCTTCAGAGAGGAGTATGACTTAATGGGACTGGTTAGAAGAGCGACAGAAGGCAACACAGGGTAGGTCAGGACACAGGCTTTTCAGCATGTGGTCTAAAAACTTCTGTGAGCATCTGAGCCCGAGTACATCTCTGGCAGCCTTTAGAAAGAACCAGTTCCTACCAACCCTGTTAAAATAGGAAAAATGGGAGAACTGAGTAAATAAACTAAAACAGTTAATAGTGTTTTAATTTATTATCTTGACTGTGTATGAGGTATAAATCAGGAACTACAGCTTCTACCTCCACACTGCTCTCTCTCTCCTTCCCTCACTACTTTTAAAGCACAGATGCTTTCCCAGCAGTGTGTTGTTCTGCTGCCAATTCCTTTGTCTTTCTTGCCCTGCCACCAACTGTACTCCTCTGGGGGTAGTTTTTCCTGCTTCTAACAAGACTTATTTCACCAGTCACTAATTAAAGCACCGCAACAGGTCAGCTGACATATACAGAGGAATTGTGCATGCCATAACACGAGCAGAAAGGAGGAACCACCTCATGGCCACCAGACATACACAACTAGCAACGGGATGACCGCTAAAAAAAATAATTTTAAAAAACAGTTATTTGGGAATTCTAGAAGCCATTTAATACAGATTTATATAGACTTAATGTAGAAGTGAGGACATAACAGTGGTGAGGGCACAAATGATACTTCATGTCTCTGTGTAAACCAGAGCTGGGCGTGGGGGGCCTTATTATAACAACTTGGAACACACAATAGTTAAGTTTAAAAACCTATTCAGTGTAGGGAATAGATGAACTTCTAAATGAGTTCTATTTTCAGATAATTTTATCTTTTAGAAAATTTAATATCTGCTCCTACCAGGAGAGGTGGCCACATTTCAAACTATTTTCCCATCTTTCAGAAATACCTGGCAAACCATTTAAAATACTTCAGATTCCTGTCAAATGGGAATTACTCTTCCAAGTGCTGGAGTTACTTCTAAGAACAGGAGGTTTGACATATTCACACATCAAGCGTTACCAGTAAATTAATCTCTAGCTAGAATATATTAAAACTACTCAGTTTATCGAATGGACATCTAAGTGAGCCACTGTGTTCACATCAATTCAAGGAACAGAATAATTTTTGTTAATGATCCAAAGCATATTGTAAAAGTAATTCCCAGATTCCTTATTAGCAAATTTAAATGAAGCAGAATTATTTTTCCTGTGAAGATCCTTTTCCATTTTCACATTCAATACACTGTTTTCCATAAGATATAGTATGTTTGCCATTCATAAATATTCATACATCTAGAATAACATTCCAAGGCCAAAGCCAAAAGAAAACAAGACCAAAACCATTCAATTAATTAAAATTCCTCTTGGTTCATAATGCAATTAAAAGAAAGAGATCAAGAGAGAAGATAAACACAGCTAGTTCTACAATAGTGTTACTAGGTTAAGCACGTGATAATTAACAACACATTGTGATTTCATGTTCTACAGCCATTTATTGTTGTTAGAGAAGTAATTGAAGGAGCTTTGTTAATATAATTGCACACAGACGTGGTTCTATAGATGAGCCAGAGTTGAGATAAGTCAACCTAAGTGAGTACAGTCAGGGTTGCTGAGAGCTGTTTGGGGCTCAGCCATGAACCAAAACCAGCAAGCACATATGTAGGAACTAATTTCATTAGCCCCCCCTAATATTGCCAGATTCAATAATTAGCTCCGTTGCTTTTTATCGCACTGAGAGAACTATATTCTCCTGGAATATAGTTTTGTGTAGATTATATCTTATTATACATGTAAAAAAGATATATATATCTTTTAGATTCAATAATACAGATTTTTTTTCCACTGTCAATACTAAGATTAGAGACATATTCCATGCACTTCCTAATGTTGTGTCCTGAATATAGTCAGTAGTGCTCAAGAATGCAGAAATATTACTAAAGCTGTTACTTGATCTAAATCATGGGATGTAGCCATTCTTAAAGCTGGAATTAGTAAACCTCTCTCACATCTCCCTAATCTTTGGAAGCACCATTTTCCTGAGCAAATTCTGACAGTCCCTTTAGTGGCAGTCTCTGTTTCAGTTTTGGCAGAAGCAGAGATCTTGCTCCTGGTTTTGACTATGGGTTAGATGGTTCTAATTCCATTGTTGCCACTCTGTAGCTGAAATAAGACAGGGCATTATGAAGTTTCCCTTCAATTTTAATCCTCAGTGTGTTGTACGCGACACACTGGCACTATTATTTTAGTACAGGCAGCATGGCCTTTATAGGCGAGATTTCATAAGTTACATTATTCAGGTAACTTCATCTTTATAATAAACACTGATTATGTTGTCTCTCTCTTCCAATTTGCTTTTCTACTTCATATCTATGTGCACATGTGACACTGTATATTGTAATTATTTTAAAATTTAAACATCAAGAAGGAAGAGGTCTGCTTCGTATCTGAATTAAAATAGATCCACTTCTTGCTAGACTCTATTCCTTTAGCGTTATTTCAGACACATCCAGTGACAGCACATTTGGTCAGAGAGCTTCCTCATATAGCTTGAATATCTAATTTTTCCTTTGAGAAAATGTCACTTGCATTCTCCATATCTGATGTGTACCTTTTCTCCAACTGCATTTTTAGTTTCCTTGATGACAGTGCACCAGACACCAGTGGTACTACATAGATTTATGTAAAGCTTAACTGAATGATAGAAGTGAAGAGTATTCCTTAAAATTAGACTGACTGTTTCCATAGAAACAAGAGAGCACAAAGAATTGTAATAACTTGACTTTATGAAGTCAGAAGAAAGAGTATTTTTATATGTTTTGTTGATGAAAGGACAGAAGCTAGCAGTTTACTGTTTATGAGATACCACCTTTAGGCATAATTATAAACCTTTATTTTGTTCAGATGAAATGAGTTGCTGGTTTGGGGGTCAGGGAGGCTCACAGTTATATAAAAAGATAGAGGTAATGCACCGGTAATGAATAGTTTGTTCTTCCAGATAACACAGATGAGAGTTAGAATGTAGAAGCATAGTTTAAAGACAGTGAGGCTAATGTTCAAATAAAATTTAATGCTCATCTTCCAAAAAAAAATTTAAAAAAAGATCAAAAAAGAAAAAAGATCCTGACTTCAAAATAGGCAGCAGTGGTATATCAACCTCAAAGCACACATTGTTATAGTGATATATTATCTTCTCTATTAAAGGGGAAAACAAAACAAAACAAATGATAGAGCATTAGGAGAAATTTTAGGAAAGGTTTGCTAAACTAAATTGCTTGATTTTATGAAACTACACTTGTCCTCTGCCCCCATGAGACAAACATTCCTTATTGAGATTCTCCTGGATTTGACATGGTGCTCATAACAAGGAGAATTATGAAGGCTATTTATGAAGGGTAATTTCTATTCCTACTGCAATGGCCCTCTGTTTCTACAGCTAGCGATCATATTAGTTGTTCTCTTCACTGCACCCCACAAAAGACTGCAGTCCCAGACATAGGACTTCACACTGTCCCATTCCTCACTTTTGCATCACGTGCAAGCTTTAACATACAAGCTTTTAAGTTATATCCTATTAACTACTTTGAAAATAAAAACAATGCCAAAGGTCACAGCCTGCAAGAACCAACAAGGCAGCTCCCTGACAGAGATTGTTACTTGACAATTATCCAGGTTTTAATCCCAGGTGAATTTTACATCATTCTAATTTCATAGTCAAAATGCTATTATTGGGTTATATTTTCTATAAGAACAATTATATCAACAATATTGCCTGCATCAGGTAAGCCTGTCACGCGGTCAGAAGAGAGAGATTCTTTCAAATTACCTCTATTTTCTGGGGGTTTTTAGCAATACAACTATTTCTTCTTTTACTATAATCTTTTTTTAATACTTTAGTATTGAGTCCTACATCAGCTATCCAAAAACTACACAAGGGATCAATGAGAGATTGTTCTTCTCTGCCTTCAGCTTTAGCTTTCCTCACTTTTAGGCAGTTCTTTCAGTGTCCTGAAGTGAACTAAAGAGATCAATAGTCAGTAGGCTGCACAGCTCCTCAGGTGGCCCTGTTAAAACTTTTTGATGCGAGTCTGCTAGTAAATTCTAGCTCAATCTATGATGCGAATTCTGGTACTTTTAGTAGCTGTGTTAATGAAATACTGTCTTTTTTTAGCCCCAGATAAAGGAGAAAAAAATAAAAATCAACAACCTTCTTTTAGAACTGGCTGAAAGCATAGCTGTAATTCATTTTGTTCCCCATATACTTAGATTCCATATCATCTTTTGCTCTTTGGCCATATATTTTCCTTCCATTTACCATACATTTTTTTATACTTCTATAGCTGCCTTTGTCCTTAAGTGAAATTGCTCAGTTGCAAGCTAATGAATTATGGAATATCTAGTATTCTGATTTCGCAATTATCTTTCATATCTGGTTAATTTCATTTCCAGCAAATTCACTTCTATCCCTATTAAAACATTATCTTTGCATGTCCTTCTGTGATGTGTATACATGCACTATAACTCATGTGAGTTGCTGATTTGGATTTCTGTGCACAAAAAGAATAAACTCATAATTATCAGTGTTAAAAGCTACTTCTCCTTTATTCGTTCATGTCAAAAATAAGGCAAAATATAACTTTTACTGAGTTTTAGGCACATCATAGCATGTATTTCAAGGATACTATGATTTCAGCAGAATAAGAATACTATCACCCATCTCTCAATTGACTTCCCCAAATGATAGCTTTTTATTTTTCAGCACATATTAGAAAAGCACTTGGTAAGTTCATTGTTCTGACTTCACCTGTGATTTGATAACCCTGTAAATATCAAAGTCTAGTTTATCAAGTTGGATATCCAAGTCATAGGTAGTCAAGATTCAATGACCTGGATAAAGTTGATTAAACATTTATGCAAGTGCCACTCCATTTACCCCACCCCTCTAGAATCTCTTGTAAGTTTATAACTGCTT
Source organism: Gallinago jamesoni (assembly GCA_025769975.1). NCBI lineage: Eukaryota > Metazoa > Chordata > Aves > Charadriiformes > Scolopacidae > Gallinago > Gallinago jamesoni. The sequence continues at coordinate 18,016,135 of JAOQGH010000051.1, forward strand.
AACATTTCAGTCATAACATCTCCATCAGATATCAGTAATACCAAAAGTAATTCACAAGTAGAGTGAAGCAACCAATACAAGTGGACAAGAACACTTCCAAGGAACCCTGGCTAATTGCAGCTTTCCTTTTTCAGAACAACTCTGAAAGCCACTATATGAATTCTGAGGGAGGATACCGGAAAACAGGAGAACAAAAATATTCAGGAACAGAATGCATCATTGAAAAAATTATTCTGGAAGACTTACTAGCAAGACATCAAGTTATTACTTTTTTTTTTGGATTTACACAGATGCATGCATACACACACACACAGAGACACACGTGCTACTCCCACCATCTTCTCTCATGCAACACAAAGTCTTCCTCTGGACCAAGAGGGAAGCACAATCTTTGCCTTTTCCCTGCTTTCCTACTGCATTTCATCATTTGTGCCTTTTCCAGATAAACCAAAGGCCTCTTCTAACAACGCATTTCCATGCTACATGCGATATGTTTCCCAGAGTGCATTTGGAGCCAAGATGGTTTTATAAAAAAAACCCCACATACTGTAAGATGAAAAGAAGCAAGTTTTGTAAGAGCCACCACATTACATTAATTAGGTATTGTATTTTTCAAGGCATAAATATTCCACACTAAGTGGTATGATTGATGCAATGGTCTTTCTCACAGAACAATTCTTCAAATATCTAATGCTTCAGTACTGAGTGCTTACACTAAGCACAGCATTGGGGAAAACAATGTTAGAGACCATCTGAATAAGACAAGCTGTAATGGTGAATAGATGTAACAATTCAAAATGAATGATTTTTAGTCATAAAAAAGCAATTCTAGGGATGTGAGAAGACTACTGGGACTTCTATATGTAATGGCCCATGGTGCTTTATATGCCTCCATGTTAATCAGCTTGTTCCCACAGAAGTCAGTATACTTCATGTAGAAATGTCAGTTCTATTGAATCCTAGACAGGTAGACTGGCATAAATCTGCTGAAGCAATCTGAAATACTGCAGCTGCTTAAGATTGCTATATAAGTTGTTTCAACTGGGTTAAGTTAAATTTTGTTATGTCTTTGGTGGTTTGTTGGGTTTTTTTTTTTTGAAAAGTAAAAGTCTTAATCTGCTTCCCAATTTGTTTATTTTTACCTGGGGATATAAGTTACTCTCTAAATTTATATAAAAACCTATTGACAGTTGGTTGTACTGATACAAATATTTGTACAGTAGCTTCTCCCTGTAAGGTTCCATCCGCTGTGACATCTCCACTTTGTCATTAAACTTCACAGCTTTATAAACACAACCCGTACATTTATTTCCATTATGTACTTCCCTGTAGAATATTCAAATATATCAATAAACAAGCCTCTTTTGAACAAGCAGTTCTAAAGCATGCTCTTCATAAGAATATTTTTTTTCACTTTCCCACTGTAACTGGCTGAGTATTTTATGGTTTTTCAATGTTTTTTTCATTGGCAAGGATTATACTCTGTGACACAGATCAGGAAAAGAACCAAAAAGAAAAAACTTGTGAAACTGAACCTGTGAAAAGGGAGAATTTAACACAGATCTACTAATATACGAGTGAGAATACTGAAATGCAAAGCAGATGCCCATTCTACTTCCACTGCAACTTGTAATAGCAAGGAATATAGCTTTAGAAGTAGTTAGCTGAAGTGGTCTTCAGAAAAAGCCACAGTTCAAGATGCAAGATTAGAGTTCATTTTCCAGATCTTTTACAAGACAAAATGTGGCCTATGGACATAGTTTACTTGTGTGTATGTTAAGAAAGAATCAAATGTCATAGTAAAATTGCAGTGTCTCTTATAATAGGGCTTTATATGACTTCCTCTCAATATCTGGCATTTGTAACTTTTCTAAGCAACACACAACATTGCCATGGGAGGTCAAATACACTTCCATGACCATCCTTCCTGCATGTTCCTACAATACTATCACCAAACGTTTTCTAAGCTTACGTAACACAAACAGTACAAGAAATATGACCTAAGCAAACATACATACCTATGAACATATTAAAAAAAAAAAAGATTTCTAATGAACCCATAAAGTTTTCACTCCTGTGAAACATAAGTTTTCATAGGTACATTTCAAAGGAAAAATAAAAGGAAGACGTAAAGCTACATAAAAACAACTGAAAGACAAGCATTATTATTATCTGTAAGAAATGATTAATAGACTTTGAATTCAGGATGTAGGCAATGAAATCTCAGATTCCTCAGCCTTTTTCACTTGTAAGCTTGCTGGCACAGCCTATTATGTCAAGAACTGTGTAGCACAGAGGTCCCAACCACCCCCCCACCTCAGGGCACCAGGATAGTGGGATCAGGCCGCATTGGAATTAGAAATGATGCAGGAATGCTCTTTTAAAAATGTAGATGTGATTTTGCCATTCCATTTTGTGGTCTGCAGGGCAAACCAGTGTGACAGAACATTGCAGAAGGCTAGTTCTGCTTCACAGTATTTTAAAAGAAGAGAAGGGGATAATGCTGATGCTTTACAACTGTAGACATGTTTTTCCACAAATAAGCTGTATACAACAAGTAGTCAAATGTACTTAGGCTTCATTTCAGGGTGGGGGAAGAACAAAAGGAAAGACATAGTTCCAAAAATATACTCTTACATTCAGCATTGACCTTGCCATTAATATACCTAACTACAGCAGGTTTCAGGTTTGCCACATCTTGTAGAACATCAGCCCTTCCACCTACACATTCTGACAATGTATTAAAATGAAAGGATGGGTGAGAGCCTCAGATTTGTAGGAAAGTTTCTCCTGCAGTTGTCCTTATTAAAATTTCCTGCAAAACCATATTTCTACTTAGCAAAGTTTTGATATTTGTTATTCATTTGCACCAAAACAAAATGCTCCTCCATAGCACTTGGATTTCAGCATTCACCTGCAATACAGAAAATGCTCATGAGTTCCAAGTACCAAGTGAAAACTGCAAATATTACAGCAATATAGAGACTATTCAGGGAAGATGGAGAAATGAATAGGAACTCCATGCTAGAATTTGAAAGATCCGTTTGATCAAAGCTTTGCCAAGACACACCCTTTGTCACAAAAAGATTTGTTTCTATGAACTTGTATTTACTTGAGGTTTAGAGCAGAAATGTGACCTAAAAATTCACAAAGTCATTGCCTGCCTTTGTAATCCACAAAGTCCTCTTTATCTACTTTCCCATAGTATACAATCCTAGATTTAAACGACAAAACATAAACTAGGATGCCAATATATTGTGTCTGTTACAACTTGGCTATTAAATGCAAGATTCTATACCTCCTTGTGCAGGGACAGTTCCTGTTCTGAGGATAAGCCACTACAAAAAGAAAGACATATTTTATGCTCTCTCTGGGGGAGCTTTCCTGGTTTTGGGTTTAATTATTCTTTGTTGGGTTCGGGTGTTGTTTTTTTTGTTTTGTTTTGGGTTGGGTTTTTATTGGAGGGGGCAGTATTTGGTTGGAGTCTTTTTAATATAGAAGTAATTCCAACTAGAAGTATAATCATTCTTATATACTAAAACCAGAAATTTCAAAAGATAAGCTGGTGATATTATCAGTCTAACTTGAAAGATAAAGTTACAACAATTAGGGTGAATAAAAGGGCGAATAAAAACAAAACCCACTTTCCTCTCTTCTCCAGATTTATACAGGCACAAGCAGCTGTCACCTATATTGCTTTCAGAGGCAAATTTAGCATAGTCTCATTAGTAACAAGATTTAAGTTTGCAGTCTTATGTCTACAGTTTCCAGGAGGCAAATTAGGGAGTTAAACTGATTTCAGGAAGTTGGAAAGTAGGAACTGCTATATTCGATAATCTAAATATTCACAAATAGCAAGGAATGTGCCACCCAGTGCTAAAATAGTTAAGTTTCAATATTGCTGACCTGCAGAAACCCTATACCAACACCTAAGTACAGTGAAGAACCAGCAACAACTAAAGTCAAGCCAGGAAAATTATTATTACTCCACCTTCCTTACATGCAAGAGAAACTGAATAATTTACCAGCTGGTTGTGTTGTTCTTTACAATTCAGGCAATGCAATATGACAAGAAAATTAATTATGCTAGCACCACAGGCTCATTCCCAGTGTTCTTTTGCTGTGCACATTTCCCTTTAAACTGCATGAGACTCATGTCAGCCTTGCCCAGACAACATGAAAAATGGATTGGCAAGAAAAACCCATCCTACAGCCTTGCTGCAGGTAAGCGTGCAGAGCAATCAGCCAGTACCAATTTTCTTCCCTCCACTTCTTACTTCCTTTTCTCCCACCCGTAAAGCCACAGCCATCATTCCCTGGAAATGCCCAAGCAGCCTCAGATGTGACAGGGTCTCTTGTCAGGATAAAGCAGTCACGATCTCACACCCATGAGTCCTCAGGCTCTCATTCCTCTATACTGTGTTTCACTCCAAAACATTTTTGTTGCCTAGGCCTGTTTGCAGCACTGTTGTTACTTGAAAAGCATCTCACATTAAAAAAAACCCAAACACTAGAGCTCTCTAGCACGGCTTGTGACAAAAAAGGCTTGATCAGTCACTGCAATTGGATTAATCCCATCCCCTGGCGAAAGCCCCAATGAGCTTGGAATGAACTCAGGAAAATTAAAGATGTCAGCACAGTATTTCTGCATACGGAAGGTCCTCATGGACCTTAGCAAAACTATTCACCTCTTGGAAGCAAAAATATTTTCTTCAGTTAGTACACAGGTCTCCAGTTCTTTACAAATTGCATTGAGAAACAAACAGATTAGCACAGTCCAAATCTTCTAGAGCTTCAAGCTGCTGAAAACATTGTGCATTTCATTGTTTTATAATTTTTAACACAAGGACAGAAATGCTTACATGCTGGTTTACTCATCCCAGAGCTCAAATTGTTTAATTTCTTCTTCCACTGAGTTATTGAGGAGCAGTTTGTGATACTGATATTTTTCCCTGTCACATCAGAGAGGCTGTGTCTCACTGTTAAACAACAGTGCTCAAATACTTTAAAACAATTAAAAGAGGACAAAGGACAACAGAGGACAAAGCCAGAATTTCTTCAGTGGCCTCCTTGAGTTTGCCAGGCGCCTACTCAAAAGGGGCTGGACCAATGGGGCATACCTCTAAGTTTCAAGGATCTGTTTATATGAAATTTTTATGGACAATATTCATTCCAGAGCTCATTGGAGGTATAAACTAAAATTAAATTCCTAAATTAAGTAGCCTGGCTGTATTTCTCATTTTGGATGTTGTTTCTACACATTTTGATCAATGGCCCAATTTCACTCTGTCCACAAGTGGAACAAGTTTAGAGAGGTGCTGGGTAGAGGAGCACCAAAAGTTGGCAGAGGATCCCTTCCATCTGCCTTTAAAGCCTTTTCTCCCACAGGAAACTTGTCTTTAATATTGGAGGACTGTTTCTGTAGATGAATTCCAAAGGAGAAAAGTTGGCAAAGAAAAGATGACAGAAAAGGCAACCTGTATTTTACAAACCACTTTCACATTTTTTCATTCATGCACTCTATCCCTCATATATCTCCTAATATAAAATCTCTGGTTTATCTCTGCTTTCACTCCTGTATGTCCCAGATTAGAATTTTACTTCATGGAGATATGTGTGAAATTAATTACTGCCTGGAAAAAATAAGGAGAGTTTAGCCAGGTCTCTTAATATAATATATGCATTTAGAAATATGTTTAAGTGTTATCCAATTCCTACTATATAAAACTTAAATTAGAACTTTTATAAGAAATATTTTGTTTTGGGGAGCTTTTATTTCATTGCAATTACTTTATGTAAATTTTTCAAGTCACTTGTCAATATTTATTCATAAACCAAGGCTTAAGCTGTTAATTCTTTATCAAAAACACCTTTGATGACATAACCTGCAGACTAGCAATTTCACATCTACTGCCTTAACAAAAGGGTGAAGAAAACAGCAGTTAAACAATAATCCATGCACATAAAAGTCCTATGATATTTTATTTCCTGATATTTCACCAGCAGCCACAGATAAAGCATAAACCCAGCTCACTCAATAACATAAAAAAACATCCTGCGACTTCAGGTTCCATTAAAAAGCTAGGGAAGAAGAGTCAAAATTTTCCAAACGGAAAACCATAAAATCACCAGAGGGGTAAAAAGTTATAATTTCAAGCTTCTGAAAGGACACAACTGAGAAGCAATTTTCTAGAATTCACAGCTAGCAAAAGCTTCAATTATTTGTTGAGTCAGTGGCATTTGTTTTAATTTTCCCCCTTTGAGGACTTGTTTCTAGTCCTATTGCAGTCACTAACAGCACTGCTAATGACCACAGTGAGTAAGGGTTCAGAGCTGAACTGCAGTTATAGTCAAAAAATATGCCTAATGCAGGAGCACATTCAATTACATTATCAAGTTTATGTTTATTGCCTCTTGATGAATTTCATCTCACAATTCCTCTGTTTACAGCTCAAGTAATCTTCTCACAGATCGCTATGGGAGAAATAAGGCAAGAACTCAAGAATGATGCCACTCTTGAAAATATAATCATCCAAATTTATTACAAAAAAGCAGGATTTCAATCAGTACTTGCAGACAGCCATATGTATCAAAGCAACACATCTGCACTCCTGCCCTACCAGGACACCTGCTGCATGAGCAGTGTGCACTTGGTAGGATTCCCAACCAAGAAAGCAGCATTGTCTGCACATCAAACTTGGATAAAGTTTGCCCACAGAGACTTTACCTACAGGACCAAGAGTACTAAAGAGTCCAACAGCAGGCAGTGCACAAAAGGAGGTCGTTTCACATAGTTCCCTTTTTGGTATAATCAAACTTCTAATGCCATTTCATCAAAGCACAGTCTCCCAACCACGATATTTAATTTTTGTTTAAAAGCTGGACTGACTGCAAATAACACACAGTGCTTCACAGAGGCAAACGTTCACCAGAATGAACTCCCAGCAATATCACATAGCTCCTTCCAGTCCAGTTTCTGAGCACAGTATGTGCTGTGCAAATAGGTTGCTAGAAAAATAAGTAAATATTAAGTACAGTATTAGTATTTAGATAAATTAATAGATAATTAAATTGATCTTATAAATTCCTTCCTCCTTCACTTGCACCATAACTACATAGATAAGAACTCTGAAAACCTTGGAGGCTTTAAGCCAACATAGGAGGTCTCTCACACATCTTCCTCTACATAAGGAGTGGATACCAATATGCCGTATCCATCCATTAAAAGCCAATATAAAGCTTTTCTGTTGCATTTTATGTTATCTCTATGGATAAGCTCTCAGCTCTGTGGGAAGGAAGCTCCTTACCCAGAAAGCCACAGGCAAGATGTGTTATCTGACATTTTTAGAGAGAAAACGCTAACAGTGGCATTCAATTCTAAGGTCGCAAAAATGCATTTAGAAACATCCCATCTGGCTTAATAATTCAAAATATGCCAATATTGTATGACCATATGCTCCATTGTCTCAGCCTTTGCCACTGGTCTTGAGCCCAAATTCTCCAGTATTTGGTTGTATTTGGTAACAAAGCTGTTTCAGTGAACAATTTAGTCTGGGTGATTGGTCTATAAATTTTTACCATTTTATTCACACCACATGACTGCTTCTTTAAAAGATTTTGTTTCCCATTGGGCATAAAAAAGTTATTTTGTAATATTGGTATAGTGTATTACATTTTATATACAATATAATATATGATAACTATACCAAAGCTTCATTTTCATGACCATTGTAACAAAGCTTAGATTTTCAAATTTTTCTAAGGGAGGCAAGATAAATGGCCCTACAAGATACAGACAATTCAAGCAGCTGGGGAATATTGGCTACAATCCTGTGAGGTGATGAGCATGTTCAAATCCATTTAATTGAGAGCCCTGATGACTGAAAAGTGTACGGATTTACACAGATTACCTTTTTTTTTTTTTTAACTCCTTTACAGAATTCAGTTAACATGAACATACTCAAAAACATCATCTTTGAGCATCTACTAGCATACTATCTCAGAGTCCAAGCAATAAAGTTAGGCAACAGAAAGTCATAACTCTTAATTCTATTGTCACAGAAGAGGAAAAACAACTGCTTAGTGCACAGTATTTTCCCATAATTAAAGAAGGCAAGGTTGCCAGAAATATATGCTAGTTACTCTTTACTGCAAAACCACAAACCCAAAGCAAAATAGTCCTGTTACTAAAAAGGGTAAACTTCAGAAAGGGACCTTAGAGACTTAAATAAAGTTGGGTTGTTTATATTCTTCAGCACTTTGTTTCCTAACTCTTTAGGCTATAATGAGAGTGTTTCTAATGTTTCACCTCTTTTTTTTAACTTTGCAGTGAAACAATTCCCAGTCCAATATTTGTGTATGATAGCAATAAACACAGTAAATTGTAATTTTTCACTCAAAGAAAGTTTACATCATTTCTGTGCTGGCCTTCATCTCAGGGTAGGTGTCCTGGAAAACTGAACAGTAAACTTTCCTCTAACATTTTTAAGTAATTGAGAGGAAGATCTAGTTAGTTGTTCACAGGCAGGAGGTCATCTCTCCTATCCTCCTCCTCCATACAGGTATCCCCATACAGGCAGCGTGGGGAAGCGAGACCCAAAGCAACCCGTGTTCTGGCCCTGCCTTTGCCCTGAATGTGTGACTAAGACCCCAGGAGAGAGGTGACACAGGCAGCTGCAGAACAGAAACTGCATAAAGAGGGGTCAAGTTAGGACACAAATGCGGGTTCAAGCATGTCAGTGCTACTTGAACAGCTTCCTCTTTGACAGACCTGGGGCTAAACGTCTGTCTCCCTCCCTATCCCAGATGGGCTGTGGAGCTCTGAGGGGGAGATGGAACGAGTGAAACACTAATAGTCACAGCTATTCTGGCAAAATACAGTGAGCCAAGCTACAGTCAAACTTCAATGGGAAAATGGTTAAAAAAAAAAATTTTCCTCTCTCCATACTACAGAAGTCTGACCTGTTCCTTTGAAACGCGTATTAAGCCCAAACCAACCAAACCAAAGTGTTCTGCTTTTCTAGAACAACTGTCTGAAACTAATGGCGCTAGGGACTCTGCTCTTGCCACAGCAGCCCTCCTACCCCAGGGGAGGCGCATGGAAGCTCTGCCTCGCAGGACACACTGGCCACGTCTCTTGCCCACTTCTAATGCTGCACAGGACCACCAGTGTCTGCCTGCTCCCTTCAGAAGCCATGCTTAGCAAGTGAAGCCCATCTGCAGGCTCAATGAAGTCAAAACCAAATGCATATCAACCATAGGTATATAAAGTCAAAACCTGCATATGCCAGATAGAAAAAGGCAGAATTTCTTGTAGCAATTTTGTTAGGGCACAAACTACAGAGATACATTTTTCAGATCATGTTTGGGACTATTTTGCAGATGATGGTCTCTCTTTTTCGTCTGCAAATTTCTGATGTGAATTAACCTTTCTCACTAACTCCTCTTCACTAGCACAATTAACAACAGAAAAAATAACAAAACATGAGAAAGGGAAAAAAATATGAGGGTTTTTTCTTTTAAACGTAGATAAACATATAAATGAGTTTGCTGTGATTTCAGATGTTTTAAGTCTACCCCCCGTGCCAAAACAAGAAAAAGTAATGAGGTGTATATTCTGGTTCAACCAGAGAGACTCTGGAATGGACTTTCACAGCAGTTATTTGCACAAGTGGCCACAAGTGCTTCATCCAATTAGGAACAAAACCCAAACAACCCAACCTGACTTGTCTGGCAATCAGGTATTTGCAGTCAGTCTCTAGATAGGCACACACACAGAGCAGCACTTCACAAGTAATCAGTCTGGTAATCGAATACTGTTTTTATACAATAAATTTGACTAATGGGCACAGGGGACTTGATGGTTTTGTTGCTGCTGCTGCTACTAGCCAAATCTTATTAGTAAAAAAACCTCAAGGCTGCTTTTCTTCCATTTCAGTAAGTTGTGTCAATGGGGGCATAAGGATCCCTGTTCTGAGAATATTACTTTTAAGCTGTGTGTGCATACACTTTCATGAGCACAATCAGGCTTGTCAAATTTACTGTTCTAAGCATCTCTGTCTTCTCTCTCAGCTGAATTATTTATACAGCCAATATTAAGTAAAGTACACTTTACATATAAATGTTTCATATCAACTTAATAAAAAGTTCCCAGTTCTCAGTCACTTGGTACTGGCCTAAGTAACTTGCCTAATTTCTGTCTTCACAAGTTTCTTTTATGAGTAACCTAACCACACCAAACCTATTATAAATGAGCTGTTTATTGAAGTGATATGTGATTCCCCATCTGTCAATTGCATTTTGGTGACTGACTTGTGAATCTTCATTGTATGCTGGGTGAAATGAGGCTCTTGTTGCAAGAGACAAATAGTGTTCCATCACTGAAAGGTGAATCAATGAAGTGTGGAAATAAAATACCTGTGCCAAAGCGTCCCCTTCAAATGGAACGTCTTCCACCCTATTAGCTGATATGAACTCTCAGCCCACATCAAGCAGCAGGATATGTTGCCAAGGAAAGGATTTTGAGTAGTTAAGGTTTGCAAAAAAAAGCGTGGGTGGGTAATTTTTTTTTAGTAGGTTTCAAAACCTGGAAATATGGTTATTTATTTTTCTAGTGGTGAAAAAACTGGAACTGACATGTTGAAAACACATTGCATTTACCAGTTTAAGATGGTATTTTAGTTAAATTCAGTAATATTATGCTATTCAGTGGACACCATTCAGGTACTCCTGTCAATTCTTTTTTGGAGGTAATGATTTAAGGGTACAATATAGCAGCATCCTAAACTTCTTTTTAGAATAATGAAATGTCAGTGGAATTAATTGTCAAATGCTATAAATAAGATTCCATTTTTGAGACAGTACTCATGCCAGGTGTTTGGTAGTGAGCAGACTTAGTGTTGAACCAAGAAAGAGCGTCTGATCTATGCAATATTCTATTGTTATATTGGGAACTTTCATTAAAATAGACTACAGCTGTGTTCCACTTTTGTCAGGTTTTTTTCCAGTAAACTCAGTCTGAAATCCATATCAGTAATTTTAAGACAGGTAACTATACATTAACAAAAATAATAGCTAAAACATTCTTTTGCTTTTTCCAGAAACTTATTAATTGTGCCTCTAGTACTGTTTAATTTATTTATGCATTTCTTTGAGCCAATAGCCATTGCATGTTTCTTTTCAGACTTTACTGCTGGCCTGTTTAAGTATTCTGCCTGCTATTTCTAAGCAAAATTTGTGCTTCATCTTGAAGTTTCTATCTGATATCTTTGGGGGAATATTAATAATACCTTACTCTTAACACAGATTGCAGAGGGACTGTTCTACTATTCTAAGTACTTTTAGAGTAGTTTTCTTGCATTTAAATTGTCTATAAGGTCAAAGCTTCAAGACCCATTATTTGCCTCCGACTGTGCATTGGACTGTACTTTGCTTATTACTATATATGGATTTAATCCTTGCTTGCATATCTCCTCTAATACTCTGCCTCCACATTACTACTTATATAGCAACTTGTCAACCGGCTGTAGCTAAGCCTATTCTATGTTGAATTGCAAAGGGAGAGAAAAATGAAAACGGGAACTCACTTGCACAGTTTTGCCCGCATTTGTTTTTTGAAAAGTGTTAATTATAGCCAAGGAAGCAATTCATAAGTGTATCTAATTTAAGTCCCTTTTTCTTTCTCCTCTCAAATATTTGAAAGTAGATTGTGTATTTCATAAATGCACATCTTATTTAAATGTCACCACCAATGAGGGCAAGGTTTCTAAAGACAAAAAGGAGGAAAAAAGCCAACAAAGATGTATTTAATGAAAATACCCCAGTGAGCACGTACCCTTTGCTACTAAAGCTAACCCATAGGATAGAGAAGAAATAAATGTAATTCCTTGCAAAACATGCTCCTTGAATTTTGGACAATGAAGTTAGCCTTGAGAAAGGACGTAAAGCAAGAGCAACAGACAGTTGGAAGGAAGGACCAGTAAGTCTCTGTGCAGTCAGAGGGTATGAAAAATCAAAGGCTTTCACTCACGGGGTTGCTTCTCACCTCAGTCTGATCATTACCCCCTCACTTACCTATAAATTACCAGCTGAAAGTCAATTTACCAGAAGAGATATGAAACTAATAGATATTGGAATTGCTGCCAACTTTATGAGGAAAAAGTAAACCAGGGTACAGGAAACAGTGGATTGGGAGAAGAGGGAAACATAGAAGTACTAATTTCACCTGCTAGCACACCTGTAGAAGAACAGCATGTGTTACTTTCCTGCTGAAATAACTTCTTTTCCACTCAAAAGCTATTTTTAAAATAGTACCACTAAAAACTCAAACTCTAACTGGAAGTTTAAAAACATTCCAATATTAATGTGAAATATGCTTCAAACATTCTAACGAAAATAAATTTAAAATTGACAGGAGAAAACTTTGGTAGTTATCTAAAGCAGGAGGAAATTTCTTACTATATACTAGCGCTTTAAAATTTTTATTTCCTCTATATGCAATACAATAAAAGGCCTTATTTCTGAAATAAATAAATAAATAAAACCCCAAACATTACACACCAAAAACCAAAAATAAACCAAACCAAAAAAAAACCCCAAAACAACAAAAAACCTCAAACACATACCTCAAAAAACTTTAAAAACCGACCAAAACTGAAACTCATCCTACTCACTAGAAATAATTTGACTTATGACATGACAGACATAACAGACAAGTTCTGGACGAAGAATAAGAACGAAATAATGTCAGTTCAACAGGCATATCCAAGAAAGAAATACATACAATATAATTACAAGAAGTGCTTTCTCTAAGCATAGCCCAAGATTATTTTTTTTTCTAATGGAACATAAGCTGAAAACACACAAGAAAAATGGATAACTCCTGACTTTCCTCCACCTGGAAAGGTTGGAACTATTTGTTCTCTTTCTTTGATGTACCCTACTTCTTGTAGGGTACAAACAACTTTGTAGGCAAAGCTAGTAGGAACCAGCTTCAAAACAAACAAAAGGGGTGATTCTTCACTGAGTAGATATATTTTTAATATCCTTAAGAAAATAAAAAACATGAAGAATTGAATACCAAAAAAAACCCTAAACCTCTGAAATTTGAAAGTGAAACTACCAAGGCCAGTAAGATATTATAAAGGAACAAATTGCTAAAGGCATAAAAATCAGGATCCAAGCTAGATGGTGCTTGGAGCACAGGAAAAATATTCAACGAGGTTAAGACTATGGCATCAAAGCTCACTGATATCTACATGTTGGTGTTCAAAATGCAGGAAGAACTGAGGGGACCTTCTAACACCAGAGCATTTCTTCTCAGGGACACACCTAAGGATTTATTAAAATCTGCAGTGTCCGCAGAAAGTTTTTATTTATTGAAATCAATTAAATGCATGAGGCAAATCACCACCCAAACAACATACCAGGCAGTATTCAGTAAAGACATTAAAAAATTTGTTCATTAAATTGCCTACTTACTAGCTACCCAATAAGCCCTGTTGCTTAAATTGGCTTCCATATCAGGTAAATGAAGAAAGGTTGATCCTAGCAACTACAATCCTAGTAAAGGGCTTTTAACTTAGGTAGACAGGCCGCAAGTAAAATAAAAAAAAATAAATTTATTATTACTTCAACAAATATGGAAAGTCAAATCTCAAGTTTATTAAGTTTTTGAAGCTGCAAAGATAGTGTTGTCCAGCCATGGACAATCCTAGATTTTCTGAAGGAAACCAATTTAGGGAAGTCCCTTAATGACCTCTACGGAAAATAAAATGTCATTGCATAAAAAGGATGATCCCCTGAAGATTAATAATTTGCTAAAGGACAGAAGGCAAATGATAACAATAAACAATCCTCTTGATGATGTTAACAACATGAGCACCTTGAGAGGACTGGAGCACCTCCTCCTATGAAGTCAGGCTGAAAGAGTGAGGGTTGTTCAGCCTGGAGAAGAGGCGGCTACAGGGAGTCTTCCAGTGTCTAAAGGGGGCCTACAAGAAAGATGGGGAGGGACTCTTTATCAGGAAGCATAGCAATAAAATGGGGAATAATGCTTTTAAGATGAAAGAGAGGAGATTAAGATTAGATATTAGGAAGAAGTTCTTTACTGTGAGGATTGTGAGACACTGGAACAGGTTGTCCAGAGCAGCTGTGGATGCCCCGTCCCTGAAGCATTCAAGACCACATTGGATGGGGCTTTGAGCAACCTGGTCTAGTGGGAGGTGTCACTGCCCATGGCAGCAGGGTTGGAATTTGATGATCTTTAAGGTCCCTCTCAACTTTAATCCATTCTAGGATTCTAAGTTATTCAAGACAATAAAGGCCTTAACGAATCCACAATCATTCCAGAAAGATCTGACAATGATAAATGAGTGAATAATTAAAATCCATTGTCAATAAAATAAAAAACGTGCATGAGGAAAACATAAGTACAAAATGATGTGCTCCAAATTATCTGTTCCTACTCAAAAAGTAATCTAACATCTCTGATATTACTCAAAAATAAGTTACCTTTATAAAAAAAAACAATATTTACCAAAATCAATACCCAGTAGTCTAAATGTAAATAATATGTTAGAAATTGTTAGGAAAAGAACAGAGAATAAAATATAAATTATCATGATGCTTTTATATAAATCCTTTGGGTGTCCACATTTTGAATCTTGAGTGCAATTTTAGTAACCTCACCTCATAACGTACATAACAGAAAGGGGCAACAAAAGATGATTAGAAGTACAAAATCATTTTTTAAAATAGAGATTCAATAGAAAAGGACTTTTCAGAGTTAAAGCCTTACAATACAAATGGAGTATGTTTATTTAATGCATCTCTATCAATGTGGAGAAGATGAATAGGAAATGATTATTGACTGTTTCTCAGAACACTGTAATTACCTGAGTCATGCTATTTAGTGTTACTCTTAAAAGCACATAAGAATAAATATTTTTACGTGCTTCGTTGCCCCAGTATCCCGTGGCAAAATGATCAATCAGAAACATGTACAATTTCAAAAAGGAATTTAAACACTTTTGTGGACAATAGATCTATTGATGGACATTAGCACATTTCATGCAGTCTTCAACTTTGGTAGTGCTTTGACTGCAGATTTCCATAGTCTAAGGGAGTGGATCGCTCAACCTTTGTCCTGCTTTTACATCTATTCATTACTTCCATAGCTGAAGACAAAAGAAGACTAAACATACTTTTGGTCTGACACAGAAAAATTGCTCCTGTACTTTTCTTTAATGTTCTTAAAGTACTATTACTTTCTGGAAAAATAACCCCTACCTAGGAAAAGAGGGAAGAGAATAGCGTTGATGTTTTTCTGTAGGGGAGATGTTTGTTGGTTGCAGTGGAGCCTTATGGGCAGTGACTTTTAATTGGGCAACGCCACAACTTTTGGCCATCTGCTATTCATTTATAAAATTAAATTTGCCTGTTACATGCCTCAACTCACAAATAGAACTTGGGACTCACAACAGATTATACCAGTGGACGCCGATGTCAACCCTTTATTCAATGCAAGTTCAATCTGAATAGGAACAGAGAATTGCCATCATATAATTATTACTAATAAGTGTATGGCTGAAACATAACACTCCCATGCTAGAGAGCCTTTCCTGCTGAACCCTTACTGACAACTCGTCTGTTGACTGCTATTTATCACATGGAAAATAAATGTTAATTCCTAATGAGCATTTGCTCTCTACCTGAATGCATACTGACTTTCATATACTTTCTCTTTTGAGATAACAAAAGCCAGTGTAAAACCTTTCTAGCAGAACACTTTAGAAAACACTAACTCCAAAGGACTCATTCATTTTGTCTAGACATGTACCAGAGCCGAGGCAGGCACGACAGGCAGCCTTCTCCCTTGTCATTTACCTACATACGGGCTCATCATGTCCACACAGGGAACTAGGAGCAAAATTTGCATTTAGTTCTTCCTCACATAATGTCTTTAAGTCTCAGAAGGAATTCCTCCCTATTTCCTGTCTCTCAAGATCCAGAGTGTCAGTTTTCATGAGGAGTAACAGCAAACTTCCACTTGGCGTGTGTCCGTCCCCCAACAAGTCACATTTAATTAAGATTCTAATTTTTCTATCGGTATACTTGATTTTATGTGGGAGAAACGTAGATAACCAGAGGTCATTCCAGAAGTCTAGTCACTTATTTCAGTTGAGTCACTTATTTCAGTTGCTTTAATATGTTTTAATGAATCTAAGTAAAGGTTTGAAAATTCTGGCTCAAATTATTCCTTTTAATATACATAACACTTCTCCCTTCAACTCCAGTGAGAGCACTCTAAAGAAAGATAGAGCCTCACATCAGCCTGT
The DNA here is from genome assembly GCA_025769975.1 of Gallinago jamesoni. Taxonomy (NCBI): domain Eukaryota; kingdom Metazoa; phylum Chordata; class Aves; order Charadriiformes; family Scolopacidae; genus Gallinago; species Gallinago jamesoni. The sequence goes on from JAOQGH010000051.1 coordinate 18,032,472, forward strand.
TCATCACCCTTTAGAGTGCAATAGAAAAATATAGTAGTGTTGTATCTAGAAACTGAGTTGTTTGATTTATTCTTTTCTATTTTCTCAGAGTTTTTGGATTTATGTCCTCATCGTCTTACATTTGTTCCTACTAATGATGCGCTCTCAAGCTATTTTCCATTACATACTTACTCCCTTTATTGTTTTCAATATTGAACTATGGTAACTTAATTCCACCCACACTACACAATTTCCCCAAGGCCCCATCTTTGTTATGGCCAAACCTACTAGTATATACTAGTTTTTAGCTCTAGGAAGTTAGGATTTTACAAACTTAAGAACAAACTAAAGAGTAAGGAAGATATTAAGACTTTATGCCAGTTCTTGGGAAAAAAAGAAAAACATACTTTGGAGAAAACAAAAATAACAGTTATCACTGTGGTTCATACTCTTCAGTGGGGAAGTGCAGAAGCTTTCAATTGCTTCCTTACACGGATGATTAGCACCAGTTCCCTTCTCACCCCACAACAGAGCCTATAGTGTACCTCGTTTGTAAAGATTCTAAAAGGTTGCTGCAAGCCAGTAATGACTGCCTCCTCTTAATGATGGAATACAGACATGGAATAGATGCACAACCCAACCACACTGGCTCTGCACCAACCCAGGGCCCTCTTAGGCCCGTGACATTCATCACCATCACAACACTGGGGCAGCATAAGAAGGCGAGCACTCAGGATAGCTTCTGGTAACTCTTTCAAAGTGACTTATTCCTTTCAAATACACAGATCTCACAAGAGAAGCATCCAAGGTTATTGTGTCAGAGTGGTATCTCTTAACAGAGCAGCTTTCATTGTGTCAACATCAAGAAAACATTTAAAACAGGAAAGGAAGGAACAACATGCAACAAGGAAATTCAGCATATTCCACTACTGACCAAACCATTCATTTTCCAAACCATTTTTTCCCAGTCATTCATACTCTAAGGGTGTGTGGCCTACTTAATTTTCTGAAGTATGTCTCTGAACATGCATATAGTTCTTATGAACTTACTCTGTAAATCAAATCATCTCCAATACCTGGCACGGTCCTGAGTTGGGATCATGAAGGTACTTTGTAACAGACCTTGCCAAGGCCACAAACACGTGACCAAATACTGCATGTCAAAGACATGCTGCTAGGGTTCATACCAAACAGTTTTTTCTGGTGCACTGCTATATCCTTTCCCCTCCTGTCAGACAGATATTGAGGAAGGGCTTTGCAGTGACAAAATTATGCAGGACACACACAACTCTTCCCAAACCTCTTCCAGCTGAGCAGCAGCAATGTCAAATGGACCTCTGGCTGAGGTGGCATCTGACCAATGAGTCAGAGCACAGAGGAGAAGCAGAAAAAGGCACAGAGAACAAATTACTTCTCTTCCAAGGCTGCTTGGACTGCTCAGAATCCAAGAAACAAGGGGTGGATGTCTCCCAGGCTTTGCTATTTCTGTTTCCTTCCTCAGAACTGTTAACTTGCTTCTTTACAAGTCCTTTCAATAGTTCTCTCCACTGACATATTCTGGATATATTCCAATGTAAATGAGAAGAGAATTTTCACTTTGCTTCCAGTTTGGTGGTTGCCTTTTTGGTTTAGTTTGTTGGGTTTTTTTAATTATTGCCTATTCAGGGCACTGTGCAAGTCACCTTGAAATCATTTCAGAGAAAAGCCTGCTGAGAATAAAAATAGTAAACCAAATTACACCTGAAATGGCAACACACTTTTACATGACTTACAGCTGCTCTAAAGAACATAGCATAGAATTTTAAAAGGCTAGAAGATGGGGAATTGACTCTCTGCATCTAACAATACAGGTTGCTGTGGTTGCTCCATTTATTTGGGAGGTTTTTAAAAATAAGAATGAATGAAGATTGATGACACAACTATGCCATATGTAGTTTTATAACCAATATAGGTGAGTCGTTTACAAGGTATGCAGAGAGATACTGGATTTTTAACTTCAGAGAAAGGTAAAAAAAAAAAACAACAACAAAAAACAGAAGCATCTTTGTTGGGTCAAGCTGCTATAGTTTACAGCAAGTGCAGAATTCCATAAAGTGAATACCAAAACTCTCAACAGCAGTTTTTCTTCCGAATTCAGTCCAAACTAATAAATTTACTTTAGCGATTATCTAAATGACAAGTCTCATCCATGTGCCATGGTTCAGTATAGCATAGTGTCAGGGAAACGACAGAAGCACCCTGAATTCTGCCAGACAAATCACAGTAGATGGGACAGTATTTTTTCTTTGGTTATTTGACAGTGCCATCTGTAACTCCTGTCAATTTTCATGCATTACTCAGGGAAGCTACTTCCTTTTGTTGAGAAGAGTGTGAAAGAGCTAGCCATCATAAAGTTAACAGTTACAGAACCCATTTTTGTGCCACTTTTCAAGCACTCCTACCTGCAACATGGAAGAGAGACGAAATGCCAAACAAAATACACGAGGGAGTCAACATACTGACAAACATAAATGCAAACTCAGAAAAAGATTTTTGCTCAATGTTTTGTGATTCAGGGAAGCACTACAATTCTACATGACCTGCTTTACTCTTAAGGGCTAGAATGGGCACTTGATTGGAGCATCATATAAGAAACACCAGGCTCATGTGGCTGGATGCACATGATGTAGTACAGAAACAGCCCGTTTCTATAGTTGAAACCATTTCTCCCTTTTTTTTGGAAAAATAATGGTCCAACTTCCTCCATGCTATCTGTCCCACATCAGGGAACAAGGCTGCTGCAGTCCAGGAGAGACATACAGGCGAATGCCTTCATACTGATCATTACAGAGAGAGTGAGCAGTTCAAATTCCTCAAATATTGCAGGAAAAGGAAAGAACAGAAGGAATCTTTTATAACCATAACATTGTCAAAGTATAAAAGATAATCTTCTCTACTCATATTACAAGTGCCAAAAGATGGACTTGGCCTCAGAATTATTAAACACATTAGCAAGGCTTATGTTGTATGTGCAAGATTGTTGTAGGAGGGTCTGAAGCATTAAAGTGGTCCAGACGTAGTCACATGCAGCATTTCTACCTGACTTTTCTTCTAATACCAATTAAATCAGAACAGCCTTTTCTTTACAAGTCTCTCACGCAGTTCAGCTTAGATTCCTGCATGCCAATGCCTTTTGCAACTTTTCTACCTCCCTCTGCTCAAATAAGATATTAGTCCCCAATATAACATTTTGCAAATAGACCAGAGCAGCAGTACTCATTAGTCTCAATGGTGGTAAGATATGACACAGGAAATGCAGAAGTTTCTGTCTAAGAAAGCTACAACTAGCTTTCTAGATCAATTAGAGTAAATTTTAAAATCAGAAAGGTACATATCCAGAACTAGTATTAGTTGCACATGCTTAACAACTGTAAGAGAGGACTTGAGTCCCTGAAAACTGTTTAGTCCCACCTTCCAAGGACACCCACAGGAGACTGGGTACTTTCTAGATATTAAACTGAAGAACCAGAGTCTAAATTGAAAGTGTGTTTAGGTTTAAGTATGTGTGTTTGAACCACTTAGTTTAATATTTTTTTCCTTGAAGCTTTTATTGGACTAGTCAAAGTAAAAAAAGCATAAATCTTTGTCATACAAGAGGAATGGTATCCCTTTGGACCCTCTCTTTCTCCACAGCAGAGAAAAATTTAGAGGAGTATCAGTCTGCTGCAGAAATTCATCACAAAAAGTCAGATGCCTCCATGGAAAAGGGGGACTTTGTTAACATTCTTATGAATTAAAAATTGTACTTAAATAAAAGAGATTTTTAAAAATCTCACTCAAACTGCCAGAATAAGTTCTTAGATGATACTAAACAAGCATGTTTTAGTCCTTCTTGAGCCGGAAATAACAGATAAAATACTGCAGAAAATGTAATTTGTCATATTCTGTCCTAATGCCAAAGATGTAATCATTCTTGTCAGAAATGTTATCATACAGTAAAATTTTACAATATTAAAATACCAGAACAGAGATTTGATATTAAAGACATTTCTCATGAAATTACTTGCTGCACATTGACCAAATCTGGAAGCCCTGTGGGCTTTGTCCTTTAAAATGATACATCTGACTCTGACAGAAAGAAATTTAAAGAAATTATGTACCGACTAATTTCCAAGTAATAGCAGAAACAGGAGTCATGCTTAAAAACAAAAATCCAAGTACTGTAACCTTTGTGGATTATATTGAACGTGCTGATAAATGAAGTGGGAGTAGATTAAATTCTCCATGTGAAAAAATAAATGCAGGTATTACAGAAGTCACAGCAAATTCTGCACAGTTAATTCTCTGGTGTGTTAATATATTCATTTAAATAAACTTGTATAACATATTGTTTCCTTGGAGTAGTAACAAGAGCTGTGTAAATTCTCCTGAAGCGATTAAGCACAGAGAGATACTAAGATGCACCTGTAAGTGTACTTAAACCAGAAGTCAATGTGAAAATTAAATCAACCAAATTTGGAAAAAAATTAGAACTTCTAATATGGAGAAGCAAGTGATTCTTAATAATGACTCAACAACAGCTATGGGCTAAACGTATCACTTCCTTTTTGATGAAATTTTTAGAAAAGGGTAGCATAGCAAGCTGGGAGAAGCTTAGTAGGCCACCTTCCTCTGCACTTCATTCTTCGTGTGAAAGATCAGAGTAGAAAGATTGAGACAAGCATAGTAAAACACAGGTCCTCCCCTCCTCGAGTCACACAAGTCAGTTTCTTTATCAGGAACCTGCATCTGCTTCTAGAGAAGTGCTAAACATATTCTCTTAAGTCTCCTCTCACCACACTAACCTTCTGAAGTGATACACTCTGAAGAGGTACATGTTTGAATTAATCTCTCCAAGCTTGCTTCTCAGATGCTTTAAAGCACTTTCTCTACTTAGTGTCAGACTGCTCTTTACGGACTTAACAGCCTTTCTGATGAAGGACCAAGTTGACCACATCTGGCCAAAGAAGCAAAACCATGGGATGCCCGATTGTCATGAGAAGTTTTGCACCCAGATTCCTTCCCATCCTGCCAGAATGGCCCAAGACCTTGGGCCTGTTGGTAAGAGGGTTTCTTTTACCCCAGTCCTCCTTTTCTGCTCTTCTATTAGTACTTCCCCTTGAATATATAAAAACCTTTTTAGACTAATAAAGCATGAAAAGCTGGGCTAATTTTTTGAGCCAAGTTTCTTTTTGGGTGCAGTTAATCCCATTTTCTGGTGCATATCACAATCTGAATCTCATACGATAAAGCAATAAGATGTGTCTTAAACTTACCAGCATGCATTGCATAAAGCTAGAGAGCTTTGTATTGACGTTATTTCTTCCATCATGTTAGAAATCACACATCCTTATCACTCTTTCCTTAATCCATAGCTGTCCAACTTCTGATTAAAAATGTGGGGTTTTTTTAGCTGGATGAAGCTTGTATTAGTGACATATTCCCACTGTCTGATCCATCACTAGGGGCTCCGCTAAAGCACTTCCTTGATAAAGAACATAAATAATCTTCAATCTATCTGACCTCTACTTCATTTGCTTGTTGAAGATTACCTTGCATACCTAGCAAGTGCATGATCAGAACTGAATACGCAATCATGACAAACATTGTCTGAGATGCTGTCCCAAAATAAGTAAGAAACTGGGAGAAACACTTTATGGTGTGGACATTGTGGACTATAATTACCTTGTTTAATGAAAATTGTGGGCTGCCTCAAAAATAAAGAAATTGTGGTTTCATCTAGACAGAGTTTAAAGGATAGGTGTTCTTAGAGCAGCTGACTGGGAACATTTCAGCTGAGATGTACTCTGAACACAGAGACAGGGCTATCATTTACAATAATGAAAAGTCGTAAATGTCTCTATTAAAGAGTTATTTTCTGCATAAAGAGGAATAAGGGACTGAGGGGTCTCATAGGTGACTGCAGAAGGAGTAGGTGAGCTCTTTTCTCATAAAATAGTTCCAGAGAAAACACTGAACAAGAAATCAGGTGTGAAGACCCTAACTGACATTGATGTAGAGGCCAGCTTGAGGCCATGCTTTGGATAAGTGTAGTATCACTCTCTGTATGGAACACAACAGATTCAACTACGACAGCAACAGCAATAAAATTGAACTAAAAACCTAAAGGCTGCCTACTGAGCTCTTCTGAGGTTGTGAAATCACATAACTTTGTGCCAAAACCTTCCACTTTAAAAAAAACCATCACCCAAACAAAACCACTCGGAGTTATTTTGTCTTTAAGATTATTTCCTCTGATAAGACTCCAACACATTTAAGAACAGTATCTTAAGGGAAGAAAATATTTTATAGATCTAAAAAATAGATAAATAAATAAAAACCCCCAACAATACGTTCCATAGCAGCACTTTGCATGAGCATCAAGGCTGGTGGCTGGTGGGCCTGAAGGATGTTTTAGAGTATGACCTGTACCACGTAACTTCTGCCTCTATGTGTAAGACACAGTGTTAATGTGTAATACACTCACTAATGAGGGAGCTAATATGAAGACAAAAATCTCTCTTAAGCTTTAAGGGAATGGAGTCCACAACATTTTTGAATCGTGCTTAGGTTTTTCAGAGTTATGTGCAAGTCAATCTCATTCTTGCCACCTGCCAGGAGGTATTTGTGGATCCCTTGGGTCTTCTGGAGTATAAAAGCAGACCTTTTACTTCATGGCAATATCAGTGATCCGCCTTCCCAGCCCTTGAAATTACCTGAGAGAAGTTTTATAGAAGCTGCAGTCTTTGGCGAGTGTTCTTTACTCTGGGCTGCAGTTTACAGCTGCAAGTCCTTTAGCTGTGTGCCATGATGTTATCTCATTTGCCAAATCTGCACTCTGATTGTCAAGAAGCTTGCCACAGCTGGTTCCTTGCCCATACATAAGTGCCCACTAACTTGCAAGTTTTATAAAACAAAGTAGAAAAGCCAAAAGATAATATTTCCTTAATGCAAGGCATTTTAATGCCTTTTCTATCATTATGTTCAGCCATGTTCCTTTACTTGCATTAAAATCCCACAGATTTTAAGGCTTTTCTGATAATGTTACGTTACACTTTTTTGGTCTCGATTGTTTACAAAAGAAACACGCATGGCTTTCCCCCTTGTAATTAAGGGAGGGAATAATTTATCTAAATAATGCCTTTCACCTACTCACCAACTTGTTTGTGACTCGGGGAAAGCATGTTTTCCTCACAGGTTGCCAGCAGAACCCAGTCGGCAACTCTAGGTTGGATTTTTAAAAGAAATACGTTTTTTTAAAAAAACAAAACCAAAGCAAGCAAGGTCTTACTTTTAGGTAAGAGAAAGACTTTGTAATTCTAGAAATAACTTTATAAATTAGGACAATTTATGAGGGGCAGCCTCAGGGACCCCCAGGAGGGGCAGCCTCAGACCCCAGGCCCGAGGCGGTACCCATGAGGAACTGCGTGCCCTGGCCTGGGCAGCCTCCGGTCACTCAGGAGGTGGGCAGGGGTCAGTGGCATAGGGACATGGGCCCAGGGTGGCCTCTGAGGGCAGGCGGGGGCCACTGCTGCAGGGGTGGCAGCGCTGTGAAGCCCCTGGGACACAGGGCTTGCTGCTGTTACAGCCTTTGCACAAGCCATTTTCAGCTGTCCAAGTCCAAGGACATGGAATGCAAACGTTTCTCTAACAGATATATTTTTGCCCAACACATTTTGAATACCAGAAAAATGTTGGCCTCAAAGCATTCAGTAAAGGTTTGATCTGGTAACACATTAATTTCCCATATCTTTTCTGCAAGTTTTCTTTTTTGTAGGTTAATTTCATTATGAACTTATAAACAAACCCTGTCCTGACTATGCTGTATTCTGATGAAGCTTCTCTTTCCAGCCTGAAGAACCACAGGTTATTTTTCTCCTTCAAAGAAGAGCACAGTCCTTTAGTCTCACACATCATACGTATCCAAAGGGATCACGCACACAAGCCTTTTGATGTGCAGGGGTGGCCGCAGCCCCAGAGTGAAGGGGAAGCTGCTGGCAACTCAAAGCCTGTCCCAGTGAATTGGAAATATGGGATCCCTTTAGATAACCCTGATTCAAAGCCATGGTTTAATGCAGGGAAGATGAAATGTACAGCCCCACTGCTGGGAAGGAGGCTGAAGGCTTTGCAAATTAACTTGATGCCTGCTATGTACGTGTTACAAACCTACACTGTTGCATGTCATCAGTATTTACTAGTGAGGGTAAAACCTTTTGGGAGGTGTGTGTGGCCATGGAGGGAAAGGACATGCAAATATTTAAGGTCTTTTTTATGGTCCTGTTCACATAAAAATAAGTGATTCCACTTTAAATAGTTATTCCAACTAGAAGTTGCTGAGAAAATAAACTGACAATATACATACTTCTGCAAAAATTCAAAGTAGGACAGTATAGGTTTGTCCTATTAGTAAACACACTGTACCTTATGTTCATTTATTTTAGAACATACTTAAGTGACAGATCAGACCTGTCACTAACTACAAACCATGGGTTTCTTCCACTGGATCCAAAACTTCTTATAGCAATTAGTCCATCTTTAGCACTACAGAGCTCCAGCCAGCAGGAAGCTCTGAAACAATTAATCTTAACTAAATACCTTTCTAAAACACCTTTTATAGTTCCTCCATACCAGGAAAATGCTTCACAGTAGGGTGGCCATCAGACTGCTGTGCTAGTAAGGAGAACACCCTGAGCACGTTTCACACTCAGCTGAATGCTGCTGGGATTGGAGTATTTTTGTTTGCCAGAAGTAGACCTTGATTCTTGCAATAATGCCACATCCCAACTCTAAGCCATAACCAGGGGAGTAGTAAAGGGAGTTTAGTGCTGGGGCTGAGGCGAACAGTAGTAGAGATTCTGACTCACTAGGTGACATGATCCCAGATGGAGTTTTGCACAGGTCTCACTTGGCCCCATGCTCATTATCATTCTGAGAAGCAAGACATTACAATGACAGTTAAGAGCTGAATGCTGCTGGAGTCACTTTAAAGCGTTTGGTAATTCGGGTGCCAGAGTAACACTAAAAAACAAAAATTGCAACTTACATGCTAGCACTGTCAGAGCCAGGCAGCTTCAAGAGTTCTCAGCAAACAAAACCTACCTGCAGCTTCCATCTCACTCCCTATACCGCACCATCAGTTGGGTAGGCCAGCTTGCTTTAGCTGAGACTCGCTCAGCTCCCAGGCTCTCATTATCTTAGCTTAAAAAAAATATATTGTATTATTCAGTGTACTATTTCGTTTTGAAGAGATAAGCGTCTGTTTTCAGTCTGGCTATTTGTAAGGAACTTACTCTTGGCTATAGCAGATGCTGGTTCCGATCCTGGAATTTACACACCCAAAAAGACTATGAAAATTTCAGTTAGGTCCAGAATTCAGAACAGGGTCACAGAAGAAATATGCAAATTTCTAAAAGTTCCAAGTTAATTTACGATCAAGCACCGAGAGCAGGTAACGGTGCAAGCAAATGAGACATGAAACCTATCCATTTCAACATTTCCTCTGGAAACGTTTCATAAAGCTGCAGGAGGCTGGAGCTCAGCCTGACAGGATTTGGATTTCTGTAAAATCAACCTAAATAGCAAAATAAATACTGCATATGAGGGTATTCTGAGGAAGCATCTAGTTATCTAGAGATAAAGCTTTGAATCTGAATTGTCATTTGATAGACTAAAATTCTGTGCTAATAGATGCAAGCCTCAATCAGAGAAAACACTAGGAAAAGGGACATTTGTTTGCTAAAATATCTTTTTTCATTCACATCTGATCTTGCAATCCTCAATTCATACTTCAGTCATTTAATACAAGCAAGATTGTTCTATTTCTGTGAAAGGTAAACAACACATACAGCTGAGATATTAAAAACTCAAGATCTAAAATGCTACCGCTAATTCAGGAGTACAGAGCAAGGGTGGAAGCACGATATTGACGGAGCTTTTTAATAAACACTTCTGTGCAATGTCAAGACAGCGTTGTTTATTCTCTATTCTGCTTCAAGTTTTGTCCTATTTGGTTTGTTTCTGAAAGGCTCAGCTTCTGACATAAGGCATTAATTGAGAACCTTAGCTTTCATTAAAAACAAAAACCAAAAAAAAACCCCAAAAAACCCTCAATAATATTCATGACTGAGAGAATAAGTAAACTTCAAAGACAGAAAACGAATCTAGAAGTGAATATTAGAAGAAAAACACTTTTTTCTTTATCTCCTAGTTGTTTACATAGTCTTCTATACTTAGATATTTTTTTTAATCCTTGAAGCAGCTTATGCTGAAATTTTACTTGGCAATTTTATTGCAAGTCATTTCCAATAGAAACAGTAGGAATACAAGTAAATTCATTTGTCAGTGTGGATGACCATATCTCAAAAATTGGAGAGATCCCTTCGGGTTCAAGAGTTTTGTTATTTTGCACTGTTCTTCATGTAGAAAACACAACAGACTCCAACAGTTACTCAAAGGAAGGTTCATAGAGTAGTTTAACTCGCCAAAAACAACAGCTTGCTACTAAAAACAAACAAAACAAGCCTCTACATGCAGTCACATATTGGTTATTTTTATCTTGTTGGTCATGAGAATGTTAGCAAACAAACCTTGCTTTCTTTCAACAAATTGTTTGATATACAGTCATATGTACAGAGAAATCTGTGTCCTTAAACCCCACCAAAAAGATGGAACATAACTATATTCACTTTCGAATGCCAAAATTCTTGATTATAAGCAAATCAGTAAATAGCATTAAGAAAATAATGCCTGATAAGCACCAGTTTATTCTAAGGTCTTATTTGCAGCACTGTACCATACAGTGTTCTCAAACAATGCTCAGACTTATGCAGCAAACTGTAAAGCCATAGAGATTCCCATCAGTAGAGACAATTTCAACAGGAAAAAACAGGGCAGCCTTGGAACAGGTGAAACAGGAGCTAATCATGCAGCTGAAAAACTTTGGGAAAGCCCATGAGCTAAATTACAACTGAGTGATATATATGAAAATAATCAGACCAAGCAATGCTGCCTACAGGTAACATTATGGTGTCTAGCATTATAATGTATAACTGTTATAATGGAAATATCCGGCAATTTTAGAACTTTGTTGTATTTCAAGAAATGGGGCTGAATATTTCCCACATTATCTGTCCCACACTTCCAATTTTTATTGGGGCCTTTCTTGGGGACACTGTATGAGAAGTATTTCAGCCATTTGTACAAATTAGCATTAGTAGAAACTTCTCATTTGCCCCTATTAACAAAATTCACTACACAACTATTTTCTTAAGCAGCTTGCTATACATGAGTGAGTGTTCCTTGACATCAGGAACTCATTTTTCACCATTCCTATGAAAATTACTACTTAGCTGTTCCCATGCAGTGCCTGAATGCTTGCTCTCCTGGCACTGAGCAGCTCCAGCCTCGGCTGTTGAGGCAAGAGGCACAGAAACGCAAGCGGTAACACTCTCTCACTGCTGGTTTTCAATGCTTCTACTCCTCTTGCCCAGGCAATATGGGGAGGAGAGCAGACTGGCAGGCGGGACAAGAGCCAGGATGAGAGAGAAGGAAGGAAGCACAGAATGAAACAAAGAAGATGCAGGTGGAAGACTAAAACCACAAAGTAACTTTATTTTTTTTGTTTCTACTGTCTTTGCTAAGTTTGTAACCTTACTGTCCTCCTACATATCTTTTGGGTTATAAAGTCAAATGCTTTACTAGATAGCTTTTCTTGGTCTATATTTATCTGTGCATTGTCTGACTTGGCAAGATGACCATTTAAATAATCATATCTTCATCTGCCACTGTGACTGTGCACAAAGCTCCTCGTATGTAGGAATCTGCATCTGCAGCATTCTTGGTTTTTAAATAATCATACTTGTGTCCATGGTCAATAAAAGTTTTCAATATAAGGTAACACCACACAAACAATGTTAGTTCAAGACCTAGGTATCCCTAACAATACTCCTTTTTAGATATAAACACCTTTTGTGGGATAGCTGTAATGTTAACAGAGGTGCAATGCCTTCCTATTATTTGGCACAACAGATCATACAGGCATGAGGAATGAAAAAAAAAAAATGGTACTTCTGCGCTGAAATGCTTTTTAGACTTCGGCATAACTAAGCCATAATAAATGCACGTGTACCCCAGATATCTGACTATCATGCCTGACATTCATGATGTTGAAGCAGCAGATTATTTACCTCAGCTATAACTAGATTTAGTCTACAATATAAATCCACTTTTCCTTCTGCTCACAAGACTGGCTTTAAACTGATCTGTGCCAATACAAGTAACTATGATGTAAATATCAAGTAAAATTTGGTTTGGCAGAGTTCCTCATTTCTCCCAAGACTGGTGAACTCTACAGAGCCATTCTTCACTACACATCACTCACTGTAAATTCTGAGTGCTACATCATATACCTTGATCTTCTTCATCTTCATGCATTTGGAAGGAAAACTCAATACATCAAAAACAGTGAGTCAATGCAATTATATAAATGACTAACAACACTATATATACACACACTTGATACATCATCCCATCCCCTCATCCCTCAAAAAAATGAGAAACCAAAAAGCCCACACACACATACTTGTTCTCGACCAGAATTTGCAATCTTTTGCTTCATTCATCCTTCCCTTTGGGTTTGAAATTGGCCTAAACAAAAGGATAATGACACTGGATATGAAAATCCAGTATCTTCTTGCTGTTACACAATTAAAAATCTAACAAATACTCTGTATACTTGAATTTTCCTCCTGATGTCTCTATTTGCATTAGCAGCAGTAGCTCTGAGCCACATCAAAGACACCAGACCATTTTTAAGCACCTGGGAACTGCTGCTAAGGTCATGCCTGGTGCTATTGCACATCACCTACTGCTTCTAGGAAGCAGCCCTTTTTCATTAACCCTTAGCACTCCCATTTTCAAAATCTCAGGGTCGTGGTTCTTTTATCAAGTTTATACTTGCATTTCTGCAGCTTGTATAGCCACTATGATATAATAAATGACTAATCAAATTCATAGGCAGTAGCCTGGGAAGTGAGTGGAGTAAAATTAGGAGAGAAACCTGTAGTTAGTTAATCAATTCAGACCCAGCTCTGCATTCCAAACAGTTGTTCCGACTTCAATGAAGTTGGCTTTGACACAGCTAATTAGCACCAAACCATGCCAAATCAGGGCCTCTGCTACTTCAGCAGTGAAGGTCTGATCAACAGAGTAATTAAAGTGCTTGTAGCCATCTTATGCTAAAACTAGTCACGTGAACAGAATAGCTGCTGCGTGCTTTGTGCTGCAATTATGATGCAATTATGACAGCAGCTACACATCTGCAAGTATTAGGTATTTTTCACATAGACCCTCTGCAGGAAGATCATTGGATAAAATCCTTTGGGTGATACCCATTCAGTCTAACCACAGGATAAAGCAAGATATGCGATTGTAACTGAGCTGTGAAGTCGCTGTGCTCATCTCTCATGGCCATCGCAGAGATGCAAACAGGCAGTCTGCCCGCCTGAAGCAACGCCATGCTCCTGCAAGAACAGACTCCGCAGCTTTGGTCCTTTCAGTCCCATGGACACTGCAGGCAGCTGACCATTCTAGGTCATCTCTCCTGAATGAAACATTAATACATTTAAAAAGCTGATTAGTTGAACTGACCCATCTTTTTGTCAGCTCTTCAGTCTAGCTTCAGAAATCCCATAATAGGATTTGCTCTTCTGCAGCAGTTTGCATAGAAGCCCTGTAAATTCAGTCCAGAGGGCTTTTACTACAGTAAAATAAGCCGGTATATCATTTCACTGCAGGACATTTCAAATACAGCAAAAGTATGAAGAGTACCCAGATTCAGCGTTGATTTGCAAGAGGTCATATGAACATGATTATTACTCCTATAAAAAGCACATGTGTTGTAGCAAATTCAAACTGCATTGCAGAACAGAGCAGGATGAAAGAGGGAGAGTATAGGAACTCTCTCACCAGCTTCCTCACCCACTGAACAAAAAGACAGCAGCCAAGAAGTTAGACAAAGTAAGCTCGAGGCTTATATTTGGCAGCTCATCTCCACATGCAGCTCCATTTCAGAGCAGCAAATGAAGTGCCTCCGGTAGCACATTTCAATCCACAACCTGCACAGAAATTTGCTGGACTCTGCACAAGGCTAAAATTTTCCATTTTCTATTTCAACCTTTCTTGATGTTTTTCTTAAGATGAAATATATGTAATAACTACTGAAAAAAAAACCAAACAAACCAACAAGAACCACACAAACAACAAAAAGCACCTCACTCACAGAATCACAGAATTGTGGTGGTTGGAAGGGACCTCAGAGATCATCGAGTCCAACCACAAAAAAAAAAAAAAA
>JAOQGH010000051.1:18046918-18143221 GCA_025769975.1 Gallinago jamesoni
TTTGTCATAGAAGGAGATCAGGTTTGTCAAGCAGGACCTGCCCCTCGTGAACCCGTGCTGGCTGGGCCTCATCACCTCACCACTCGATCACCCCCCTCCGGAAAACCCTGGTGACATTTCCTTTGCCAACCTTCAGTGTCCCAAGTCTTTAGAACAGGTACCCGAAATTTTGAATAACATGCTTGTATATATACTTTATGCTGTTACAAATTTGCATAAATACTAAACCTTTGAAAAATATCATGTAAATGAAACCTAAAACCTGCTGGATGGGGGAAAGCTAGTAAGGGGGGCAATAGGAAGTGTTGTGTCCCTCGTCTGAAAAAGCAGGGCTAGACAAAAATTCAGAAAGAGGAAACAAGGTTTTAAGAGATAGGGAATCACTGTCAGAAATGACCAAGACTTTGAAATCTGGAAAAAAAGTCTAACAGATATATGAGAGATCTTCAAAAATATTAATGCCACAGAGATAGTATGGTGAGATGGCTCGTTCACCATCTCTTTCAGTGCAAGAACCAAGTGGCTTCAAACGAAGCTAACAAGCACCAGACTCCAAACAAAAAGGGTTGGGGTTTTTTTCATACAAAAGTAGTAGAGATATGAAACTCCTTGCTATAGGTCACTGAAGATTTATATGGATTAAAAAGAAACTGGACACATTCACAGAATAGATATATGTCAGCAGTTACTGACTACACTGACACTGTATCACCTCAGAATGTTTCTGCATTAAAAATTCCTGGAGCTGGGGAAAAGATGTTGAGGATGCTGGTCAAATACGTTTGTCCTGTTCTCATGCTCTATCCTAGATGTTTACTTTTGAATTCTGTTGGGGGCAGGACTTTGGGCTATAGTTTTTATTATTAAAAAAGAATTAAAAATTTTCAAAAAAATCTCTCTATATGGTTATTTCCATGCTGTTATCTCTCAAGTGACCGTAAATCATAAAGAACAAGCAACATGCCTGTTTGTGAAGTCCCAGAGATTTAAAGAAGTCCCAAATTAGACAAGACTCTCTAATAGAGTCCTGGTTTCTATCATCTTATATTTTGTTATTCTTCCCAAAGGCTTGTCTGTCCTGACTTTGCTTCTTGCACACACCCCAGTCTCAAGAACAATAAGGAGGAAAGGAGAAATGTGGCATGGAGTTTTTCAGCCTACATCCAGTGAGGTCTCATTATATCAAGGGGGAAAGTCACTCTGCCTAACTTCCAACTGTTATGTAAAGGAAGCAACTTGCCCAACAAAACAAGGAAAACGAAGCTTCAGTAGGCTCTCCCAGACAGTGATTCAGAGTTCAACACCTACTCAAAAATCCTCTGAAGGTGTTTCCATCTCTACTAGGCAGACTAGGAGACAAGCTGGCAAACACAGAAATCCAAGCAAAAGGGCTAAATTTAGCCAGATAAATACCCCTTATTCTGCCGATTGGAAATAAAGGCAGAGCCTAAAGAGAGAACTATCAAATAAATTGCTAGTGATTGCTTTTAGACTGCCCAGGAATGATGGTATTTTATCACATCATCGCATCTAATAAACAGAAAATCCAATTGAGTCACTCAGCGGGCAATTTGATTTGATTTTTCGTTTCTCTTTGATGCTTATAATTCCATTTTATGTTAGCAGCAGAGAGTGTTGGGCTGTGACAGTGATAACAGATAATCTAGTAGTGCATATTTTTGCCTAAATCATCATGACAGTAGCAAGTCGTGATAACCCCTAGCAGCAACAAGGACTAAAGATGAGACATTCTCATAGAGGCTTTTGCAGCATTACTGACAACACTACACTGCCACTCTGTAGAGTTCAGATGGCATTTTTTAGCATAATAGAGCAACCTTCCTTCAGTAAAATGCTGATGTAACTGAACTACTCTGCAGCTCTGGAAAGCCTGGATGGGCTTATTTACATAGGGCTTAATGGACTGAATTCTGCACCTGTATTCCCAAAAATTGAAGCCTCCATGTAGATTCTCTCCCAGTTTTACTGTCATTCAGCAACCTTTGCCTTCTATCCTTCTGACCAAATATAAATTGCACGGATTAGCTGTTTTCACAGCTGTAGGAACCACTTCAGCTAATGGTTATCTAACCTTCACAAGCATAATAGCACTCGTATCACAATCCAGGCAAATACTTCACACAATTCCACTCAATTCCTCTTGTAAAAGGCCTTGAATTAATGTAGGTTCATAATTATTGAAGTATATACTTAATTGTTTTCATATCGGTCCTTTCATTATGATACTTTTTCAGTCTCTCTCAATTAGGCTCAATTTAAATGTTTCCAGCTGAAGCATCCTAAAATAAATACTCTTGTGACTACTACGACATGAAACAATCCAAAGCACAACATAAATGTTGCAGAATTTACCTGTTTGGGAACACAGAAGTAATACAGTATCTTGAACTTGGTAGTTAAATAAATGAAGTTATGCCTACTTGTCTCCTGCTGTTTTAATTCACTGAATACTCTGTGCTTCTGAATTATGGTACAAGGGCATCTTGAACTGCTCTAATGCTGAAGGGCATTGCCTGTCCAATGATCTAAAGCACAGGAACAGATTACCTGCAGCACTTACTGAAATGTTGAGCAGTGAGAATTTTTAAGAATGTGTCGGACAAACTGCTTCTGACAGTTGCTGGAGTAAAGTCGACTTTACTTTCAGACAAACGGATTATGTTTCATGGTTTTGCCCAGACCTATTTTGTAGAATTTTCATGGCATAGCAACATTTTAACCCCAATACAAAGTTATAAAACAGCAGCAGTTTGGATACTTTGGGATTTGGTGTGACTATATGGCCTTCTGAAATTCCTTCCAGCCTGAATTATCCTTTGATTCTCTACATAGAGATATATATAAATTTCTATATGTCAAACTGTTCCCTTCTGTACACCACTGTGTCACTGAGGTCAAAGCATAAATATGGAGAACTATAGAGGAGACTGGTATGTACATGACTACATATAAACATGGTTCTTCTACTGAAGATTTCTTACCCTTGATCTTGGCGTGCACATGCATCCCCCATCTGTTTCTGTCTATATTGTGGTCTGTTTATACTCCCCCTCTATTTCTCCATATTAAGGTCTGCTTATACACCCCCTCTATTACCCCTCTACTTCTCTCTCGTGAGAGCCCACCTAGGGTACTGTGTCTAACTTTGGAGTCCTCAGCACAGGAAGGATGTGGTCCTGTTGGAACAGGTCCAGAGAAAGGCCATGAAGATGATCAGAGGGCTGGAGCACCTCTCCTTTCCTATTAAGACAGACTGAGAGAGTTGAGGTTGCTCAGCCTGGAGAAAAGAAGGCTCTGGGGAGACTTTACAGCAGCCTTCCAGTACCTGAAGGGGGTCTGCAGGAGAAACGGAGGGGGATTCTGTGAGGCAGTGTAGCAATAGGACAAGAGGTACTGGTTTCCAACTGAAAGAGGGGGGATTTAGACTAGATATCAGGAAGAAATTCTTTACTGTGAGGGTAGTGAGACACTGAAACGGGTTGCCCAGAGAAGCTGTGGATGCTCCTTCCCTGGGAGTGTTCTAGTCCAGGCTGGATGGGGCTTTGAGTAACCTGGTCTAGTTGGAGGTGTCCCTGCTCATGGCAGGGGGGTTGGAACCCAATGATCTTTAAGGTCCCTTCCAATCCAAACCACTCTATGATTCTCTCATCTGTTCTCTTTTCCTCTGGAGAGCACCACATCCTAAGAATTTCAGTGGACAGTTCTATGTATTTAGAATTTGTCCAAAATGTTTTATCATCATGAAAGATGTTCACATCTAACTGAGCTGTATTTACAGATGAAGATTCAGAACAATGAAAAAAATATTTGTTTGAATTTTAGTCTGCAGTAAAAGTAACAAATTGGCTGCTACAGCAATTAACTTTTATGTAACTGACTTTATGAGGCAGTAAACACTTTTCCCAATATATAATGGATTATGAGTATGTAATGCATTGAGTTGGCTCTAAGATCTCAACACAGAAAAAAAGAAAAAAAAACCTCAAAGAAATTATCACCTTTGAAAAAATGCAACATTCCTGAGTTCAATCTTCAGTGTAACTAGCTTCATAATGTGACTAGTATAAATGAGCGTTGGATAAATGGTGTAATTTACATGTACTTATAGCATGTTATAAACCCACGCAATAAAATTATTTCTTTCTCTAGAATTTGCTTCTTAGCAAACAATTTCTGACAAGAAAAACAGCTTCATGACTCCATAAGAATGAGAACGTTTGGAAATTGCTTCTGGTGACAGACAAAATTTAGCTATGCCCACAGCACCACTAAAACTTTAAGGCTAGTCTATTTCTTTCCTGAAACTTAAGGGCTACATAGCTGATATCCCAAAGAAATTTAAGTTAATTTTCTTCTTCCGTCATTATTATTATTTCTGGCTTTTTACTCCTTAAGTTAAGGAAGGATTTGGCAATGCTGAGAACTGAATTGACATGTGAAAAACATGCAAAATGCCATACTTCATACAAAACAGAACTCAGCCAAGTTTGAGTTTCATATGAACTACCATTGTTCGTACAAGACAGAGAGGACTTCCCTCTAAATCAGATGGCATCAGTAGCCTTTATATCCCAATCACAAATCAGCCAAGTCTGAGCAGTCACTTCATTCTTATGTTTATCTCCTGCTGTTTTCCTTTAAATCAACCAGAAATTAAGAATGAAAACAGATCTTGCCTTTAGATTTGTTAAATAAGAAATTTAAAAAACCCCACATCACAAACACACAAACCAAACTTAAAAGCCAAAATTCCAGTATTGCACACATAGCTGATGCCACTGGCACATATGGCATCAAAAAATTACCTTTTTGTTCAGTGAATGCAGGCTCTAGACACCTGTGTAATTGTATAGCATTACGTGCATTTAAATTATTCAAAACTGAAACTAAAGTTACTGAATGAATTTTTAATGCAAAAGCTCCGCTGTTGCCATTTTCCTGTAAATTATAATTTTAAAGAAATATGCCAAAACAATTGTCTTGTGAGTCCACCTACAAGAATGAATTCGTAAAGACTTTAAAGACTGTTAATGTAAGCATCTTGACAAGCTTTAAATGACTTTATTAAGGCAGAACATCACAGTTTTTCAGAGTTATTTCATAAAAGGAAATGAATTCTCAGTTTAAACATGTGGCCACACTTGAAAGGAAAAGGAACTGAACTTTTAGGTGAAAACAATAAAAAGAACTTTAAAGAACCAACTGAATTAGAAACACAAACTGTGAAACAGCTGCTTCCAAAGCTTTAATAAGTGACTTAGACATTTGCATCCACGGATAATTCCAATGTAGAGATATACTAATCCTTCAGAAAACCTTTTCTGACACCAGGGCAACCATACTGACAAGCTTTCAGACATCCTTCCCAAATGCTAGTCACTAGGAAAGTCCTTCTAACTTCACAGGACTGAGAACCATGACCACATCACTTGAGTCTTTGAAAGCATTTGTACAACATGTTGAAAGAATAAGAGATAGGGTTGATCCTAGAGAAAACATAATTAAGTATCAATGTTCATATTCCACTATGAGGAATGTGATATAAAAACTGTATTATGATAGGATCTTACACATGGAACGTAAGAGGGACTTCCCCCACCCCCATGGTTGTCTTTTTGATGAAAAAAAACAAACAAACACCCTTTAACATCAAATCAAAGGCAATGCGACAATCAAGACCTTGTGTGCATAAATACATAGTGAGAGCCCCTCATCACATGAATTTCGAAACTTTTGATACTTGACATCTGACAGAGAAGGGTTTAGGCAACACACACAAAAAAAGAGTTTTGCTGTTCCACTGAAAAACAAGATCAATAAACTACAACCAAACTTAAAATATTTGCTCCAAGAATCACAATAAATTCTTAACACAAATGTTGGATTTGAAGATAATTATACCAGATATCAGATAGTATGTATGCAGGTATACATTTCAAATACTTATATTTATCCATAAATTTACTGATGTGGCATCAGATTAGGCATCGCTTATTAATGTGCATTTTTAATGGTGTTTGAAGGAATTGGAATGACACCCATTTCTCTACTCTTCTGCCCTGTGTTTGAATGCAGCCTATGAAGTATAAATAGTATGGCTGTCCCAAGAATTTCATAAAGCAGTCTCATATATCCAAGTAGGTAATATTTACTTTGAAGACTCAAATCACGTCAGGGAAATTTAAGAGAGTTCTGCCATTGATGCTGGAGAGGGCAAGACTGTTGTGGATTCAACAACAGAAAAATAATCCTAATAAGCGTGGGGCCTGGTAACATTACCTAATGTTCAGCTTTATATAAGGAGTAGGGGAATGGTTGCCTGGATTTCAGCTTGGAAGACTGATAATAAAGAAATCTGAACCTGTACCATGGAGCAGTGTGTAAGTGCATATTCCTGAGGTCTACTCCAAGTATTTTATAGCTTGTCTATATAAAGCTCAAGCAAAAATGTGTGTAGTCAGCATGGAGTAAAATAAGGAAGTAAATCATTCAGAGAAGCAAGACACGGTATAATTACCATTAGCTTAGCCTTTCCCTAAGGTTTAAGAACCTGTAATTGAGAGCCATGGGAAAAAAACATCAAAGTAGGTCTAATTTTATCAAGCTTTAATTAAATTACTGAACTAACTCAATTTAACAAAGCTAGTTTTTCATGACTCTACTGTTATTCCATTTTGGCTCTTTTTGTAATAAAAGTGAAATGCAAGACTTACATTCAGGAAATTACTTAAACATACCTTAGTTGTAACAATGGACTACCCTTAATGAGTTCTGCACATGCTTTATAGAATCTTGTTGAAGGCTGATTGAATAGTTGCTTTAAAAAAAAAAAAAAATTAAAACAAAAGAAAACAATAAATGACTAAATCTGAAAATTGAAACACAGGTACCAATCTGGGTCTATTCCCACTGAGACAATACAAAAAAGAGCTCCACTGCTGCTGAGGTTTGAGCTGCTTGGTGGATCTTCCAGTTGTCTGAATTGCTTCCAGAAACATGCTAATATGGCAGATGTCAGAGAGTTGCATGAGTGGAAGCTCTGTTGTGCTTAGCAGGAAATTTTAAGTTTAAAATTGGATATAAATTTTAGGAATCTGAAAGCAGGTGGTACTTAGATTTGAACAGAATTGGAAGAAACTGACTTGAGTGAGAGGAAGAGAGAACCCTCAATACAAGAAATCGAAGATCAGAATAGGCTCAGCCTCCCATCTTGCATTCAGACCACTAGTCACACTGCGTTTATTACAGTCTGGTCTGGGCTTCTTGCATTTCCTTCTCTAACCAATAATCACTATTGAATTGAAAACAGGGTCCCTGGAAAGGTGCATTGAAATAGTCCACTTATTTCTGAAGTATGTATGTTTCGGAAAGCCAAAAAGCTGCAAAAGTCAAATAGAAGCTCTGTCCTATTGTACAATCCAGCTCTCTGGTAGGAGTTATGAATGGCATTAAAAATTAGATAAAGGAACAGGTATTGTAGTAATACTCTGTCCCTACTCAGCCATTCCCAGTGACAGATACATTTAAAAAGACTACAGATGTCATCAAGAGCTGGAAGTTGAGATGTTAGCGCACAATTTTCAGACCACACCATCACAATTTAAAACTAAAAAATTATACATGATAGTTAATGTCAGGAGCTATACAAGGAACTTTGAACAAAATATCCCCCAGCAGGTGGCACGGTCACTAAATCCAAAATCAGTGTTAGCACTTCTATGTACACATACCCAAACCAAGAACATAGGTGCTATATGGATAGGTTTAAAGTGCAATGAGAAGTCAATGCAAAAGGAGTCTGCTATCAATTCACTGTTTGGAGGACATCTCAAGAGTACTCAGGGACAAAGATGTAGACTGGATTAATTACACTAGTAACATCTGTCTCCTAAAAAAAAAAAAAAAAAAAACCACACACACCACAAAACAACCTCTTTCCTTGGGCAAATGCAGAGTGCAAAAAGGATTTGCTGGCATGCAAGCATAGCAGTATACATAAGGAATAAATAAAAAATTTGGAAAGCGATTTCTCATGGATGCACTGTACTCCTGTATAGATATGAAGCACGTACACATACACAGTGTAGTTCTATGGTGCAGGAGATGAAATCAGAAGAAAGAAGAGGTTCGATTTATGAAGAGGAAGAAAAGTGTTAATCCTGCAGAAAACCAAAATTAGTTTGCTGTGCCTATGAAATGCCTTGCATAGAATAAAGCATTTTCCAGATTCCAAACCAATTGGCAATTCGAATTCTGAAGGTTATAATTAAAGTCCAGCTTCACTCTGCAAAACGAAGAGGACCTGGCACAGTATTTTTCATGCTTTTAGATGAACAGGAGAGTAAATATGACAGTATGGCAAAGAAAAATCTACAGAGAAAGATAAAGGTGAAACAGTTTTTAAGATTACTGAAGTATCAATTACTGACTGACAGATGAACTCCCAAAAATCCCAGTGGGGCAGTATGACACACACTATGAAGAATGTGAATAATGCTGACTGCTCTTCCCCATTGAAAATATAATACAGGAAATGTAGGAAAAGTCATGAAGTATGTTGGTAAAAGCCAAAGCTACATGTGATAAATACCAAATGCAAAATGAGTGTTGTTTTGTATAGAGACTTCAACACAACTCTTCTGAGGCATTCAAACTTTCCCAGTGTTTTTTGAAATTTTAAATTGTCATAATTTTCAAATGAATTATGCAGTAACTTGATACAAACTTCAGTCAGTAGCAACACTGCAACATTTTACATTTAAACTAACTCTTAAAGAATAACAAAACCTCTTCTTGATTTTAATAAACTTAAAATGAGATATGCATGACAGATATTTTTACTAATTCATTTTCTCATCATTTGTGGTCTTGATTTCTGTTAATTCTACAAAATACTTTTCCCTAGATACAATATTTTCATTTCAAAAACAAATACCTACTATACCTACTAATTAATTACTTTTTTTTTAGGCAGTCTAAATTCTAATGCTTCCTTTGCCAAAATAATAATAAAAAAAAAAACCTTGCCATTGCTCATCTACTTAAAAATAAATACAGCTCAGCTTTGAGAAAAGTATAATAATACTTTTTTTTTGTCAGACCCTTTTCCATATTGTTATGTACTTTCACCATCAGAATATCAGCATGTAAGAATAAATTTCTGAATAACAATCTTCATATTACCTGTAGCTCCTTAAACAGACCCAGTCTCCATTTTTTCAGACTGAAAGCTTATTACACAGTTTTATTGTCACTGAATTACTGTGGCCTGATTGAAGTTTCATGATATGACTACACTGGTGATGAGTCTCTAGAGACTATCACTTACTGAGAGACCAATCTAAGTTTCAAAGACAGCAGAACTCCTAAAAGTACATAAAAGCAGTGCAGCCTAAGCCTATGATGTTATCCACACACTGTTCAGGAGACTAAAACAAAAACAAAAAAAAAAAAACAAACACCACCCACCTCCAAAAAAAACCAAACAAAAAAAACCCCAACTCAACAAAATCAACCCAAACCTACACCAAAAAAATCCATCAAACAGAAAAAAAAAAAAACAAACCAACCAACCAAACGACCACACAACAAAAAACCACACCTAATGAAGTTAGATTACAAATTACACAGATCTTGATTATCAATAGATAGAATTTCTTGAGACGACTTCTAAGAGCTTTGTCTTTCAGAGTTCCATTTCATCAATTTGAATAGCTTCTCTCTCACATAACCAATTTCAATTATACTACAGAAATCTCCAAATAATGCAACAAAACCCTCCAACATTTACAATGGCTTTCTCTGGTTATTGGCTTTATCTTGTTTGTTCATACTAGAACAAACTAATGACAAACTGGCATCCAAACTTGTGACAGATCCCTTTCTACATCAACTGAAAGACTAACCTGGACCTACTATTGCAGACTCACCAATTTTTACATTTCTTTCAGAGAGGATAACAGTGGCATTGGCATTGCTGTATTCTTAAAACACTAGAAAAGAAAGTGGATTCTTGACTATATATGTAAATTAGAGTCCTTTAATAGCTTATAAATATGAGTTAAACCTCAGAAATGCTTATCTTTGGTCGTCTTTCATAGTAAACATGTTCATTTTCAAAGAATTACTAATTCTATACTAAAGATGAAAATTCATTCTGGACAATGACCGAAAAGCGTTAGGTCTTGTAAAACAGTTTCTTTCAAAGTGTACTTTCTTATTGGTAAGCAACGGTCATTTTGCCAGTTCTTCATGGTGAGGGCCAAATATGCTATTTACCTGGTCGTAGCACTTTAGAAATGCATTGGTGCAACAGTGAGCAGAATCTAATCCAGTGCACAAGTTTAGAGAGGCTTCCAAGATGTAGTAATTACTTCACACAGACAACCAATAAGCAGCTACTAGGAGTCAGTGAAAAAGTGGTAACAATATCTTCAGCAATTAGGAAGACTTTACCCATAAGCCAAAGGATGAATTCTGCTGCTTTTAACATTACCGTTTCACTTCAAAAACAAAACTAAGGCTAAATATTAGCTGTAAGTCCTGCAACTGTCATTCCTGAAGTAGGAGAGCCTGCATTATTACATTCTCTCTCAGTGACCTGAGAGACAGGAACCGAAAGATAGATGATGCTTGTCATACTTTCAACTGGCATTTCTTGGTGCAGGCAGTAAAAATGCAACCTTTCCAGCGAGAACCAGACATACCGTGTGCACGCCATGTATGCAGCCTGGGCACGCAGTGTACACCTAACGTTGTCACACATTATGCTTGTAATGATCAACCGTGTAGTACATTTTTGACAAACTGAATGTTTCTCAACATGTGCACTGTAGGAAAGGCTGGGGCTTCCAGCAGCCTGGGCGAAGCTGAGTACAGCAGTTCTTGATGGACTGCACAACATACATAAATATTAGACAGTGAATCCACCAGAAAAATTCAGCAGCCTGGGGAGATTCCAGGCAAAATCAATGCAGGTACATCTAGAAGTGAGATCAAAAGCCCTGACAATTCTCTGAGGGAACCAACCACATATTAGGCTTGTTTCACATTCACCTCCTTCCCTGATCTATTTATGCACTTTTCATGCCTCTCTGACAAAGGACTTGGAAGAAGCTGTTCACTCAGCTTCATACCTAGTGGATGAAGCCCTTCAAATTAGTGTAATCCTTAAGTATATTATAGCCTGCTAATAAGAATGGTAATCCAAAAATAAAATCTAAAGCTTCAGAAGGTTCATGGCCACATACACAATCTGTCAGGGGAATGCTCTAGTCATCCCAGACAGTCTGAGACTGAAAAAAAATCTTCCCTGCTGAAGCTATGCCATTGCACAAAAAGATTTTGAGAATCAATGGGTTACCAAGAAACCAGAAAGGGAGCAAAACTCACCTGGGAAAATACAGCCTTGACTCCATTCCATACTCCCAAGCTAACTATATATTTTATTGAAAGACTGTCTTATGTGCTGTATCTGAGCCTACAATCACGAGTCTGTGAGGCAATGTAATGAATTTTCAATTAAATTTCATTTCATTTCAATTTTCAATTTTTCATAGTCAATTGCTACAAAAACATGCATGCAAACACACCCTAAAGCCAAAACAACTTTTAAGTGCTTAGAGCTCTGCAGACTATTTTCCCATATCAAATCACATAACTTGCAGATGACATTTTACTACACCACAGAAAGATAGACTCTAGTTTACAGCAGAAAAATGCTACATTCAATCCCACCTCATGATTTTCACATCAGAATATCATAATCTTACATTTCAAAATAGCATCAGCATTATATTTGTATAATTTAATAGTCTAGTAGCACAGACATTGCTATCTGGACCAGTTTTTAATATAACACCTACACAGTAAGGGTCTGTTCCTTCCTTCCTGTTAGCTTACCATCTATTAATTCAATGTCAGAGCCAAACATCATTTATAGCATTGTGAAAGGATATTCTCATAAGAGATTGAGATTAAAGCATAATTCCTTCTCTTATTATGCTGATAAACCCAAACCTAATTGTTTCTCAAACAAATAAAATCCATTACTAATTTTCTCACTTTTCATATAGAAAATGGGACTGGAAAGACACTAAAGAAGTGATCCAGTCCATACTCTAACATCAGTGTACTATCAACCCCATTCCTTACTGATGGTTTCCCAGCCACTCCCAAGAACATTCCGTGATAGAAAAGTCACAGATCCCACAATAATTTATTCCAGTGATTAACTCTCCTTAGCCTTCCAGTCCTTCAACAAACCCAAATTTCTTAAGACTCTGAGAATCCCCAAGTATTGTCATTTGCCAGGACGGCAGACCGTGACAATGCCTTAACCACAAATAAAGAAACTTGGGGGGAAACAAAAGAAAACAAACAAACAAACAAAGACCTGAAAGAAAACAAACCCAAACTATCACAAAACAGGATTCATTAAATATGTTTATTTAACTTACCCATTTCTGGGATAAATTCACAATATACAAATGCAACTTCCTACAGACAAAAATCATGATTTGCCATTTCCCTTTGTATCCCTCTCTTCCTCTTTACCAAAAAGAGCCAGGGGAGAGGAGGGGGAATAAGGTATTTCAAAATTCTTCATGAAAAGACAAAATTTTTTTTATTATTATTTCTCTCATTCCTCTTAAAATCATAACCAGTTCATTCTATTCAAGTGAAGTTGCGTTGAGCATCTACATGAATCTCTCATTTCTCAAATATACTGTTCCCTAAATGAGTCTTCAATTATATTTTTAAATGAAGCACTGTCTCCAGCTAATTCTGCATTTACCAGTTATAAGTCAGATGCATAGCAGAAGTACATGTGCTTTGCTTTATTTTTATTGGTTTCCTGTATCAAAACTGAAACACTGAAGTGCAAATTCACTGACAGAAGTCAAAGAGCACATATTCAAAAGCAGAGATTTATGCAATTAAATGCCTGTGTTCATACACAGTCATGAGATCCTAATTTTGATTGTTCATCATAAAAAGAAAATTATTTCAGGACCTCACAAAGCTCTAAACACTTCCCCTTCTCCACAAGACCAGAGAAACTCTTTCAGTGCTTCTTCAGAGCTATAAATGAAATTGCCTTCTTGAAACCTTCCCAAAGTGTGCCTTATTGTTTAAGTTATGCATCTGTCTTATTCCTAGGTTACCCTACAAGCAAATTTGCATTCAAAACTGTTTAAGGTCTTTCAAGTTTAGGTTCTGATGCAATCATGGTTCTTACGGATATCTCAAAAAGATATCCCGTAACTGGCAATTTTACAAGCTTCCTGAGAAAATACAAAGAATTTCTGGTGCAAGGACTGTGTTATTTAAACTTCCTCCAGAAAATAAGAGCAGGTCTGAACTACATTAAAGGGACTGTGCAGAAAGGCTTTCATGCCTGTGGCTCAACTGTACCTGTTACAGTGGAAATATGCATTCAGTTTAACAACTGGTATTTATTATTCTGGAAATACCATTAGCTACTATGGGGATGCAAATTGATTTCATGGTAATTCTGAGACAAACTTTTAACTCTATAGGATTTTGTACATGACTGTAGGCATCTATTTACAATATCCCCTCCTGTAGCTATTTAAACAACTGTACATGGTAATTTAGCAGCAGAAAGTATCAAAAGACAAAAAAGTCGCTGTTTTCACATTTATTTAGGTCCTTCTGACTTGCACAAAGGTTGCTAGCTATTTGTTATTTGCTTGAGAGTTCAGCCAGAGAAGTCAAGATGAGATTGAAAGACAGTGTACAGTCAAGAAGAATTACTTATTTATTATTTTTTAACTGGTAGTAGCTGTCCTTCTCTTTACATACACCTGTGTTTCATTGTCAGTATATCTTGTCTTTTTTTTTTTTAAATAGATTGCATGAGCAATTTCTCACATTGCATCTCATGAATATATAATCCACCCAGAAAATTAACACACAGCAGTTGGTGTATGCTTACATGAAAAATCTACCAAAAACGTATATGACTTTCCTTCACATTTTAATTGTATGTTCTCACCACCTGTGGGATTTTAACACCTCAATACCCATCTTAGCACACAGAACACCATAGCTAGAGAGACCCCTATCAAATCAGACTTTCTGCATTATCATTTGCATTGGTCTTTGAATTTCCTTTTTCAGCCTCTTTTTCTGACCTCTTCCAATATTTCTTGTTTTCTGCTTGCCTGTCCACATGAGGAAAAATTGATAGCTCTTATTCATAGCTGCAATGAGGCCTTTGTAATATGTCTTTTGACTTGACCTCTTCTTCTAGGAACATAACTAATACAATTCCTATTTAAAAACTAACTGTTCCCAACACTTGAAAATTTCACCCAAGTGAACAGTCAAAAATATGAAGACTGTGGAAAACACTATGCTGGATAATCCCAGCTAGAATTCAGAGAAAAATTCCAAAAATAATTTAGTAATGAAACATTCCAGTGATTTTCAGGAAGAATCAGAATTCCAGATCCCATTTTCAATAACTGTTCAGAAGAATTTTAATATTCTATATGTATTCTCAAAACAAAGCTGACCCATATAGTCACAATCTTTTATGTAAGTAGCAGCACTTTGAACAACCTCTGGATTTGTTGGAAGGGACAAGGACAACAGCAGTTGTACAGTATATTCTCACAGCTCATATGACATTAAGTTTAGAA
The DNA here is from genome assembly GCA_025769975.1 of Gallinago jamesoni. Taxonomy (NCBI): domain Eukaryota; kingdom Metazoa; phylum Chordata; class Aves; order Charadriiformes; family Scolopacidae; genus Gallinago; species Gallinago jamesoni. The sequence continues at coordinate 18,061,609 of JAOQGH010000051.1, forward strand.
GCTCAGAGAACAGGGGGAAGCCAAAAGCATTTTTTCATCTTTATCCAAAGACCCAGGACAGCATAGATGAACTCAAAGAGCATATTTGCTAACACGGCTCCTTCTGTCTACTCTATATGCATCATCACCTTCAGATGCCTAAAAGATTTCAGTTAATGCTACAGCCAATGGCTCATTGCCTACCAGCTGGTTATTATTATCAGCTTCTCTCCTAATTCTGAATAAAAGTGAGTGCATTAGTTTTGACCGAAGAGCAACTAAATATTTCAGTTCCAGTTTATTGCAAACACTGGGTTCTTTCCCTGTGGAATCACACAGTTGAGATCACCTGACCTAGTCAATTATAGGAGCTATCTTACTGGAGTGACACTGACAGCAAACTATTCAGAATTTCAAGTATCTAGGAACAACTTAATGTTCTTGATTTATCTTCCAGAATTTAAATGCAATCTCCTGTCTCCTTCTCTTCTCCCATGTTTTCTGGGAATGCAGGTAGGCTGAAAATAGAGTGTAGGTTTGGGAATTAGAGAGAGACAGACAGACTGAAGTGGATTCATATTTAAACTTTTATATTAACTTAAAAATTTTGAGGTTATACTAGAAAAAATTCTCTTTGTAGTTACAGAATTATATATATAGATGAAAAGTAAACACAGTTAGCACTCATGCTCTATTGTAATGATCTGCACGTATTAAATAGGGGGCCATGTCATGCGGTCTGGAGCTAAGTGATAAACTGTACTGATTGTTCTCTTTTGACTACATCCAACAGCTATCTTTATTAGGCCATCTTCCTCTCAAACTTCTGGCCATTGCCAGTGAGAACTTTGTGAGCTAGATCTATTCTAACTGAAATTAAAATAAGTCATGCTACTTATTAGTTGCAACACATTATGACACCTCTTCAACAACAGTTTGTTAACAGCCCAAATACTCATCTCAAAGGGAAAAGGACTTTGATTGATAGAACAAGAAAAAAAAGAAAAAAAAAGAAGAGGTATGGGACAAGAAGCGCTTTGTCCAAAACCTATTAACATGTTAAAGCTAACTACCCAATCTTCAATAAGAACAGTTTAACCAACGTAACTCCACAAGCAAAATGCACCTGATACTTTGGGTAAAAGATATGTGTCCACCTATGGTGTCAGAACTCAACCAATGTATTGGACAGCTACATAAAGAGAATTATGCAGCCTCATCAATAACCTGATAGCACGTGAGGTAATAAATTTTGCATGATAATCAACTGCACAGTAATAGAGCAAGCTGCAATATCCATTTCAGTAAACAAACATCTAGTAGACAAACATAAACAACGTTATATGATCACTATTTAAAAAAAAAGTTTCCCAAATAACTACACAAAACCCATATAGCACCCATTTTAGATTCCTTGAGAAAGGGAGTTACTTTAGTTGTACAAGAATAGTTACACATCCATCAAGCCTGTAATCTGTACAAACACACCAATTGCACAGCAAACATGGACAGAGAGGATAAATACAGGGGCACCAAAAATATTGTTTAATTAACACCAGTGCTCAAAAGCCTCTATTATTCTGGAAATATTATGCCTCTGTCCAGAAAACGCTAAGAAGCTGAGGGCTTTTTAGGTCTACTTTTGTAAGCATGCATTATGTTCTAAGCTTTCCACCTCTGTATTTCAAATGAGGAGAGTTTTGTAAAAAGCAGCTCATAGGACAAGCAAAGGGAAGTGAAAAAGCAAAACCCTGTTTTCCACAGTCCCCTTACAACATTGATGTATTCCTGAAAATAACCATCCCGTTACAGAATCAGTATAGACTGCATAGATTTCCTGGTACAAACCAACTCACGCATAAGCACAGTTTTTGAGGACAGTTTCTTTACTGCAAGTGAACAAAACTTCAAAGCCTCGGAAACACAGAATCACACAAAGCACAGAGTCGCTGGGGTTGGAAGGGACCTCTTGGATCATTTAATCCAACTCCCCTGCTCAGCAGGGCCAGCCAAAGCAGGTTGTCCAGGGCTGTGTCCAGAGGGGTTTTGAATATCCCTAAGAATGGCTGGATCCAAATCAAAGTCTCAGTGTACGTTTGGCTCCCTCTGCCTTTTCAGGGATGATTGACATATTTTCTCATGTGACAGTCAGCTCTGTTTGGTGCTATTGTTTCAGTTTCTGTCAGCTCCAACTGACAACTCTGCAGCAATCTAGTCTATTCTGCCTATCTTCCCATCAGAAGAGCTGATTATTTATTTTAAGTAGTCCCTTGGAATTTTTACAATAATCTAAAATCTCAAAATCTTAAGGCGAACAAGTGAAATAGTCTGTATCCTTAAAATGTAAGAATATTATATTATCTGGCCATGACTTTCTGCTTTCCAGTACAGGAACAGTGTCCTCAGCTGACACGTAAAAGACAGACTGAGCTAACTAAAATGCCACAGTATTCTCCTTCTGTTGCCAATTCACATCTAAAAGCTGAGGGAAAAATACACTCCCAGTGACAGCTCTGAAATAAGTCAATGTGTGACAGTAATCAGTTCTCTTCTGTCAAGTCAAGTTCCAGCAAAAAGAATTGGTTTTTTAGGCTATGTGCCAACATTGTCAAGGAATAAGAACAATGGCACAAAGTGGTACTTGGCTAGTTCCTTCAGAAAGAAAGACTACGGACTTTCAGAGAACAGGAGAGCTGGCTGTCATAAACGAGGAAGTTTCTGGTAGGTTGTGACAAAATCACGAGATAATGGCTGGCTCAAAAAGGTGGTGAGAAACGGTGAGAAGCAGCAGTAGAAAAGCCTATGTCCTTACAAAACAGGTTTGTGGAGTTTTTACAGATGATGGAGCTAGACAATTAGGAGTGACTAATGCTAAAAGAAAAAGAAAGAGAAAGAATTAAATTACAAGACAAGAATCAGAGGACTTCACAAGGATGTGATAAAAATCAAAGCGAGAACCAGTACATGTGTAATCTCCAAGCTATCTGCCAGAGTAAAGGACAGATGAGTGGCAATGTCTATGATGGAAAAACAATAGTTCAGTAACATCAGGTCTGGGAACAAAGACAATGTAAAGATGAGACTGAGCAACAAATATCACCACCTCTCCTTCTTTCTTTTTCTTTCACAGGGCTCTTCCCCCTGACAATTCACAAAAGCAAACAATCTGAAATTAGAGAGCGAAAAACCTGTTATGAACTTCTGGAGTGCAAACATCACTGACAGAAAATGGTCATTTCCCTTCTCTGAACTGTCCCTTAACTAGAGATCTCTGTCCTTTTCCTTCACAACAGAAGCAAAGCATCTCAACAATACTGAAGAGGCTGTTCTGAAACTCAGATTGAGGAATGTGAAAAATATATCTATTTATCTTAGAACAGAATAGTTGAGAGGGCAAATGTAAAAAAAAAAAATAATTTAAAGGGAGTAGAAATAATAAGGGAGAAAATAGAAAAGATGCAAAGAGAAAAGAATGCATGCTGCTAGGAAAAAGGAGAGTAACGGAAGAGATAAGGACAGGAGGGGGTGTGAGACAGTCCAACAGAACATCTGTAGGCAAGTAACATCTGAGCACCTTCTGTAAAATCTGTGAAGAAGATCTGTAAAATATAGTGTCACAGGGGTAAGTTAATATTAACCACCTTACCCTTGGTGGTGACAAGGCTTAAGTAACATAAAACCATGGAACTAAGCAAGGGATACACAGAGTGGAGAGAGACTGTGATGCTCAGGATGTGTCCAAGGGAAGGCATCAGAGATGTTAGTTAGATATTTGAGCATATTAATAACCGAAAGAGACAGCCGTGTTGCGTTACTGGTAGCGTCTGTGAGTGCTATGTCTATGTGTGTCAGTAGAGCCAGAGACAACCCCACGATCAGCTGTACTCTTTATTGTTAGTGTTTTCTGTTCAGAAAAAAAAACCCAACAGTCTGGATGAGGTCACACTGCTTTAAAAACTACCAGAATTTAGACATGAGCCATGCCCTACTCTGTGCTCATGGGGCCAGTGAACTGTCCTTAACCAGCTTTAACTAGTAGCCTAAATGCAATCTATGAGACACCCAGAGTCCTGTGTGGACTCAACCTGAAGTAACTGTAAATATCTGGGGCAGAAGAAGAGCTTGAACATTAGCAGTGACAGAAAAAGGATAAGATAACCATAGCAAAGGAGGAGCACACACGATATAGAACGAGGAAGAACGTGTGAAAGATTAGAAGCTCAGTAGCAACAGGACTGAATTTATCAGAAAGAGAATGCCGTGACAAGAGAAAATAGGACACTTAAAATACAAAACTGGAGATCTGATGCAAGGTCGTGTAAAAACAACTTAGACAACTGATGAAATTGATGTAACTGCTCAAGTGGCAGCTGATAGAAAATATTAAGCACTACATGGGTAGATCAGTGGTGTGTATAAGAGAAGAGCTGATGAGAAACAGTCTCAACAGGGTTGAGGGACACAACAGACCTGGGAGTCTGAGTGACTCCAAAATATGCGTGCATGGTGAGAGCTGGGAAGGAGGAAACAGCATTACAGCCTGTTTCCAGGAAAGAAGAGAAGCCAGAGGATTGGAAGAGCATAAAAAAGGTATGACACGGTGCTGGGCAAGGCATATCAGAGGGGCTGGCATTCAAGTACTAAACAGAGTGGGGAACATTACATGCAGACAACCAGTTTCAACACTAACCTGTGCTTGCATTTAAGCAGGTAATGTGTCTGGTTTGTCTGGGTCTGGATTTCAAGACTTTCTACTCACTCAGAACCTGGAAAGATTCCTCAGGTCTCTATGCTGTTAGATGGGCTGGCTTTAGGCCAGTGCATTTCAAGTGCTGCTCTAAGAGGCTGCTGTGTCTCTTAATTTGCTCAGCTTTTCCATTTTCCATTTAAAACCCAACAGTTCCCGTTGCTTTGATTCCCATTTACCTTTAACCACCACGATGTAGCTGTCAGCCTTGCCATCTCTTCTTTGTTACTTCACAAGTTGACAGATGACTTCTAGGACAGCAGTTAGCCAAAGTCTTAAGAGGTATTTCAGAATTAACATAAAACTTTCTCCTCTTTGCTTATGCGAAAGTCACCAAGAGCAAACCCTTCAGGTAGAGTTTCCTAACAATGAAAAATGTTGGTTCAGTAGTTAAATGATACTATGCCTCTGGCTGCAAAGTTGGTTTAAGAAATTTCTGCACTATAAATTGGAACAGAGAACAAAACCTGACTTTATATATAAACTAATTCCCTCCACATGCCCCAGGCCCTTCCAAAATTCAGTAAACTTCACGATTTCAAAATGTTGTGCCAAGAAGAGGGAATAGCAAGGTGCAGGAAAGATACATGGATGACGCATTTAAAAGGAGAAACACCAAACCTTTATTCAGAAGAAAAAGATGGTTGTCAAAATGTGGATTTAGTTGCCTTTTGCACCTGCTCTTTCTCTTTGAATTCACTCAGCAAATTTCTGAACACAGTAATGACTAAAGACCAGGGCTCATCATACATCAGTCAAGCTTCTAGCAGTATTTGTGGATTTATATAAGCTCTTGCTATGGTTTTACTGAATTCCTTTGTTCCAATTTCACACCCAAGCCAAAGGATTCCTGCTGAATCCAGAAGGCTCTGTGCTCACTGTAGCTCAGGGTCCACAAATAATTTATGTTTGCACCCTGCACCACTCATGACTCAGATGCTCTTAATCTCACCTCTTCATGGCTAGAGACCAATTCTGATAATTGGTGCTGCACAGATTCCCAGGCGTGGGTGCTGCCAAAGACAACATGACAAAGCCAAGCCACAAGACATTTAGTATTTTCTTGAAAAGAAAAAAAAAAAAAACAAACACACCCCCCACCCCCCCAAAAAAAAAACCCTGCTGCAAGTAACCGTATAAACCAGTAGCTGAAAAGACCTAAGTTGTAGTTAACTAAGGAGGCTTCTTTTCAGAATTCTCCAGTCTCTCATCTAAGACAGACAGAAACCCCCGTCATCTCAATCACATGGTTTACGGGGCTGGGGCTCTAAGAACATCATGACATTCATAACGAGCAGTCGGCAACCAGCGCCTGTTTCTCGCCAGAGTCACCCAACACCTCCCTGTCGCGTCCCAGTTCCCGCACCACAAAGCCAGCACACCACCAGCAAACTTCTTCAGCCGTCCCGATCCCGGTGCCTCCCCGCACAGCGCTCCAGCGAGGCAGAGATCACCCCACCGGCTGCCCTCCAGCCCGCCGCCCGTCATGTCCCGCCCGCGCCCCGACTCTCCGCCAGCGCTTTGCAGGTGCGAAGGGTCCCGCGTCCCGAGGTGCCGCTTTCGGACCCGCCGCAACCCGCACCGCCCCAGGGCGGGGAGCCAGCCCCGCTGCCCCCGGGTGCGCAGCCCCCTGCCCGCCGCCACCGCGGGAGCCCGGCCGCGAGGGAGGGACGGAGGAGGCGGCCAGGGGAGGAGTGAGGCAGAGGGCAGGGCCGGCGGGCGCCGCAGCGCGCCGGGACCGCGTTCTCCCTGCCCCGGACACCGCCGGAGCGGAGGGTCCCGCCATGGCCGGCCGCCCCTCGCCCGCCGCCGCGCCCGGCCGCCCCCCGGCCGCCGAGCCCAGGTAGGGCCCGCGCCCCCGCCCCTCCCCGCGCGCCGCCGCCTGCGCGAGTGGGGCTGCGCCGCGTCGCGAGGGGCTGCCGCCGCCTGTGGTGAGTAACGGCTGCGGGTGCCGCCGCTCCCCGCCCGGTGAGGAGCCGCGCTGGCCGCCCGCCCGTCCCCGCTGCCGGCCCGGTGAGTAACGGCGCTGGGCGCCCGCCCGTCCCCGGACCGGTGAGGAGCCGCGCCGCCCGCCCGCCCGTCCCCGCTGTATAACGGCTCGGGGCGCCCGCCGGTCCCCGGCCCGCTGGGGAGCCGCACCGGGCGCCCGCCGCCTCGGTACCGGGGACCCCCGCCTGGGCTTACCCTGGCACGGGAGGCGGGGACCCCTTCCCTGCGGGGTCCCTGAGGGCGGTCATGGAGGAGCAGGGACACGGCGGCGGGGCGGTCGCGAAGGCACCGCACTCGGCTTCTGCGGTAGCCGGCGGGGAGCGGGGCCGGGTGGCGGCAGGGAAGGCGGGCGGCAGCCGGCGGTGCGGGGCCGCTGCCGGCGGTAGCGCCCGGGCCGGGGCTTGGGAACGGAAAACGGGGCACCGCGAATTCGCCTTCGTCTGCAGAGGGGCGGGGGACGTGCTGCTACCTGCCAGAAGGTGATCAACCGCCATGGCTTTACTCCTACACCTAAAGCAGAAATTGAGGGCTTTTCTTTAAACAGGAAATATATATATATAATATAGGTTTTGTGGTCTAGTTTTGCTATAACAACTGGTTTTCATACCGTAGCCTCTTAAGAGAGTCAGTAAGTTAATTAGTGCTTAATAAAATACCTTTAGGATATTGTGCTTAAAGGCACTTCGATGCACATACACTACCCTACTAAATCATATTCTCTCACAAGGAAAAAAACCCTAAAAATCACTGTACTTTTATTATCCCAGCTCTACGAAACATGTATTTATAGCACTTAAGAACAACGGATTAGAGCAAAACTTCCTTCAAGACGGAAATTGATGCACAGATAAGAGCAGCCTACCGGAGACACAAGATGTGGTTAAGCATAATTTTCAACAATCACAAGTAAATTGCATTTTGGTGATAGCAAGAAGACAAAAGTATTATAAAAATTGTACCGTTTAAGTATGATACAGACTATCAGAGATAAACAGCATTGATACGAATTATTACAGTTCGTTTAGGTTTAGTTTCTTCCAGTGCTGCATCCCAATGAGTGGTAAAAATGACAAAAATAAAGTTCGGAGAAAACACAGTCTTAAAAGGAAGATAGTGAAATGATACAGAACTACCAGAATGCTCAAGAGGAACTGCTTGGAGGAGGGAGGGACAGCGACACTTAAGTGGGTGATAATTACTTACAGGAGTAACTGCTTTTATTTACTTAAGGAAAACAAAAAGCTTTAAAGCAACCCCTCAGAGTTGCCAGAATAGTGTTTTATATCAATAAACGTTTACTGACCAAAGCTTAATAATGTTCTCGCACTTTGATCTAAATTGTCTGATCTAGAAATAGCCCTTCATGATTTTTTCCCTTGTCGTTTCAGGGTGAAATGAGCAGTCTTAAAGATATTAAGAATAAGATAAGCTGCTGCTTTCCTTGTTTGTGATCTTGCTTTCATTGTTAAATATTTACCTCCTCATAAGCATACAACCACCTTCTAACTCAACACAATTGTTGTAAGGCTTTTCATAGTTGTATAAAACATCACTTGAGGAAACCAGTCCTACTCTGCTCCAGAGCTCTGCCATTTGGTCATTTCTTCACCCCAGCTAGGCCTGTTACCCAGAAAACATTTGTCTATTTCTGTAGCAAGGCCAAAATTAATCTTGCTCCTGTGAACAACATACCTCTTTCTTCCTGATGAGTGAGAGATTTTCTTCCTGTAGTTTCAGCGAGTCAGACTTCCTTGCACTGAAAACTTAAGTCCTCTTTTTCATCTCTTTTATCTCCTGCAGCTGGTATGTTGACAGCTGCTTGTTAATCAAGGTAACCCTTTCTTTGCTGAACGACTATGTAAGCTTTATACTATCTGTCTGTGAATGCGGGTCAGAGGACTCTAGGAAAGAGGTCATTACAACAGCAAGAAATTTCCTCTGGCCATTCCTGTCTTCACCAGGAAACTTTGGGGGAAAAAAAGCACACACAGGAAGCCATGGGACAAATAACTTGTCCTCATACACCCACAGCTCATCCTGCTCATTATATAATGGGGCAACTTTAATTGGGAACTACTTATGGCAGCTGTTGAGAAATACAAACAATGAATGTTAGCATTTAGGAATTAGCTTTACAGACCTTTCCAAAGAAAGTTTTCACTGTCAAACTGTTATAAATCAAATAGTATTTTGCATTTTCCCTACTGAATCACTTCAGGCATTGGCCTGTGGCTATTCACACCTATGTTATTCATGTAGACCCATCTCCTTAAACCAAGGCCACAACTCTGCACATCTTCCTGACTCTATCATACCCTATGATCACTGCCTGAGTTCAGCATAAACTCAGGATACACGTTAATTTCTGCTTAATACCTCCCTTTGCTTTGGCTTCCCTATCTGAAGGCAAAACATAATCCCTCGATGCCTGCAGCCACTGTGGAGCACAACAGAGCAGGCTAGTGGCCTTTGGCCATTCACTGATAAATTAATGTTTCTGGCAGTAGCTTTTTGCAGTGAATTCCCCTGGGGATCAGAGGAGCAGCTGCAGAGAGCTGCACAGAACTGGTAGCTGTTGCTTTTTCTTCAACCAGCTACAAGGCATTTTTGGTGCACATTGCAGTTGGGAAGCTAAAACTGTGGACTATAATGATTTACTGTTTTTTTTATGATGGAAAAAGAGAACCTTAAACATACCAGTTTGCACTTTGCCTCTTCAGGTAAGAGGCAGGAGGAAAAATACTTTTTTTTTTTTTTTTTACATATGACCCAGGAACTTCTGTGCTTTGGTCCCCTGTGTAAGCCACGACTATTTGGGATCATGCTGCACAGCTGACTAAGGAGATATAACCACTCTTTTCAGTAAAACTGCAGTTCCTCTGCTTAAGCTTATTTAACTAAATCTATGCATACATGCATTTTTTAGCCAACCCTGTATATCTGAAAGTAGTCTGAGCTGACAGAGTATTCAGACATGCCTTGTGAACTGGCACATGCTTTCAATGCACCTTTTGTGTGAATACTGGAAAGAAAAGGAGGAATAATAATTGTTTTCCAATTCAGACTTAAAAGCAGGAGTGAGGTTTATAAGCAAAGTTAGCCTGAACAGTAATTCGAAAGAGTTAAAATGCATATCCACTCAGCAGAGCTGAGAAGTAGCAGGTTTTATATTTTAAACAATGAAAAGAGAAGCCCAAAGAATTTCTGTCTATTTCTGAGAAACTTACTCTCTGTGTAGTACAAAAAGTTTTGTATCACCAGCATGAAATGAAATATCTTTGCTACATCTCAGTAATACCTGGCATGGCAGAAAACTTAGACACATAGAGCACAGTGAATGGTGAAGAAAAGCTTTTCTGGTTTTATAGGGTCCTGTTGGAAACCAATCATTTTTTCCATTTGATGAATATGCGTGGGCTGACCACAGATGCAAAGAGGTAAGACCTGGGCTGCATCAAAAGAAGCACGGCCAGCAGGTCGAGGGAGGTAATTCTGCTCCTCTGCTCTGCTCTGGTGAGACCCCACCTGGAATTCTGTGTCCAGCTCTGGGACTCTCAGCACAGGAAAGACATGGACCTGTAGGAGAGGGTTCAGAAGAGGGCCACAAGGATGATCAGAGGGCTGGAGCACCTCTCCTATGAGGAGAGACTCAGAAAGTTGGGGTTGCTCAGCCTGGAGAAGACTCCAGGGAGACCTTGTAGTGGCCTTTTATTACTTAAAGAGGGCTTATAAGAAAGATGGGGACAAACTTCTTAGCAGGGCTTCTAGTGAGAGGACAAGGGGTAATCATTTTAAACTAAAAGAGGGTAGATTTAGACTAGATATAAGGAAGAAATTTTTTACAATGAGGGTGGCGAAACACTGGAACAGGTTTCCCACAGAGAGGTGGTAGATCCAAAAACGCTATCAAGACATTTCTTACCAGCAGTAGGCAGTAGGCATTGCTGATAGTGACTTACACAGTACCACTAATGTCACAGACTTCAGCTGACAGCTGCTCTTGTGGTCCAGCAAAGCAGCTCAGATCTTGTATAACAGAGAAAACAGATTTGGTGGCTTTGTATTAAGATGTTTTTAGGAATGAATGAAATAAAACTTTGATCCTTTAAGGAGACAAAATTACAGGCAAAGATCCAAATTATGAAGTTCAACAGTCATGGGCTAAGCTAGAGATAACCGTTTCTTGGAAGAAATAATTAAAAAAATAAAAATAATAAAATTTTTAAATCCCAGAACTCAAAAAAAAAGCCCTAAAAATCAGAACCAAGCATATAAACCAACAGGAATCAGTACTAAGAATTTGTTTTGAAAATTTTCAGTGATGAATGGAATGAAATAAGCAAAGACAGCTACTTTGGATGTAACAGGTGGTATTTGGTGATACTGATCACATAGCTTACAGACCTGTTCTCTATATTTTTCCACCTCTGTGAGTAAAAGAGGAACAAATGTATTACAAATCATATTTAAATAAAAGAGGGCAAATAGAGAAATCTCCTGAACAAGACTGTTAATGTTAGAAGTTTCATTATCATTATCAAGATGACTGCATGTATTAGTAGCTGGTATCACATTTGAGGATGAAATTAGTGTTTCTGCACTTGTGCAGAACCAGTACTGCAATCCAACCAGAGGAATCAGCTTAATACTTGCTGGGTATGTTTTTCATTTGCAAATTAGCATACAAATTTACCAGACGTTTTGAGTGGAGTGGCCAGAAAATTTATCTAATGCTATGGCATTATGAATACTCAGTACTTTCTTACAATGTCAGTTTGATTGTCAGTGGTGGGAATTCTTGAAATTACATGCTGCATCCTGTTTTCAGGGGGAATTACTTTAAACAGTTCATTAATCTGGCTAACCTGTGTTGTCAAACATAGACAACAATTCTCAGAGATGTTTTCCTTCAGTTAGGTCAGGGGAGAAAAAAATCATCTAAAACTAGAAGGATTGTCAAAGGTCATAAGTCTGTGGATGAGAATCTGATCCTTTGAGGAGGGGGACTGTGAGTGACAGGAGGAGGGAGACTTGCAGAAGCAATGAAGAAATTAACTACATAATTTCCATGCTTTGTTTTACTAACCCAATACACACTATAGTGACAAAAACCTATTGCTTATTTCCAGATTTGCATCTCCACTTTTTCCTTTATTTTACCCATCTCATCTAGTTTGAATCCTTTAACCCATTCTACCCTAGCCTTCCACATGAACTTCACACTTCCTTTCTGGAAAACAGCCATTAACCTCCTCTACTCCCATACATCACTTCGACCCTTCCTGACTGCCGTGGCTGTAATAGCGTCAGTCACTCTGTTTATTGTTCTGCCTATATGTACCAACTGCTCCTCTTCATTATTCAGTCCTCCTTCAAATGTCCTTCCCCCAGGAGTGACTTGAGAAACCCTAACAAGTATCAGTAATAACAGTTTGATATATCCATAATTTGTTCCTATGCTATTTATTTTGTATATGATACAGGCTATGAGCTCTTTTCCAGTAATCATTGTAAGCCCACTTAAGAGGTTAGTAGGGTTTTGCCATTTCCTTCCTCAGCCATACATGAATTGCTTGACTCTTTCATGTTACATGTAGTTAGGCTACTGAGTAGGAGAGAGAGAGAGGCATAGTTAGGCTGGTGGGAACCTTTATCTGCACTGTGGTTGAGGAACCCTTGCTCTAAAACCTGCGTCTGGTCGCATCCCATACAGCTGTCATTCCCTGACTTGGGTCTATAAACATTGTAAATTAGAAAAGAACAGTATTTTAAGCTATAAATGGCATCTGAACAGTGAGAAATCAGAACAGTTAGTCCAGTATTCAGACAGCAGAGCGTCTTGTGTGCTAGAGGTGCTGAGGAACAGGAACAGACAGATAGGAGAGAGAGGCTGAGAGAGCTCACTCCAGTGAGGATATTAACCCGGGATCTCAGGGGTCCCAGCACTGAATCCCTCCAGGTACGCTGCTCTATGTCACAATTGTTCAAACTCATCTGGAATGCTGCAGCTGCCCCTCAGAGACAGTATTTAGATATTTACCAATGGGGAAACAGCTTCAACATGAAGGACCAGGAACCCAAGCGCTAATACCCAAGTAGTTTTGAGCATTCACCCAGAAGTGGAAAAGGCAGTTTTAGTTTTCTCTCAGACGAAAAATGAATTAAGCTTCTAACGAAAACAATAGCTTTAATTACCAACTTATGGGATAAAATGCAGCAGCAGCTCCCCTTCTCCCTGCCTGTTGTGCCAGCTACTGGCTGGTGCTGGCTGTGCTCTCTGGGGAGGAGCAGGAGGGGAAAGTCTGCCTAGTACCAGTAGGGACAACGCACTTCGAAACCTCTTACATATATCAGGGCCTCAGTGTCAGAAACTTGTGTGGGTGTTTCCCCAATTTTTTTAGCCACCTCTTTACTTATCAATGGATTAGATAGTGCTTCAGTCTGCAAGTACAGTACACATTCCCTTCCTCCTGCTTCACAAAGGGGAAAAAATTTACTGGATATTTCTGGATTTCTTTTAATAACAAGCACAAATTTAGTATGTGCAGGTTAATATTATGATTGATAGGATTTATTTGGTCCCCAGTATAAATTTTAAACCTCCTTTTTTTAGTCTTGTCAACCTTGGGTTATTTTCATTAATCTCTTTAGTTTCCCTCATTAATTTTCTTCACTTCAAGACTTGTCTGATTATTATTAAATATCTGGCTGCTGCCAGCGCCCATGACACAGAATAGGTAGTCAGTGGGTTTTTATCAAAGCTATGTTTTCTCTTGGTTGTGACATCACAATTTATTATATATCTAATTATTTTTGACTGCTATATAAGAAATCTTCCTTTCTAAATCTTGAGTTTAATTTATAGCTGCAACAAAAACCCCTAAAAACCTAAAAAGGACTTTAAAAAAAAAATCTATCACAAAACCTGATGCTGCAGTGCACATTTCCCAGCTAATGAAATTCAAAATTGGTCAACAAGTCCTGCATATCCCTCAGTGATCACTTTTAAGACTGGGACCTACCCTCTGTGCTATATTCTGAGCTGGGCCCATGCACTTGCAATAACCACCTTCTGAGTATTACAAGAGTTTTTTGTTCTCTAGAAAAGTTTTGATTTATTTTTTGGATTGCTGAAAAGTCGCAATTCATTGAACTAAAACGTCTTTGTGTTACAGTAAAACTTTTTAAACGTGATAACTGGCTTTCCCAAGGATACACTGGACACCCATGTGGTGGGATGTTGTATAGAATTAGTTACTTAGTGGCAATTATGTAACCAGTTAGGTTTTTTCCTTGCATGGAGGTTAAGTTTCTTGTAGTAGCAGCACAGGGGGTGTGTGGGGTAGCTTTCTGGATTGAAAATTTGAGCATAATCCTTCAACCCACACACAGACTGTTGTAAAAGCATTTCAGCAGGCCAAAAGGGGCTGCAGTGCATCTCTGTGCAGTAACCTGAAGTTATTTTGTTACTGTAGTTGCACTTCAGCAAAGTCTCAATTTACTTAGAATGTCCCATAGAACTGGATTTGTGGTTTTTTTCAGCAATATAAAAAGTTAGGTGATACTCATGTAGTCTTCGTGAGATTCATAGGTATCAGAATTTCATATACCAAGCACTGTGCATCTCTACAAGTAGTGGAGCTCTTCATTACATGCCGTGGCTCTTCAGAATATTAAAGGAAGAAATAGGTGTCTCTTAGTTTTCAAAACTGTGTTTAAATTAGGTCTGAATCCTTTTCCCTCAAGATTAATTTATAATGGTCTGTGCTATTTCAATTTGAAAAAGGAAGAGATCAAATCAGCAGGGTAACAGTTCAAGAATGTGCTTATAGATTATTCTTCTTCTATGTTGTCAAGGTAATGTCTTCCTTCTCAGTAAAAAATGTGTATTTACCATTGTAGACATCCAATAAAAATTAATAGCTCATTGATTTTGAAAAGGAAAAGATTTGCATGTTGTGGTGTTGAAATGAAGAAGCCATCATCCTCAAAAATTCTGGAATAAGACCCTCCCCCCTCAACTAGAAAAAAAAAAAGTTTCTTGGATATGTAAAAATACAGAAGTAATAGCACAGCTATTAAGGAGCTTAGCTATATGGTCACATTGCACCTGCCAATTACTGTGAGTTATGGTCATTTGGCACTTTTGGATGCATTACAAAATACATAAATTTCATGCCTCCATTTATTTTTTTTTTAAAAAAAAGAAGCCTGGATAAGCAAGTGGGTGTGATACAGATGGTTGAGTTAGATACCCTTTCTGTTCATCATGTGCAATCCAACCACGTGGTCAACTTCATGGAAGGATTTACTTTAGGATTATTCCCAAACTGTGGTACAGGTAAACTTGTCTGTACCTGAACTCACATCTAATACAAACACCTCTATCTGCAGGGACCAAGCATGAAAAAGAGCAACTGGCATCAAAGACCAATTTAATCTCTCTCAGGGTCTCTGCAACCAAATCTCCTCTTGATTTCTGACTGGATAACTGAAAATCCATGTCTGTCCATGTCTGATCTTTATTTTTGTGTAAGGTGTAAATGCAAGAATTCTAATTTAGCAAGTACTCACATAATCACATTGCAGGTAACGATAAGGTTATCGAGAGTTTTAGCTGAGCTCAGTTGGTAGTACAAATAGTCCTGCTGGACCTTGTGCATCTTAGCGAGAACAAGTCAAGCTTTTCAAGCCCAGTTATCACAAGAGTTTCATAGTTACTCTGAAGGTCATTGTAAAGCAGTGGCTGAAGAAGGTCTGCATTTTATCTACATCATACCATCAAGGGAAAAAAAACCCAGATTAATTAAATTGATAGCTCATTGATCTGATTCACCTTTAGATTCTCAGAGATAACATCCTACGTTCCTTACAGTTAGAAAGGCAGTAGATTTTAGGGGATAGAAAGAAGAGGGATTTGTCTTGCCAAAAAAACCTCAATCATAATTTCTTGGACTGAAATCTCACGCTTTCCTTATGCTGGTATAATGGAGGAAAAAATTGAGAATGTTGCCTTTATACCTACTACTCAATCTTGTTAACCACATTACAGTCCATGGAAAAAGTTTCACATATTCAAATAAGCTAAACTAAAGACAATGTTTGTAGTGTCTTGATAGAATTATACAAAATCATGTTTTATCATATTGGTAGCCAAGATAACTAAAGGCAGCTTCATTTTTTAAAAAGCCCATGCTTTTAAATAAGTTGTGTTTTGAGTTTGTTTACTATTAATTTGTGTTTCTTTGGAATACTAGTAGCAAATCAGAATTGTTCACAAATATTTCAGGCATTAAATAAGATTTGTTGTGAATAAGCAATAACAATGTATTCTTTGGCATTAAAATAACTTCAGAATGTACCCTGACATTTTAACTAGATACTTTAGGAATATAACAGCAGGTGATCATAGAAACAATACTGGATTAAAGAGAATAGGAAATTTGTGTGAATATTTTAGATGAAGATTCTTATTTTTAGACTATCGTTTTACTTTTCTGGTATCATTAGTTAAGGTAAAACCATATTGGTTTCTGAACACTGTTATAATCCTAAAGAACATTTTGAAAGATTTAGCAGGAATCAAAACAAATTTGATTTTCTTTCAAATAAAATGTGTTGGAAACCAGAATAGTGTTGAAGAAATAATACACATACTAGATAGGACCTTTTGAAAGTACTTTAGATATTGTTAAAGTAAAATATTTGCCATAATCAAATGGAGTTTAGTAGAGACCAACATCACAACTGCATAAAGCAATTTTGAACAACTGTTTTCTGAATATATAGATGTGTTGGTGAAGCTGCCTATTCAATGAAATGAATGGCAATAATTTATGAATTACCTTCATTTTTAAAGCTGCAGAAATGATTTTACAATTGGGTAGTGTTATTTCTGAGAACTGAGGAAGAAGGGTAGACTCTCTGTGGAAGAATGTCTCCCAAAGCTTCCAACTTTACAGCAGCAAAATCTTTGTTCTCTCAGGGGTCGGTGGAAAGGAAGAACTCAAGTAGGCAGGTTCAAAATACCTACTTAGATCTTCTGTTCTGCCAAACAGGAGATCAAAATGTGTTTGGTGGCTTGCCAAAATATCTGTAAACCACCATTATGTTGAAGATTAGGGTAATCTGACCATTCCACTTTACACGCTAGCTCCTTCATGAGTTGGAGCAACTGCACAGGCTAGCATGTTTATTTGGTGATAGGAGGGATCATTCTGCAGTAGCAATGTCTCCATGTTATAAAAGACTTGGCATAACATCAGCTCAGCTAGTAGTATGCCATGCATATTCCTGATAATAGGATCACCTCACACTATTCTTTCTCCCTCTGCTCTGATTGCCTTGTATCTCAGAAATGCCCCCAACAAAGAAGAAAAAAGGAAAAGAAAAAAAGAATTGATTAGTTCTGTGGCCTACTGGTGGCTGTGGAATCTTCAGGCATTTGTAATAAATATTTCATTATAATTTCTTTAGTATTCAGAAACATTAATTTCTGTGATATGGAAAAATGCATCTTCAACTACACTATGCTGAAGTCAATTCTAGGATCTCATGATTTATAATAAAGAAAACTGTATAGCATGGTATTATGGCCTCTCAGCTAGTCATATACATACTTTTTTTTCCAAGACCTCAAGCTTTTCTATAATTCAGATTCTGTGTTTAAAAATTTGGTTTCCCAATATCCCTCTTCACTAACAGCTTTGTTCTTTACCTTTTCTAAAGTGGCTGAAAGTGATTCTGCGATAGTAGGAAATTCCCATGGTTCTCCCTTAAATATCTGGGGACAAGACAGCCCTTTATTAATCTCAGATTTCCAAGCCAGATTTATTATTTCTGAAGAGAGAGCTGGTATAAAGAATTTCAGAAAGTCCACTGAACATTAGAAACACACCATTCAAAACATGAAAGCAATGTTCACCTTCTTATCACGCACATAATTCCAAGTACCTAATGCATTTCAATTACACTTTTACAGTCTATTTGATTTATAATCAATCTAAAGAGGAAAACACTGGAACAGCTGCCAAGTTTTGATTGCTACATGCATTTTCTACTCAAACAAAATAATGACATATGCATTTACTTTTAAGTTATGAACATCTTTATCACATTTCTCTTCCTTTCAGAAATACCTAGTGTCTGTTTTTAATTTAACAAATAAAAAGCTTTTATAGAGGAGATTTAAGATCTTTAAAAGGTAAACTTTATGAAAATTTGTCAGATAGTGAAATACTTAATTGCACATGCTGCATTTTGAGGCTTCTTTTGTCAGTAGTTGTCTCTCGTTCTAATTCTTATAATCAAAAATGCGTGGCACGGGTCAATGACAAGAGCCGGGTAAGAAACTTGACTGTTTAGCTATATAACACAAACAAGATGCCAAAAATACTTAACAAACTATTTAAACTGGGATTAGCATTCTCCACATGAAATCACCTGTTTCTTCCTATGTCATATTCCACTGATTTTCCTGCCCACCTGGCAGGCAAAGGGATGAGAGGAGCAGTAAGAGAACTAAAGTTGTTTGTTAGATAAAAGAAACAGTTAAAACAGACTTTTAAAAATTACCCAATCATTTATGGCATGAAAACCCAATTTATAACATCTTTTACTTCATCTTGAAAAATGATGAGAATTTCCATTTCTAGTTGAATCTGTGGGAGTTGCATGCACATTTGTTATGTATTTAGTTTGGACCAAATTTCACCAGATTCCAGCTGTGTCACAATGTTTTTTTCCATTATCTTTAAAAGAAGTAAGATCAGATAACATCACACACTCGGAATATTACCCTGCGCTACACTAACAGCATAATCTATATTAAGAATAGGCATTGCCATCAAAAGTGCAGTACTAATGTAAGTTGTTTAATAAATACGCAGTCATGAACATTCTTGTTTGAGAGGAAAAAGAAGTCTTTCCTCTTTGTCCTTTCTACAACACAAGGACAAGTGCTATTGTACAGTACACCTACAAATGCTAAATGAATAAAGAATTTTTTTGTGGGGCATTGTTTTAAGAATACTTCTGATTTTATATTGCTTCTTGCTTAGTAGGCTTAAATAGTAACAAATTTAATGGTTTGCTTTAGAAGAAATGACACTGTCTTATTCTGTTTTTCCTGAGACACCTCTGCTTGGATATAGTGAATTTAGTCTGTATCTCTCTGAAATAATCTTCTCAATCAGTACTGACCACTTAAGTTATGTATATACAGACTAATTACTTTGAAGAATCTTTTCTTTAACAAGATTTTTTATGTTTCCTGTGGTCAAATCCTCAACAGTACCTTAGTTTTCTACCTAGCTGGCACTCCAAAGCTGAGTCCAGACTCCTTGCTTTTAGGGCAGAAAAGTGGTTTTGGCATCTTTCAGTCCATCTCCAGAAAGTGCAGTCCTTTAGCCCTCTCTAAGTGTCTATATCTTAATCTTTCCCTGATTCAATCATTCTTCTTCACCAGACTGTGTGTAGTTCTTAGTTGTTGATACAGGGCTTATTTTCATAGCTTCTAAAAATCCTTCAAATCAGGAACTCTTAAAAAAGTTATTGTCACCAATACGACATCCTACACATAATTCTAGGCATTTTCTTTCATTGTCTGATATACCCTACCAGGAAGAAATCTTATGGTTCTTCATGTGTTTTTTATGCTTTTTCTCTAGTCTTTTGTCACCAAGGTCCAAGCCTGTCCTTTCTAGGTTTCCTTAGTAAGTAGCCATTCTACCAGCATAACAAAGGTCCACCTGGAATAGTCTTTTTTTTCCTAAACTCATGTCAAATCCAGGGATAGGTGGCAAAAAGGCAGGACAACTAGCGGCTGTCTTCAAAAGCTGATTTTAAAACCCGTGTTATATTGGGTTGGCTTTTCAAAAAACACCCCCAACCCAATCTTCTGTCATTCAGCTCCTGATTGGCAACTCTTTAATTTGATTGTCAACTCTTTAATTTGATTGTCAACCCTTTCATCTGAGTATACTCTGCCATAACTGCTGAATGTGAAGTTTGTCAGACTTCTAGATAAAACCTTGCTATTTTTCATTTAAGAATTCAATCAATAAATAAAGGAAGGAAAGAATATTTCTAAGTAGGTCATATAAAATTTAGTTTGTTTGGTTTACATTTATTCTTCAGTAAAACTTTCCTGTTCCTTTATAATATTTGTAAAACATGATTTGAAAGAAGACTGATCATTGCTAATGCTTGCAGTGTTCTACATTTGTTTGCTTTTTAAATTTGGAACAGAATAAAGAGCATTTGGGGCTCTATGAACATGGAAGGAAAAGGCACTTTTTTTTTTTATTGTTTTGTGGTGTACCATAGTATGGGTTGTCTTTTCTCTGCTCCTGTTTTTCATTAGCTTGTAGCAAAAGACCTTGTCTTTTTGCAGCTGCATCACTGATAAAAATGAAATGTAAATGAAGAGTACTCAATAGACATTATGAAGCAAGCAATCTGAATATAAAGCACTTAAACTTCTACCCTTTTTGGTGTGCTGATCTTGTAAAACTAGCAACCCAATCCTGTACCTGTTAGATCACATGGACACTCAGGTCTGATAATGATGGGAAGTATTCAGTATTTTCATTTCCCAGTGAAGTCCATAGCAGCCAAGAGATTGAAACAAGTCTATGAATACCTGACAAGATCAGACCCTGGTAATGCCAGTGATTTTATTCTGCACATGGGTTCCAAATCCATAACAAAATCAGAAAGACATTTGTTTGAGGTATTTATAGAGCGTCTGTTTGACTAACCATCTGTGCTCTGATTGAAGTATACACATGGTCCAGACCGAATAAAAAGCAATTCTATGGATTAAAATAGTAACTTTGACAGTGTTACATCTACAGATTTTTCTGCTAGTGACTTTGTTGACCTGTTTACATGTAAAGGTAAATTTTAAAACTGTAAAATCTGAAAGGTAACATGAGGGAAGAGTGTAAATCTTCAAAGTGTGTCCACTGCTTTGAAGGCTTTGAAGTTAAGGGATGCTGTTTGAATGTGGCATGCCTTTCAGAACTGCTGCATGCTTAGTCTTGATTAAGCTAGCTGCCTTCCTAAATTTCTGAGTAGCTTCTGGGTTTATTTGTGAGTGTAAAGGTAAGATCATGCTAAAATATTTTGCCATGCCTTTACTTGTTTCATATTTCTATTTCAAAATGAGATTCATTCCTCTTTTTGTTGTTCATGGTGTTCAGTACAAATATAAGCAAAATATTAGAAATATAAATGACTGTAGCTTGGAGTTAGTTGCACTGAGAAACCTCACCATGTTCATTCAGTTCACTTCCTTCAACAAGATTATCTTTTTCATGGATCAGGATGTTTTGTATGTTCAAAATGCTGAGATTAGTAATCATAACAAAAAGATGAAAAGCCCTAGGCTCTAATAGGACTGGTTCAAAAAAAATATGTAATGGTCACTTATTATTGAACAGCAAATTTTTGGAAGCTGGTTATACTTGTTCAAGATGATAGAAAATTGAAGTTTCTGATTCTGTTTCACAAGATTAATTTTCTTTAGTGATAACCTGGGGAATTCTTTAAATTACCTCTTCTTAGTTGATGTAGCACCATCTGCCACATCTGCAAAGAAGATAATTATTTTTAAGAGCAGCTGTGTTTTTTTGATTAAGTCTTGAGTCCTCAAGGTCAGCATTTTTGAATTATTCAGTGTAGGAAAATAGAAGTAACTGTTTTGCATTACAGTCAATAATAAAGGATGCATTGTTATTACCTTTAGTGCCATAAAATTCATAGCTATTTACTTTAGTCCTTTAATTTCCAATAAAATTGTTTGCATTCTTCATGAGAACATTTTGCTTTGTAGGAAAAAAGTATCAGTCATAATCTGTAAATCTAAGACAGCACCTGGTGGCAAATAAGTGACTGTGGAGACTCTTCTGTTAATGGAAACATTAAAGTGAAAGTGGTGTACTTCTTAACACTGGGTCATAGGTCCAGGTTCCCAGCTTCAGTTTCAAAAGGTGAATTGCAAATCAGAATCTCTTACACCAAAGGAAAAATTCCCAAATGAACTATCTTTTAACAGAGATTCCTTGTTATGCCTGTGGCCTTCTGTGATAGCTCTAAATCAAATGAGCACATGTAAGTCAGATCAGCATTCTCCACCACATAATAAACAAGGAGAGCCAAGCAAAGGTGAGAATTAGGACCTGAAACCTTCAACAGCTTGCTTTATCTTGTAGTGAAAGGGCTCCAATCTGTGCCAGATGCCTTTAAAGACTAGTGCTTTGTATAAACTCTAAATGTGAAAAAATGAGCATAGTATGTGAATGCATAGCTATCATTTGATGGTGAGATGGCTGCATCTCTGCAGCAGTTTCTTTCAGCTTCCTGCTGTTGAGGAACTAATCAGAGGAGACAGCTTCTCAAAGACAGAATAGGTTTTTTTGTAGGGAGTTAATAAAAGGTAGGTTTATCTTACTGTCTTTGCTACAGAGCGAAGGTAGCAGAGCTGTATGGCCTGAGGAGGGTCTCTTAAGAAATCACATCTGTGTTGAAAATTGAAGCTTTGAAAGGATGCCCACAGGATAAAGAGAGAGAAGAGGAAACTTTGATCTAACAGAGATGACATAATTGAGGAAGAGATGGTATTTAGACACATTCACACAGCTGACCATCAATGGTGGCCAAAGTGTGGGGGTATGTATTTCTCTGTACTTTTAGAAATTGCACACCCATAACTCACTGACAAAAAGGCTATGGAGCCTAAAACTGTTTCCAAATGTAGCTCTCATAATTTAGTATTTCTTTGTTAAAATTATTCTACTTTTCAGTGACTGTGAACCCTGATTGTGTGAACCCTGATTGCAAACAGTGGGAGCCTGGAGTTCATACCACTAGCACAACGACAGAGTTGGACTGCAATGCAGAATGAGATTAAGGTTACAGCACAGAAACCCTGAACCCTAAGACAAAAGAGAAGCTCTCAAAGTGTTACAGATACTCCTAGATGCGTTGTCCCTTTTCCTATGAAACACAGCTGCTGAGTTTACCTGACTACCATCTGAGTAACCAGAAGGACATGAAATGCAGCTCTCACAACTGGAGTAGCTGGCAAGAGAATTTAGCTTTACCAGATTACAGTAATACCAAAGGCAGTTGCTGTTTCCTGACTGAACTTCAGTCTGAGATGGAGCCTTTACTCATTCAAAACTTTTAATGGGATTCTACATTTATTTTACTCATCCTGTACTTTTAACAAGCTTTTGTATATTTACAAATGAAAAGTGGTTTTCTTTTGGAAAGAACACAGATTTTAAAGGATTAAGAAGATTTTATAGATCTTTTTGCTTTCTACATGACTAGGAAGACAGCTTTATTTCTGTATGGAACATGTAATATGGTACTTTTTACTGGAGTATCATCCAGAGATAACACAAATTTGTTAATGCTCCAGAACACGACTCCCCAACTATGTTTTCCAGCTATGTACTGTTCCATTTGTATCATTTAATTAAGGTCCAAAAAGGCCTTCAGTTAGTGGCCACACTATCCTCTTTGTTGCTTTTAGACTCAGCAACACTTTACGCACTAGAAGTTCAGTTCCCTGCACACCGTGTAACTGAAAGAAAATAGTCATCGGCATATCAACCCCCTGTAGGGCAAAGCAGTGGCAAAGCCACTCAGTCTTCCTCTCAGTGAAGAGCAGGAGAAAACAATGGGCCTTGTACTTCAACCTGCAGGTCAGACGTGATTTGAAATTTACCATTAGATTGCAGAACTGGTGCATCTTATAAGTGCACAGCTTCTCCTGGGAGTAAAGAGGCAGCATCTAAATGTGGACTTACCAAGGAGGGTACTTGTACAATATTTGATCATCTGAATATGAGGTTCTTATTTTTGCTGAAGATATAAAACCAGAATGACTTCATACGTTTAATGTCCCTCATTCTGTTAAAGAACTCAGTAAGGCCTATGAAATGCTATTTTGCTTTGTCTGATACCAGAGAAATCACTGCCCAGAAATGTTAAATGTTTATAATCTGAGCAATGGAGCAGAATTTTGTAAACAGACAAAAGCTTCCCTTCTAGGTGCAAATGATGCTGGTATCTTAGAAGGTATTCAGTAGTAGCACACTTTGGAAGTTAGTGAAGTCAGTTAACCAACAGTCTCACTTCTGCATCTGTATTCAATCCTCCCATGCAATTCATGAAGCTTCCCCCTGGTTAGCAATCAGTAAGTGCTAAGTTAGTTTTATATTTTTCATTTTCATTGTCTTCTAATTCTTGCACATATGGATACTTTTTAAAAAATAATTATAGAATAGGACCACACACATTAGCAAAGTCCTTTTGACAAAGTTAGTGATCAATGGAAGGGGATATATTCATAGCTGGTCCTTAGGAGTATCAGGTGAAATATACATACATGAATCTTTGAGAAAAAAGTAACCTTATTGATGTTTGACTGTGGATTTGGGCAACAAGTAAAAGTAGCCTCCTCTTAACTTATTGGTTTAAAGCTCCAGTGAAGGTGACACTACAAAAATGCATTTCAGTTTTCAGTTGAACATACTGGGAAATTGCACAGGACCTGTTACTCTGTTGCTTGTTATGGTCTATCACGATGTGTTTCACATCTTCTTAAAAGCATTCTAGAGACCAAATTTGGGAAGCAGAACTTGATTGTGTAGGATACTCTTTCCCTAATACATTTCTAGAAAAAAAGCCTTTTAGCACTGCGTGGTCTTTAATAGCAATCACATCACTTCCAGAGAAAGAAGCTTAACTAAACTTGTGACAATTTGATTATTATACAGAGGGAGATCTTACAAGACTGGCCTGAACTATTTTCCAAAAGAAAAGTGTGACTGGAGGGTGGGTACCAGCTGTGCATGCAAATAACTTGGCAGGAGGAGCTTGCTTTTATGGTTTTGTAGTTCATATCTGCACAGTTACAAAGCAGTAAATGCAGTTCTGTTGTGTACAACTGACTCACAAAACACAGCATGTGAATGACTTACCTTTGCTCTAAACCTTCACTGTATCGAGCTATTCCATCTAGATTTCAGAATTCAACCACTCCTGTTGTGTTTTTTGTGGTTTTTTGTGTTTTAATCACCGCCCCTTAACTTTTATCCAGGCAGGTAAAAAATGCAGCAAATGTTTCTTTTGTGTACCAAGCAGAATTCATGCAGCAAGTATTTTATTTGCTGCTCCAAGCTGCTTGCTTACGAAAACAAACTAGCACCACTTTTTATGGTGCATTCAAGACAGAGGGATATGATTATAGGCAGCTATATGCTATCCTCCAGTCGTCAAAACACATTGGTCTGCTCTTTTATATCCAAAGTATGTAGCTCAGGAGGGTCTTCCAAAAAGGGAAAATTCAGATAGTAAATTGACTTGTAACATCAGCAAGGAGAGTATAGATAGCTTCTTGTGATCTAAGTCACATTCCTCTACTGAAACGTATTTTGGTATCATTTAAGTTATCTATGTAACTGAGTCACTGGAAAGGTTTTTTGGGGGTTTGTTTGTTTTTTGTTCTTCAGCAACTTTGAATCTCCACTGATGCATGAAGTCTCAGAACACCAAGGCAGCAGCACAGACAGTTCGGCAAGCAGTTTGGGAAGCTCTGTCACAGCATGTAAGAAGGTAAATTCCGAGTTTATGTTATATTTAAAGCCAGATATATCCCAGGTTATAACTTTCCTTTTTAGCTTTTGTCTTTATCAGGGAATATCACACTTGACTGACACCTGAAAAAGAAAAGGACTGATACAGAAAAATAAATTCTGGGTGCTGTTATAGTATCTTGCAATTTTGTCTGCCTGGTGTATACTTGTCTGGTTCCAAAATCTATTATGCATATATGGAAGATAAATTCCCCCTGAGCACTTCTATTTTTGCCTTGTTATCTGACAATATGAAATTAAAACAGTGCATAGTATGAATACCTTCAGGACTGCTCTCCAATAGGTGGCAAGTTTCTGGGGCCCAGCCTAAAGGTCTGGAGTTTTGCTTCCCCCAGGTCAATATAATGGAGGATCCTTTATGAAACAGCTATTCTGCCTTCCTTTTGTACTATTTGATGGGAAGAGTTTCAGCAATCCATGAGATAGTATAGATTTGACCGTTGCTGTTTCTGTTGCCTAAAAATGGGGTTATATGTAGTCATTTATTTTAGAGGATGGGGGGTGTGTGACTAGGTATGTATGTACGTCATTAGGAATCAGATATGACTGACATTATTTTATGCATGTAGGCAATTTCAGTGCAACTGGGAATACACAAGTGAAGACTATGGATGTTTCCTTTTATTTCTCCTCCCCAGTACCAGATTATGGCAGTATGGTCCAGGGGAAGGAGGCACTACCAAAGACCTATTGAGGAGGGCAGGCCATCTTTCATCTCTCACTTTGCAATAACCCTCAGAGCTCTGCTGTCTCCCACAGGCATAATTCTAGAGCCGATAGGAACACATTTGTTCTAACACAGAAATGTTATAAAACTTAACAGTTCATTCAGTTTTCTCATAATTCTTACTTTTTTTTTCCCTTTCTTTTCCTTCCACTAGTAATAATAATACTTTCCTTTGGTGGTTTTCTTTTTCAAAATAACAAAAATATATATTTTTATATGTGTATATATAGAGAGAGAAAGATAAAACATGTGGAAGATAAAGATTTCTTTTCTGCATCCTGAAAATCACACTGTGGGTATGGGCAGTTGAGTATTATCTGTCTACAAAAATTTTGTTAAATATAAAAACCATTGATAAAAAAAGATAATGAAATAGTCTGATGTATAAGCTGGGACTGGACTTCTCCAGGTCATCACAAATTGCTAAAAGACAAAGTATCAATATTTCATTTGATCAAATGTTTTGTTTATTAGCAAAAGAATACCTGATTTTTTAAAAAATGCTGCTGATTGGAATCTTCATATAGGCAGAAAATCAATTTTCTGAGATAACGTCTTAAATTTAAATTTAATCTCAGAATTGTCTGTTTTATGCAAGACCAAAGGACAATGGCAGAGCACTGAGAAGTGGCAACACTGAGTTTACATATGCTCCCAGCTTGGTCACCTTCAGAAGCACCTCTCTCTTTTAAAGCTAGCCTTTACCACATGATTTAGAGATGCTTCACTCGTCTGATCCCTTGCATTTGAACTTTTCATTGTAACACAAGTTGATTTTATGACTGTCAGCACACTAGAAGTGATTCACTTCTGCCAACGCTTCTAACAAACAGCAGGATATTTTGGGCTGTCACAGAATGTGTTAACATTATTTTTTTTGTGTGTGGAAAAGGATAAAGAATCACCAAAAATAGGCAAATAAGCCATCACCTTTTCTTTAGCCTCTTTCAGTTAGAGGGATTTTTAAGTTAAATGTGTAATTAGTGGTGAAATACTATGGGTTCCTGCTGCAAGGGAACAGTTTAAACATTTACTCTCAGGTCAAAGTAATTATATTTGGCATGAATGGCTCCTGTCAGGAAACATATGAGATGTGGCCTGTTACTACACAGAAGAATCTGAACAAATGCAGAAGATGTGCCCTTTGATATCTCATTTTATTCTGTATGTCCCACTTTCCTATCTTTTTCGATGAGTAGTAATTAAGCAAAGCAATTAAGATGATCAGCCACGAAGACGCAGATGTTTCATTTGTGGAGCAGGGCCTTTTTAATGTTGTCTCAGTTATAGATATTTACTGTATTTAAATGTCTTATGGTCTAAATCAAGGAGCAGGAAGCTGTTACACCAAACTCGCATGCAATATTTTCCTCTGGGAAAGAGTGACTTTTCTAATCCCCACTCTGCTAGAGGCTGATTTAGTTCATTGATTCACAACACACTGAGTAATGCTGACGGCTGAGTCTCTAGATGAGAGTGGAAAACTTTTTTTTAGAACCATGAATTACTGCTGATTTCACATTTAGTGCATGATGCAAATTCATCCTGAATTATTCCTGAGTGTGATGATCCTGCTCTGAACCAGATATACAGCAGTATAGTGTGTGCAGCTGTTACACATAAGTATGGTCAATGAATCGAGTTCTGCTCTCAATTGTACCATTGCAAATCGTAAGCAACCTCACCGAATTCAGCAAAACTGCTACCAATGCGTGTCAGTGCGTTTGGCCCAGAACTTGTCTCAATTAGATAAGAACGAAGAGAATTAAAAGATAGGAAGAGGAAATTTTCACAAGTTATACTTGTTTGCCTTAAAAATGCAGGCTATATAAAAGAAGGACGCTGACTGGCAGCTCAAGTAGTACATGTTTAACTTTCTTATCCTTTGGTACAGACCAGCTTAGTATATTTTGAAAATATGCTTAACTGCAAAAATGTCAATCGTAATGTACTGGTAGAGTTACATCTCTGAGGAATACCAGTTCTCACAATGCATTTGATTAATCAATCAGCCTGTTAACGTAGTCCAGCTCCTTCAAGCTTATACACTTTTTATTGTCACAGCTGTACATTACTATATTCTAAGGACTTCAATACATTTCTTTAAAAGCATGAATATCACAGCAATTTTCTATACATATGCAAACTCCCATTTTATGTGAACACATATACCCAGTTGACAGGAGAAATTGTCTCGCAGCTTTGAGATGCTGTAAGAAGTATTACATTAGCTTTTACTGTACTTTATGCCTTTGATCATGATAATATTGCTGTCTGTTACCAAAGAAATAGGCCCAAAAGTTCACATGGCTTCTATATGCATTTTTGCCTAGCAGGCTTGCGTATCACTGCTGTAATCAGCATTGTGAGGTGGCCTGAGTTACTCTTCCTCCAAAGAACTACTAATCGGAAGGTTCTGAGCAATAACACATCTATAAAGGTGCTAATGCAGAAACTTGTTTTTCATAAAGGCAGTGTTTAAACTCATCCAAAGTTTAGCCCTCATTCCTGCCACCGCTTAACTCAAATGTCACCTTCTGTCTCCTGAACGCCATTGAGATATGTGTAAAACCAGGCCATGTGCAAGGAGGCCTCTCCTTCATGTTCCTGCATGCCTTCCTATCCCACAGCACTGTCTTTTCTGAGTAATTTCCAGAGGCTTTCCAGATGACTTTGGCCCAATCTGTATTCCTTAGATTGCTGACCTCAGCCAGCTTCTGCTGCATGAACCCAAGTATACCTGGTTTTGTTTTTCTCACCCGTGTCCTCAAATTGCTGCCAATTATTTTCTCCAACTTCTAGGAGTAAAAATGTTATGCCTATTGAACCCTTCTTCACATTTCTGGCTGCATTCTCCCGTGTATATGCAGAACTACTTATGCACACGAGAGCAGAGTTCCCTTCCCCAGGGAAAAACTTCATCCTACTAATAGGATCCTACATCTCCTTGTCATGACCAAAAAATAACATGCTGTCCAAAACTTCCATGTAATAATTTCTACCCTTGACTAGAAGTCTATCATGAGAAGCTGCATACAAAAATTAAATGTGCTATCAAGCCTTGCAATTTATAAACCATCCTGGAGAGACACAAGCTTGGCAACTATGACCTGACTAACTGAAACATTTGTTTAGAAGAGTTATTTCTTCTATTGGTGCTTTACCAGTATTTGCTTCCTGATAAAAACATCCTCATCCTTTGGAAGAAAGAAGGAGATATCAAGAGTCCCACAGGAGGCAAACTAGGTGATGTTTAGACTGCTCAGCTCATTTAATGGGTTTATCATCTACAATATACCTCCACTATGATTTAGCTCATCTGAAAAGTTGAGCATGCACACCAAGTCCTTATAAGACAAGAGAGGTACCAAGGATTTCTGAAGCTTGTTTCTGCATGATAATTTTCTGCTTATTCCAGTTTCTCAGAAACTGTCTGCGACTAGGGAAAGAAAGATCTAAAGTGATTAAGGCTGAAGACAAATTCAGTATGATTTTTAAGGAAATGAAGCAAGACTGCTTGTTACAGTAAGAGCTGTTTGAGCTGTTTGAGAACTGTTTCCTATGTATGCAAAATTATGTCTTAAGTAATTAGAACTGCAATCCTTGAGGATGAGAAGATCTAGAATCAGATGAAATATCAAATGACACATAAATATGTAGATATATATGTGTATGCATAAATGTGTATGTTCAATTCTTTATGTCTTCATAAAAGCCCCAGAGCATGGCAAGTTTTGGAGACGAGTTAAAAAATGCTTGATTCTAGATTTTGTCAACCAGTTTACAATGGTTCAGTATTTTCACATTTGAAAATATTTTTTAAAGAAAAAAGAACAGAACAGTTTCTTAGACTAACAGGAAATTGTTTCTTTGGGATATTAAATATATTATTTTCCCCATCTAGTCTCAGAGTTAGTTATGGTGGCAGAATCTTTTTGCACTGAGGCAGGAGGTTATAAAAATTATTAAGTGTGGAGTCATTAAACTGGTAAACAAATTAGCTAGCAGCCCCCAAGAAGAGGCTGGTGTTGATGTGAAGCAGTCATGAGCCTTTGTCATTCTCAGAACAAAGTATTTGGGCATAGTGCTTTTTCTAAGTATTTTGTAAACACTAAATTTACATTCAGAAGTTTTTTGGAAGAAATCCCATAACAAGGCTGGAATACTGAGAAACAACCACTACAAAGGTTCAAAGCCTTTGTGGAGGGCATGAAAGAAGGGCACTGAAGCAGGCCAAATTTGCGGACTGTGGTGTTCCCTATTACCTCCTCATCCATCTTCTGCTGACTTTTATTCAGAAATCAATATTGAATAATCCAGGGAGTGCAGTATTAGCTCTCTAACTGGCTTTCTGCCAGAAAGATAAAAAATTAGAGTGGGTGTTAGTTTATGGGTGGTAATAAACTTACTTCTGGATTGCTCCTGAGTATTAGAAAATTGTGTCAGCTGTCCAGATCAGCTTTCCACAGTCCACATCTTCCCTGAGAAATGAAGAGGCCTCACAAGTTCTTCTCACTTCTCTTTCTAAAGAAGGGATCTAGGCTTATGGATCAAGTGTTCCTGAAGTAGGACAAAGATGTGTCAGTGAAAAACATGCAGTAAGATAAAGGAAAGTGCAGTGGATAGGTTTCTTTCCAGATAGGGCAACAAATTTATGTTTTTTAAAATATCATTATTAAAATAAAAGGCTAAAGAGTTAAAGTACAGCTTATTTCCATGTAATGCCAACATTGCTAGAAGTACAAAGAAAACGTACACCCATTTCACAAATATGTTTCTTGACTGTTGCCTGGGGAAGACAATGAACCATATAAAATGCTCATAAGTATTACCATTGTTGCAGCTATTCTTTTTCTGCTGTTACCCAGTCGTTTTAAAAATACTAAGGGTCCTTTCTTTTTCATGGAAGACTATTAGTACAGAGGCAACGAGTACAGAATTCAGTTCAATCTAAGCATCAGACTTGCAAAACTGGCTTCACCTCTTTATAGTCTACAGATATCTGTAACCTCATTTTGGTTTTGTTTGAGCAAAGCCGGTGGCATAAGCTGTAGGACTGAGTCAACACAGAGAGATTAGACACGAAGTTTTGGTCTCAGGGTACTGACTGAGCTCAGTAGTCATTACAGCATGTCTGAAGTACTTCAGCTTCTCAGCAAGTAGAAAAAAAATGTTTAAGAAGCAAGAGCTTGTAGCCTGGGCAGTCCCAGGAATGAGCCTGCTGGCAGAATGAATAGTACTGATTTTATCATGGAGAGAGATACAGTAAATCATAAAGGCTGCAAGTTTGTCTATTCTGGAATAATTAAATAATTATTTTCCCCATCAATGTTTATCACTTTAACCCAGAACAAAACTGCTAGCAAAGTTTTCCAATAAAAATGTTGGGTTTAGGCATCTCCTTCAAGTATATCAAAGGACTCTCAGATCTGAAAGATAACAGGCTAATACTTTATAAATCACTTGATTTAAGGTATCTTAACTGGACAGGTCCGAAAGGAACAGGGGTCCTAGTCTTGTCCCCCAAAAATTTGTAGGCAAGATTTCATTTGAGTTACAATAGAGTTCAGGCTCCCAAAACACAATAGGAATTATTTTAACTATTTTTAACTATTTTAACAGATTCTCTGCAGTAACAGCTTGCTAGAATCAACAGACTACTGGCTGCAGAATCAGAGGACACCATGCCAAATTGGCTTTCTGGAAGACAAGTCAGAAAGCAACTGTGCCTCAGTAAGTACTCACTGTAATCTCCTCTGGGGAAAAGTCCATTGAGAATTATCTGGGTAGAGTGTGGGGCCAACCACAGCACATGTTAAATTAAAAAAAGTCAATGACTAACTGGCACTGAAATTATAACAATCTGTCTATAGTTTCTGTAATTTTCAGCTTTCTGTTAAAAGAAAACATACAAATCAAAAATGCATACAGATTTCTATACAGAGCACGTTAAAAAAAGAATACTGCAGAGGTTTCTCCACATTTGACCCTCAGACTTTGTGGCCTTCCATATTTTTTTATATTCACAGTCTGCAACTGACAAGAGAGAAAAATAAGCCAAAGAGAAAATTATTCCAAACCATAACTTGTTAAGTGGCAGGTTGGAAAGAGCAGATGTTTAAAAGGCTGCTCAATGTTCTTGAAGGCATAGAGATACAATTAAAGAGAAAACTCCATATTAGATGAAGAGAAGCTAAAGAACTCAAACAGAATTACTTTACATTTGAAATTAAAGTCTCACTATTGTGCATTATACTGCAATTAAGAACAGCTTTTGGTTAAGAGTCCATATGAAGAAATAGGAGTTGTTATGTTGCTTTACATGCTATCTACATGAAACTGAATAGAAATACATTGCTGTAATTGTAATAGTCTTTTATTTGATGAAGGGCTCAGGAGAACAGATCCTTACTCAGAATCCCATTTGATTGCTACTCCCTGATCCCAGTGAGCTAACAAAAAAGAGCAGTTTTAGAAAAGAGCAGTTTTATCTCAGGAAAAAGGTTTTCAGCACTGCTTGTGCTGCACATAGCCTAAAGACCAGCTGAGGGCTCTCATGGAGTCTGCCACTATTCCCTCAAGGACACGGACATTTCGACTTTAGCTGATGAACCCTGACTCCTGCTGTCAAGAAACTGAATCTCCATCCCATGGTGGCCATGACTGGAGGCTTTTTGTCTTGCCTGGGGGTGATGCAGCACGCTGAGAACAACAGGAGTGATACAACAGTGTAATTGCAGCAGTTAAAAGTTAGGAATATGGTCAAAAATTATAGGGATCAATTTGCTGCCATGCTGTCCACTGGACTATCAGTTTCCACAAGACAGAGTAAGCAAAATACACAACCTAATCAGAGTGCACTAGGAAGCAACTATACAAGGTATAAGGTGAGAAAATAAACAGATTCCTATGTGTATTTTAGATGACGCTGGGTAAAACAAGGAAGGGGATATTAAGGAGTGTTGTTTAGTGGTACTAATTTCATAGACTCCCAAAACTAGATAGACTGCAGCTTGCTGTTCTTTGAGCACTCTGCACGTATTCTCCCAAGTGAAAGGGGCACAATATTAGGAAATATAAACATTGTTCAATTGCAGCTGAAATGCTGTCACCTTAACTGGATCCTGAATACATTCTTAATCAGGATGGGGTCATCAGGCAGGTAATGCCTGCCTTGTTGTTTGATATAGGAAATAATTGCTGTTTGATATAGGAAATAATTGTTTTTAATGCGAAAAACATTGACCACAGTCACTTAGTTTTACTGTTTGGTAGTTCATATCCTAAAAAAAAGGCTTATTTTCCAAGAGGAAATTTTACTCCAAATAATAATATTAAAATTAATTATGACTAGCTTTTTGACATGTTGAGTTCTGACATTATTCTTCATGTTTCTTTGAATCTTACAGGAAATTATATCTATCTCTGATAAGATGGAACTACCAAGAAAAGACAGTTTGTTAAAGCAAGACTATACTCAGCTTTGACTTATAATACCCAGTATAGTTGCTTGATACACACTTTTCCTCTTGAAAGCACAGGTCAGGTTTTATTTAGCCCTGGTCAGTCACTTTGTAGGGAAGATAAGCATTACTCTCACCATTCTGTAGATACGAGCGAAGAGGCAGAAATACTGAAATAACTTTTCATTACAACCCCAAAAGGAGATTCTGAGATAAGGGGGGCAAATCACAACCCACATCTCACATGTGCTGAATGCCCACAATATTCCCTAGCAAAGTCACACAAGGTGTGTGTGGGATTTCTTTTAATCCCCTTTTTGTCAAAGAAAAGACAAACATGACAGTTTCTTAAGAAAACAGCTTGTGCTACTATAGTGTGATCATGTAGTTGTGCTTGTAGGCAGAGGGTGGGCAAAGGTATTCCATGAGGCTACAAGGATACAGAACTTCCCTTCCCTCCCCCCCTCCCCCCCCAGTTCTAATTTCATCCTAAACTACAAGACCCTGACAGACCCCTTTCTTACATGGGAGGAATACTAGGATATGCTTTGAAACAAGGTCTGCCAAGTCATCTTCTCCAATTGCCTACTCCTTGCATAGTGTGCATATAGGACAGTCAGTTTTCCCTGTATGGCTTTCTGAACACAGTGCCAACTCTACAGACATAAAAAGTTTCTCAATTTTCAAAGCAAAATTTTAGTACCTAGTTGATTCTGCAATTTACAGTTATTATTATAGAAGAAAAGAGATTATATCGAAAGAGTTTTGTATTAATGAGTTTGAAGTGGAATGTACAATAATATATTGAGTAAAATTAAACTATCATATAAAGACAGCATTAATTTAGAAACTAATAAGTTAAATATTATTTTGGAACATTACTATTCGCACCAAAGAGAAAAGGTATTTGGTGGCCTGGAAGCTTAGTTCTTGATTTGTCCCTGGAAGCTATGTTTTTGAGTTACTATTAAATACTACATAAACAGTTACTACACTGTTATGAGCAGAACTGAAGATTTGTTCATATTTCTGGTTAATTTATTCTGAGTGGTATTTTTTTTTCAGACTTGCACTCCTCACCTTAGATACATGAGCAGTACATTTGGCTGTGCACAGAACATGAGCAAACCAGGGAACAGTGAATACTCAGCTGCTGTGTAAAGATTAAGCATCAGCTCAGCGTCATACTCAGAATGTGCATTTCATTCTGAGTCCTTTCCAATGACAGACACTAAACAAGAAAAAGCTACAGAAATGAGGAAGGAAGAAGGATACAAACATGGAATAGTTTACCCAGCTTCCCAATTAGCAAGGAAATCAGATTGCACTTAGCAGAAAATATGTTCTTATCTTCTCTTATCTCTTCTCTCTTCTTATCTTTCTCTTGCATATGGAAGATTTTATAAATTGCTGCTGCCAATGGTGCCAGAGATGTGTTAATCAAACTGCCTTCGGAAGTTGTCATTAGATTTTCAGAAGGAAAAAAAGAAATATCAAATATACTATATCATTAATGGTTGCTTTTCCCAGAGATAGCTGGTAATACATTTAGCTATAGTGTTCATTTCGAAGAGTCATGTTTAGATATAAGGGGTCTAATCTCACTGTAACTATAAATGCAACAAGACCATATGAACACAGCTTTCATAAATGTTATATTCATTATGTCCCATTACAGATTAGCACAGTTAGTACAAGTAAAAATAGACTCATGGCTGTCCTACATATGCTCACCAAGTATACTAACATGGATTTATTAAAACAGTAAACATTTAACTCAGTTATAGCAGACTACTTTTTCAAAGAGAGAATTATTTTTAAGTGGAACAGGCATTTTGCTACATCTAATAGTCCATTCATTTCCAAGCTTGTTAATGAAAATGTAGCCATTATGATACATTAGAGGAACAGTATTTCCTATTTGCTTAAGTTGGAAATCATCTTCTGAGCTCTGAAAATTGTTATTTCAAATTCTGGTACCCTATCATAATAGAAGAAATGCTAGTGTGTCCATATTTAATCACAGGTTTCTGGTCATCTGCAAGGACAAACAATAGGAATCATAGGGAGAAATAATAGCAAGATGCCGTGTCTCATCTTGACTTTTATGCTTAGTGGTATGTTGCCAAGTTGTTCTATGAAAAGAAGTATTATATGTATAATGAGTGAATATGATGTGAACAGTACTTGAAAGATTGTCTTGTCCTGACTTTCCTTTTCTACTTTCTGTACAAACTATTTTTGTCCAATTCTCTGTGTTTACATTTAGATGCACTGGGATTGAGTTCAGGGGGACAGGACTAACTATCTTAAGGTATTAGGGCTTTCTAGGGAAAATTCCCACAGAGGCTGCTCAGGAAGGGGCAGCTGAAAGAGATTTCTGTGTGCTTGAAGTGAAGGCCCAGTGGGAGAGAGTGAAGGTAAATCCTAGGTAGCAGCACTGTTTATTTTCAGTTCTGTATAGGAATAAAACATCCTACCACCTCTCTTTAAAACATCCCTGGGCTAAAGTGTGCTATACTCCTTATTTCAGATGTCCCCATCTGATTTTTCCATGCTGCCTGTTTAAAAATGTTAAATACCCTTAAAGAACAACTTTGACACTGATGTTATGACTGTTTTTTTCCTCCTCAGAGACTATTTAAGTATTTGCTAAACATGAAATTAAATCTAGTTCAATTAACAATGATACTATTTAGAAGCAGTTTACTGCTGCAAATTAGAATACATAGTTTCATGCTAATATCATAATTAGATGGTATAAATTTTAAAGGTAGTTTAATTAGGGAAGTCTTGTTTTGTTTGTTTCCACTGAATGGGAACTTAATCAAAACCCACCTAATAGATTTAAATATATGGATTCATGAGACATAATCATTCATAAGCTGCACATAGTGACTTATAAATATAATTAAAATATCCACAATGTGACATTCTAATTACCCCATGGAGAGACCTCATAAAATAAATGTAGTTTCACATAAATATATGTATACCTTTGTCATATATATATACCATTATTGCCAACTATCTTTTTCTGGACCTACATCAAATGTTCTCTGCTTTGGATATGCTTTTAAGCAAAACTTATTTGAAAAAAAAAAAATTATAGATTCTTAATCCCTACTTTCTCTCCAAAGATATACATTATTTAATTACTAGTGCTGAACATTTATGGTTGGTTTATGTAAGTACAAGTTAGGAAATTTAACTTCTTCCTTAATTAGATGACTTATAGTTTCTTCTAGCATTGGACTCTCCAAAAGTGCAAAGTCTTAATCTTGCACACATAAAAATAATTTATGATTCCTCTTAGCATTTCCTAATATTTTGCATTTTTCTTTTCAATGCCCATGCAGTAAGCATCAAGATGATTAAAGTAGTATTTCCATACTGCTAAAGATGTATCTTAATTGTCTTTTAGGAAACTGTAATGAAAAGAGTTTTTTTAGGTAAAAGCAGGATACAGAACAAAACAAACAACAAATAAGATGGTATCATAGTCCTACAAAACATTTCACATTCATTTACCTCAAGATGCATAAATCGTAGCACTGAACTTTCCAGAAATTCTCTGGACTTTCACACTCTAGCCCAGCAGCAAACAGAAAAGCCATTAGAAGTGATATTTGCACTGAAAAAATATTTTCTTTCAAAATGAACCCAGACTCCATCATGCCCTCACCCTCTTCACATGACCATGTTGTCCCAAAACAGAGGCTGGGAAGCAGCCCTTCCCACTCCACAGCCTGACAAAGAATTGCACTTAAGAACTACTGATCTAGGAAAATACATCCTTCCCTTCCCAAGCAGTGTCTCTGTGTGAGAGGTAATGGGATTTCTAGGCTTTGGCAAGTATCCTGGAGAAGTAGAAACACAAACTTTATACCATTGCATGGCAGTGATACCTATGGAAGGTAGAAAATCTCTGCTTTTTGTTTAAAACAAAGCAATAAAAAACAGTGCTCATTTCTTACTTTAACATAGAAAAATACTACTTTTTAAAGAAATGAGTTGTGTCAAGATCTCTAAAGCTCATTTTTAAATCATTTTATGTCTCCTTATAGCTGAAAAAAAAGTCTGGCTTTGCAAGCAGATGGGTGAGAACAGTTTCAATACAGGGTTTAAAGACTTGAAACATTCTTGAAATAGTCCAGCAACTTTTCCCTTGCAAGTACTCCCACTCTGTAACGACATAAATGCTCACACCAGAATACTCCATACAAGTGTGCATAGAGCGTAGACCACATGCATAGACATACACAGTTGCATATTGGTGAGATCCAGCTCGAGGGAGCAGCAGGAACACACAGCCAGAGTAGAGGGAAAGGAGAAGGACAGCAGCCCAAACTTTGGTCACTTCCTGTCTTGTTAAAGTATCCTCTCATTTAATTGTTGGCTGCTTTTTTCTGACCCTGTGCTATGTGCACTTTTTCTCCAAGTGGTCTGATGGGTGCTGGTGGTAGTACAAAGGAGAGCAGAGGACACCGTGACTAGAAAAGTGGGGATGGTGGGGACTGCTAACCAGCAACTGGGCGGGTTTGATGCCACATGGAAGAACCCTAATCCATCTGCAACACAGGAGGAGGAAGAATTAGAGTTTGGGGGTGTTAACTAGGTAGTAGAGTACAGAACATACCTGTTCTAGTTTAGGAGACAGACATCAGCATCTCAAGGAAAGGAAGCAATACTTATGTTAGTGAAGGGTGACAAGGGTGTTGCCTTGGTGAGAAGTAAAACAGATTGTTAAGATCCTGTTGCCTGTGATCTCTCCGTTTACTGAGATAATAAATAATGTTATTTTGCCATCATAGCAGCTGGATTTTCAGAACTGGCAGCTTCCTTCGCTATTGCCTAGCCTGCTATCCTAAACACATTGGCAATTTCATTGCCTTTTAGCCATCAAGGTTTTAAACAGATTCAGGAGGAGGTTAAGAATGCCATTAGGCATTAATTTGAGGTGGTCAAACTAGAACTTCTGTGATCTTTTCTTCTCTCCAGCCCCCACTTCATCTTTTTTACTGCCCTGGCATTTGTACAAACGTGCAGTAAATGGTTTCAGAGAAAAAAGTAACGGTGAAATTAAGAAATAAATTTTTCTGGCCAATTCTTCCTTGAATCATCTCACCATACTGTTAGACAAATGCCAGTGCTCACTCAAGTGATAGAACAAAACCATCCAGGAAACAGCTCCCACCAATTAATTCAAACTGAATGATAACATATGCAGAAAGGGAAAATCCTTGGCAAGGTGTATTTTGAGGGAAAAAAAAAAGAAAGGAAGAGCAGCTTTCAGTATGAGTGGTTTTCATTCATTTCTTCTCCCAAGTCTTTTTAAAGATTTGATGCTACATATCTTTAGAAGTTTAAATACAACTATACAGATTTATATTTTACATCAGTCTTTGATAGTAGAATTACTTCCAGGTAACTTGCTACCTATTTCACGGACACTGGGTGAGGGTGTTGAAATCTAAGCAGCAGGACATTTTGTATCTCTTAATCAGGGCCCCTATCTGCAGCACTTTCCCCAGAGACTCCAAAGAATGAAAGTATGTCCTTACTAAGGGTGGAGATTGAGTCTTACAGAAGTTCAGAAAGGAGGATATGTCCAAGGATTGGCAGTAGTCAACAACGTTCTTTATGCAGCCAAGTACAGAACTGCAATCTTGAATCCCTAAGGAGTTTTTTTGTTTGTTGAGGTTTTTTAAATCAAAATCATGTGTCTGTTCCTGAATAGTGACCATATGCAGCTAAAACAACTGTTTTGTTTTCTCTATTTGAATGAAGATTTACATTTCGTAGTAAAGCCATATTTGCCTGCATAAAATTGACACACTAAGATGTTTGCGCTCCCTCACGAGGGTGCATATAAGCCCTCCTCAGCAGTATGTCATGGAGACAGGAGATTACAAGAGTGTTTATTTTACCTTTCACTCAGTAATTACTCAACCATCTTCTGGAACAGCATTGTCTCTTTCAGAAATCAAAATCCATCCGTTACTTTCCAGATCTAAGCCATAATTACTGGAGATATTTTTAGTTTTTAAGTCCCATCTTCCTATTCAGCCTGACTATACCTTAATTATATCCTGACA
The DNA here is from genome assembly GCA_025769975.1 of Gallinago jamesoni. NCBI lineage: Eukaryota > Metazoa > Chordata > Aves > Charadriiformes > Scolopacidae > Gallinago > Gallinago jamesoni. The sequence continues at coordinate 18,101,283 of JAOQGH010000051.1, forward strand.
AGGAGCAGGAATCAACAGCTGCAGACTAAATTGTGGCATTGAGTCTTAGTCCTTTCTCTGGCATGTGTGGGTGTTCGTGCTGCTGTGGTAGGGAATTGCACCTTCCAGAGAGTCTTCCCTCACCTGCACAGAGAACTAAGAAACCTTTCTCTTCACCAATTACTCTCTGCCTTATGGAGCCCAGTGTGTGCAGACTGAGTACTAGTTTAAAAGAACACTGAAAGGCTTACTTGTATAATCTGAAAAATATGTTTCTTTTTATTCTTGTACATACTTGGCTCTGAAAAATATATCTTCACATATGAGCTAATGTTAAGACAGAAATTAAATATGTCCTTAAAGGGCTGTATTTCCACATTTGCAGTACCAGACATGTATTTTATACAGCAGCCAAAAGCTGCCTTCTGAATTTCAGGGTGGGGAAGATTGACAATAGATTTTCTTCTCTTTCCTTGTAACTTCAGACTTGGACACTCTGTAGTTCTCTGTCTAGATCTACCATCTTATTTCCTGTCCGTCTGTGATATTCTCATATAGCAGTGTTTTTCTATCTGTATTTAAGAGAACTGGATGCTTAGCCTTACACTGACAAGGCTATAAATAAACACCAGGAGGACCAAGCATGGTATTACAGCTGTATCCCTTTCAGCATTTCACACTCACATATTCTCAGTGTCTCCATGGTCTAATTTATCAAGAAATGGGATTCTTGTGCTACCTCCAGAGTGGACATTTGTAACTGCTTGCTGCTGTTATAACCACAGGCTCTCTCTAACATGAATTGCAATGTGAGGCTTATAGAAATTTGTTAAACATTAAATATAGAGGGCACTGGAGAAAGCAGATGGTGCGTGTGGCATAAATATTTATTGGCATATTTTCTTTAAGTCATAAGTGACAATTAATTACATCAAACCCAAAGGAATAAGCCTTAATGGGAAGAAAATATTCACGGCTGTTTTTGAAGCAATGGATTACGAAGAGATGACTAGGGATGATTCATAACCAGACATTAAAACAGGGATAGTCTCTAAAATATCAAGACTCATAAATCCACCAAAGCATTTGAGATATGCACCTTCTGAAGAGTAATTGGGACTAAATTTCTGCTAAAATTACATTACTGCTAAAAATGCTGAAGGGAGAACAGTATAACACATCCTTCTGACAACATATAATGCATACCTAAAAAAGAATCATGGCTGAACTGGGGAGACACAGAAAAGTCACATCTGAAACTTGTTCAGGTGAACTTGAGAGACTCACAAAAGAATATATACTGGGATGTCTGCTTTTGGAAACTCTCCATTAAGGCTTGCAGGAAGCGCAGTTGGGAACCTCATCTGCACGTCAGACAGAAGTTGTACAGCTCATGGGAGAGAGTTTTAGATAGACTTTGAGAGGAGTAAAGTGATTTTTCTGGCTCTCCAAATGAGAATACAGGGCAAGAAGGGGAAAAATACTTTTTCCACTCAAAGCTAGAGACAGAAATTTTCACTCTCTAATCATGCAAAGGACTGCACAACAGAAGGAAGGCCCAGACTTGGCTTCAAGTTGATGTTTCCTGTCATGAAGCCTTTTGAGTTATTTAGATTACAGTGCAGAAGGTATGTCTGAGCTTCTTCATACTCTGAGGTTATCACTTATAAATTCCCCCACTGGTGTAATACTCTTACCTCACACTTCCATTTGTGTGCATCCTTTTGCGAGCAGCTACGTGGCATATATAGTACTTCCAAACTAATGTTTTTATTTCTACATTTCACAGCTGGTCCCCTTGCCAGAATCATTTTGGCAAGCATGGAAATTAATGCGAGACAGGCATTGCATCCAAGTGTTAATGGATAATTAGCTCCGTCTTCCAGAAGACACTTTTTTTATTCTGAGTCACTATCAGGCTATTCCAAACACCTCATATAAGACATACTCCAATTCAAGATCCTCTTTTGCCATTTCAATATAAAGGATCAAATTCTACCACGTGTGGAAGAGAGCACTACATCTTTTATACTCTTCACAGTCTCCCATCTACCAAAAATTTGAGCTATACATGTTAGTTATAACTGTTAATGACTCCAAAAAGAAGTCATGAGAGCCAATGGCAGTGAAAATAAGTCACCAAAATTTAGTCAGTGAGGGAAAGGAAATTGTAATCTAACAGCAAATAATAGCAACATAAAAACAGTAACTGGTAATTTTCAGTTTCCTTATTTCGTATGAAATATCTCAGATCTCTACAAAAAAAGGAGGTGTCAATTATTTTAACACGTCTTTTGTAGCCATTTATCTTTATACTCAGGGAAGAGAAACACTTGGGAATTACCCAATTACGTGCTTCCATTCCATGACAGCACACCAATTCAATAGCAAGGCCAGAAACATAATCCTGCCTGCTTCCCAAAGCTACTCAGAGGTGGAACCACAGGAGAATAAATAATAATAAAGATGAACAAAAAATAAAAGAAAAGTGGGAGAACACACCATAGAATATTACCTGAAACTCAACAAACTTCAACCTAGCAATTTATGAACTGTTGAGACATCTCTTTGAGAGAAACCATAGGAAAGCGTCTCTTCCTTTACATGCTCTATAATGTAGGTGTTGCAAGCCTCACTGCTCTGCGTGAAGGCATTTTAAAGAAGCACAGGATAGAATCAGAAGAAAGCTGAACAAAGATCACACATTAGGCCTTATGAACCTGTATGCGCAAGAAAGCCACGTGCGCACACTTCCACTTCAGATAATCCACATTTCCTCTTCATTAGGGGGTGTGTGACTACACAGTTGTTATATCTTTAAATAGCTGAAAAGTTTTTGAGAGCGCCTGAGTGCAAAGACCATCTGCCCCCAAGCAGCTTGTCTAATTGCCTCTGTTCCAGTTCAGTCTGCTGCTGCCTGCAGCAGTAGAGCTTCTATTACGTAAAATTAGTAGTTGTTTATTACACAGATAAACGTACATGCCCAATGACAGTGTGAGAACTTGAAGAATGTAGTAAGGATGGAAGTTCTGCATAGCTTTGTGCTCTTAGCATTCAGAGTATGAAATCTAACTTCCACTCTAAGTTGCCCCTAATTGCAGTCAAGCGTTTTGCCATAGGTGTTTTCTTCTCCAGAAATCAAGACCTTGTATAGACAAAGCGTATGTTCAAATGCCCTTTGAACTGAAAGATCTACTACAGCAGTTTCCCAGTTAAAATCACTTTATGTATTCTGAAAAGTTTAAAGAATTTCCCAGCTTTATTCTTAAACAGTGTATTTGAATAAGATAAATCTTTTCCAGATGCGCCTTTTTTTTTTTTTTCTCCTGAAAGTTGCTTAAAGACCTCTGTGAGAGGAAATTATTTATATTTACTATTTCATACTGGATTCTGGAAATCAATAGACCAGACTTCAACTGGGGCAAGACCCAAATCTGTCAAAAACTACATGTAATTAGGCAAAGCACTGTCCCAAAAGCATTGTGGATTTGTGTATGTAAAAACAGTTTGACAAACTGGTTGAATTAGATTTAAATTAGTTTGATTAAAGATTTTTTTTAATAATCAAGAGAATACTTAGGATTACAGTCTCAGTAAAAAAGCATAATTATGGTTTCTGGTTGCCTGTTTACCAACAGAAATAATTTCAGGCTCAACTGAGAGCAACGAAAGAGCAAATTCAAGTTGAGGGGAGAGAAAATAAACTGAGGGAAAAAGGAAATTTCAAAGTTCAGTTAAGGCTTTCTTTCTAATTATGCAGTGGCATTTGGGGCTTTGAGAGCATATATTTAAGATGTCAAATTAACTGATTTGAAGAATCTTTTTAATGTGACTGAACACATTCTGCAAGCATGGTAGGCATGGTGATTCATGATTTCATATGCAAAAAATTTGTGGGATCTGAGATGGTTGTATCGTAGAAAACACTTTTTTTTTTTTTATGGATTCTAACACAAAGCAGTTCTCTAAAAATAAGCAGAGAGAATGAGAGGGCAGCACCAAAGCAAACCCCTACTTATGCAAAAGCAGACGGACCTACAGGCCCACTCCTTTCAGGGATACATTTGGCAACAGAGCCTCCCCCAACGGCTCAGATAGACTTAAATAGAGAGGCAGAGGAGTCCAGTGCCTTGATGGAGCCACGTCAAACAACCTCCCACAGCAACAGACTCCATCAGCAGAAGCTGAGTATTGGGCTTCAGCTTTTTTCAAGTAAAATTTTAAGTCCTGATGGTCTGTGAGAGGCAGGTGGGAAGAATAAAGAAGGCTGGAGGGTGGGTAGCCTTGATAAGGAGCCAGACTGTCTTGTCACCAGTGCTGACAGCGGGAGGAGGAGGAACTGGTGCTTCTGCCCAGCAGTGTTCTTGTGACTTCTTTGCAGATTGCAGGATCTGGTATCTGATATACTTGACATGCCACACAAAGCTACCATTCTGCATGTTAGAGATTAGATCTTAATTTCCAATCAAGACATAGCTTGTGAGCACACATGGTAAAGGTCTCCATGTGACTATCTGTAGTCACTTTCAAACTTGCTGGATGATATCTATCTAATTTGACAATAGGCCAAAGATCCCAGAGGTAAAAGTTTTTACAGGTTTCATGACTATAGAAACTGGGAGATTGTAAGTGCTGAGAGTGAGCACACCTTCATGAACAGTCTACTGAAGGGAAAGTGTTAGTCAGAGAGTACACCTCAAGATCCTGAAAAGTTAACCTGAAATGTTAATACATAGGTAAGCAGGCTTTTCTCATCCCAGCACTCACATAATGAATCAGAAAATCAGCTGTTTTCCCATCCACTTCATAAGCACAAGAATGTGTAATATTTCTTCTTTTGAAGTAATCTCGCTGCTTCAGAGTTCTACCTATTTATAACCTAACAGCTGGGGCAGAGCTGCCCTGGGATTTATGATGCTCACATGGGGAGACAGATGCCATGCAAGTCTCCTTCAGGAAAAAGCAGAGGTCAGTCCCTAAATGTTTAGTGTAAAATGACTGAAGCCATTGGCAACCATGCTATCTTAATGATAGAACTTCAGTCAGAAATGGTGAAAAGAGAGATTGGTGAGCAACAGCAGGAACAAAGCCCAGAGTGAAAGACTAAGCTGGTGAAGTTGGGCAATGAGCCTTTTGTTTGAAGCATACTGTTAAGAGGGGACACACACACAAAGCAGAGGGCATCACTGCTGTTCTGGTCTAATCCTCCACACTGACAAGCCTGGCACTGACATTTCCATTTTTCTGCTTTCATGTTGCTGTTTTTCTAGTAGTTTGTGTCTTCTCTTCATTAGCCTTTGTGTAACTGAACTAATGTAGATTAGTAGATTTAAGGCTACATTTAGAGGCTACAAAATACTGAATTTAGAGGCTGAGCCATGTGTTGTGCACTCAACATTTAGAACAAGGTACTTTATTTTCCGAATTGCAGTGGAAACAACTAGCTAGTCACTAAGAGTTTGTTTTATGTGGAAAAATTCTCTAAAGAACAAACTGGTTCAGTCACAGAATAAGTGGATTTTTTCATTTGTAGTTTAACTTAATCTAGAGATTTCTACAGGGTGACTGTTAGCCTTTGACAATAAAGTGTGCAGAACTAAGAACACTGTCACAAAACCGTCTCCATGACAAAGTTGTAATTTCTGCTGCTTATAATATTGGTCAGCTGTAGCTGGATCTTTTGTGTGCTGAATGCAAATACTGTTAAGGGAAGGATGAAGGATTCCTTTTCAGAGGGGAGAAAATATGACAGACTTGGTTTCAAAGTTTAATCTTATGATCCAGAAAGCAAGACGAAGCACTGTGACCAGGATGAGCTTGGTAGGGAGAAGGACCATTGTCCTTAGGGCATTGGTCCAATCAGTTACATTTTACAAACCTGCTTTATAATTCTTAATGTATATATTGATGCATATTTAGTGTGCAACTGAGCTCAGTCAAAGCCCATCGTCAGACCCGAGTGTTTCCTTCCTTCGTTCCCACCTCATTTTCTCAAAAGCAGAGAGAATTTACAGTATGGTGTGCTTTTACCACAGAATGCTCCACTGGTTATTGAGATCCAAGGGGGCTGTTTTAAGTCTAGAGACAATAAATCCTTTCCACAGAGGACTTTAAGTAGAGCTTCATCAGGAGACATGTTTCAGGATGTGTGACAACCATGGAGCTGCTGATTTTGACAGCTGCCCTGCAAAGTACCACTGCCCCCTTTCTTCTTCCCCTGCCATGGTCCAGAAAGAAGACATCTAAGCCCAGGGGACCACGATATATAGCAGACCTGTCCCACTGTGTGAAAAACTATTATGCACACTAACATTATACTACAAAAGGGCGGTGGAGGGGAACACGTTCGGTATCATAATGAAGTGAAAAGCATTACTGAGTAGTAGAGGCAAGTAAGACACCCAGTTAAAAAAAAAAAAAAACAAATTTTTCCAGACATTGCTGCTTTAGCTTCTGAACTAAGAGCTTATATCTAGTTGTATAACACACAGTTTACTCTTTCTATCCAGCTGATAGATATACTTACACTTTGGTAATACCTGCTCATTCATAAACCCCAGAGGCCTGGAGCAAGTGGAACTTAAGTCTGATCATTCTCTCAGAGTTACTGCTATGGACTATTTTCACTTGACATCTTTGTTTAGAAAAATTATTTGCATTTTTAAATTTGGCTTAGCAGCATTTGCTTCCTCATCCTTCTCAGGTACTGAAAATGCCTATAGAGCACCACAGAACTGTTTGACGTACACAGATAAGCAGAATGGATTTAAGTACTTATAACTTAAATCTCCTTTTTTTGGTTATACATGACATACAAACATCTTTGGGAAAAATAATTGATTTTTGTCGTAGCTTAGAGCAACTCTGTGCCAAATGAGACTATCTACGTGTGTTAAAAAAATAGTAGGCAAACACTCATCTGTCCCAGAAATCTGAACATTCATTTAGTAATGCACCGTCAATGTTCTCTTCTCCATATGTCTAACATCATAATAATTCCCTGCTTCGGTTGCTTAGAATATTAAAGAATGCATCTGTTTGGCTTTGTAGATTACAAGCAGTTACATTTCTTGGCCACTCCTCATAGATTTGTGCTCCAGACCTCTCACCAGCTTCATTGTCCTTCTTAGAAGCACTGCTACACTTCAATGTTTTTCTTGCAGTGAGGGGCCCAAAACTGAACAAAGTGTTCGAGATGGGGCCTCACCGGTGCTGAGTACAGGGGGAACAATCAATTCCCAGGTCCTGCTGGCCACATTATTCCTAATACATGCCAGGATGCTATTCATGTCCACATTCACTGGGGCAGTCACTGAGCTGTTGATAACAAGATTCCCAAAGGCAATGAATTTGCCCAAGACCTCAAATTTCTGAGGTTGCAATGTAGGGAAACTTCTACTCTCCAAAGCCTGACTCACAGGGAAAACCTGCTAGCAGCTTTTCAGCACATGAATCAGAATTATATTGCACAAATTGTACTGAGAGGTGGCCTGATATTGGCCTCAGATGTCAGTTATGAACGTTTTCTTTTAGAAAATAATTGTTGTGAAATCACCAAGATCACAAGCTTCCCAAAAAATTCACACAAACAACCTCCCTTCATGCAAGTCCTACCAAAAACTAGATGCCAAAAAACTTCCTAGGATCTTCAAAATTATGAGATAGTTTAATTATTGGCTAAAGGGTAATCTCATGTGACATTTTAGAACATTTACTTAGAAATCATCATTTTACAGCTATTTTTTTCTTGTCTTCCTAGAAAAGATAAATAAATGGTACTTGAAACGCTATTGGGATTATAAGACTTCAGAATCTGCAGGTTTAAAGAACAGAGAGGTCAATAATTAAGAGTCCTTATAGACAGGCTATATATACACACACAGAAACACATATATATATATCAAGAAGTCCTAGAGTTTTTATTTAGCCTTCACATTAGCATAAATAATTCAAGTGAAAATAAATGCAAGATTCTCTTTGGGAGCTTTGCAGATCAGCATTTTGATAACCACGAAAACAAATGATCTTGTTGTACAGACAGAAAAAGCAGATGGCTGCATTGCTAGAATCTGATGGAAAAGGCATTTTATGCCATCTTGATACAAGTCAAAAATATATGAATGTTGCTGGTCATTTTCAAAGAGATAAAGCTCACAGAAAATTTCTGAACAAAAGACGGCACCTTGCCTCTCCTTTGATATTTCCTGTGGGTTACAGTTTGCTTTGTCTCAGATGCATGGAGTAAAACAATATTTTTTTCCTAAGGCTTTTTCTGACTTCTGCTCCTAAGGGAGCGTGACATGCAGCTGTACGTTCTGTGGAACAGACACTTGCTGTTCCAGTGAGTGATGCCTTGGAGTAGCTATATTTGGTTATTGTGCTGTGGGGAAATTACAGTGACCTAAACTACCTTTTCAAAAGCCAGGAGACTCTGACTTTGGTCTAATAAAAGTTTAGAGCAACTGTATTGTTTTTCTACTTTTGCATGGATGAAATTAGGATGAGAACAGGGCTCAGAATTCCAAAACTGCCATCTCATCACAGAGTTATTGGTGAGAGCAGAAATGAATGAGGTCAGACACTCCATTAAATCCTTAAAAACATCTGTCATAGCAATCAGAGTTGCTGCAAAATTTCACAACTCTCTTCATAAACTGTATCTTCACATTTCTACATTTAAAAAAGTGTAGCATCATAGTGTATAATAAACAATATACATCCTGAGAACAAACAATACCTGCCCAAAATATAGAGGGGAAATAACATGGAAATAAATGCCAAGCCTTTAGTTTCTCAAAGGATAATGCTAAATGATCAGAACATCACTGTATTAATGTAAGATGCGTGTTACTCACGTTGGGCACAAGGAGCAAAGGAAGATACAAACAAGCATAGTCAGGTACATATTGAGATGCATCTCTCACATTGTGAGAGTTTCATACCTGCATCACCCAAAACAGGACAGAGAGAAGACAGCCAGCTGCCCTTACATACAGCCACCTTCCTGATCCCACCAACGGACTCCTATGAGCAACAGATGCTAACATTTAAAGTGAACAAAATAACTACTGATTGGGAAAGCTTTAGGTGGAAGAAACAGCACAGTTTGAACTTGCCCTTCCTGCTGTGGAAGTACAGTCGCTGCTTCAGCTCTTTGCCCTTGAGGACTGCATTCTCATCAGTGCTTCGGCTGGTTTTATACACAAAGCTACTCTAAGTCTCGGGCTCAGTGGTCACTTTGCCTTCCTAGGCCACATGGTTGTATCCCACATGTGCTCAGGTTAAAGTATTTATGTTTTTCCTGTGCAGACAGGAACTGCCTGCTCAGAATTATTTTCTCCTGAGACCTCTCCTGGGCCCAGTTATGTTTTTTACTTTGGTTTGTAATAGATTAAAAATGAGTTTGACAGGCAGACTGCAGTGCAGTCCCAAACCAGTTATTTCCTCTCTCTCTCTCTCTCCTGGGCTGTCTGAATTGGCACCTTGGATGTCTAAGTAGACTTGGTGCTGTGACAGAAGACAGGACAGAGGATGGAGAAAGCAGAGCAGCACAGACCTGAGAGGTGAAGACCCTACTAAGCTCTGTTTCCCAATAGCATTTACATACTGACATACCAACCAGGACAGCTCAGAATACAGCAAGTTCTGCACAATTCCCCTGCAAACTCCAATACACACACACACACACGAGTTCAGTCTATGCTGAGTCACATGGCACCAGCCTGCTAGGGACACCTAGGCTAAAGCTGGTCAGGGTCAGCTGCATGCATACAGTGGTAGAGAGACAGGGATGAAATGGTTTGTGGTTCGTGCCACCTGAATGTTGTCCTGCCACCGTTTTGGCATTTTGATACTGTCTTTGTCTGCATGGTTGTAATCCACCAACTGACATAAATGTGATTTATTTATTTCTAACCTAAGAGTGTCCTTTAGGTTACAAAGCCATAAACACAAATGTTAGAAAATGGCAGATAAACAGTTCTCTGCTTTTCATAACTGCACCTATTTGTAGTCTTCCTGTTCACTGAATCAGGCAGAGATCCTGCAAGGCGCAGATGTGGGCATATGAGGTAGAATTAAGGTTGCATAAGCTATCTGTGTATAGTTCTAATTTTCAAGTCTTGTGTCTTCAATTTAGAAGTTTAAATTTCTTTATTTTAAAATAGATATTGAAATTTCTTTGGGAGGATGGCGTATAACATATATGTGTTTGGATTTTAGAGGGGCAGGGAATTAAACATGCCCTGCAGTACTTCAAACAGGTATTGATCAAAGCCCCTTACAGGGCAGAACTCAACACTATGGCTCTCCCTTCAATTACCAGAGTAACTATATCCAGTAGGTGCAAGGGACAGTTATTATCCCAGTGAGAGGGAAGAATATGGTGGATTTTCAGTTCAACCTCTTCCCTAAGAGGAGCTGGAAGAACTCGTGCTTCATGGGAGAAAAGGGATCAAACATCTCAAAGCTTTTTTCTCTTCTCAAAAGCTGCTAGCAGCTCCTAGCCATTACAGCACTGTGCAAGAAGCCACTACTGGTGTCACAGGATGAGCCCAGCCTTCAGACACCTCTGCTAAGCTAGTATTGTGACATAGAAGAGGATTAGAAAACAAAGAGATTTTCTTCTTAATTTAAAAAAAATAATAGTTTAATAAAATCCCCACAAGCTAGGCTTTATTTTCATCTCACCAAAAGCTGTAAGATATTTCATAGGGCAAAGAAAAAGCCTTCCCTTACTATCAGGCATTGATGCAGACAATAGAAAGAGGCATTAGCACTTTGTAAAACAAACAGAGAAAGGTAGTTTGACAATCTAATCTCTTATCTAGGGAAAATAGTGCAGAATGAAATAAACTTCACCCTATAACAGAAACAGGAAAAATACACAGTTGGGTTTTTTAAATCACAGTTGTTAGTATTATTCCCCTGAGCCAGTGTTTCTTTCTTACCATCAATGTGCTTTTTTATCTAGGGAATATTAAAATACCATTAATACCAACCTTGGTTAATACAAGGTGAAATGAAAGCAATAAGGAAAATAGAGACAATAATATATATTTTTGCTTGTCATCCAGCTGTTTGCTGGCATCAGAAAAAAAATGAAATTGCTTCACTCTTCTGAAGTGAGAACTGTGTTATGCTTTTAGCAATTCCCTGAGGCCATCTGTCAATGAGTAAAATACATTGTGTGTACAGTACATTATATCCCTAAGTGCTCTATAAACAAATTATTTCTTAACAATTAGTTCTTTTAAGAAGTAATAGTCCTAATTTGCAGACAGTGGATGCTGAGGTGTCTCCATAGTTTCTACACAGATTCATGAGTAGATTTCAGAACTCGAAACTGTTGACCTAGAGAATTTACACCTCTTACCACTCACAGAAATTATCAGGCAAAACAGGGAAGAAAAAAAAAAGAAGAAAAAAATATTTTTCTATTTATTTTTTTATGTGATCCTAGAAAGTAAAGGTTTCTTCAAGTTCAAAGCTCAGCAAGGTACTAATGATAATCTGCCTGGTACTGTCCTAGTAGAAATGCTTGGAGAGTTTTATGAAGAGGAGGAGTGGGGGTCAGACCCAATTCATGCTATTCAAGTACAAGAACCTACACAGTAAAAGGGTTTCTATTTACAAGGCTTTGTATTAGGGTTTCAGGATATGTAGCTTTCAGTTTTCTGACAGTATTGAGACTCTAGATTTGGGTGCAATGATACACGTTCACCAAAAGAATTGTTCCCACTTGAGCCGACAGGATTTCTACACTGGAAACTACTAAACTGAAAGAAGATATTAACATCTAACAGGGAAGATGTGGGTGACTATCTCACCATGTAAAGCCAGAATTTGGGTAGTGGATTTTTTTTCCTTTTTGTATTATGCAACTCCATTTAATTTTTGTTGTTTTCTCCGCCCTATTTCCTAAGTCAGAAAAAGAGTCAGTATCTCGACATTTCTGCTTGGTTTCCAGACACTTAGATCAGTATGAGTGGAGAGTAAACACGTTTTGGAAGTGAAAAGATGTTTGTGGGGAAACAAGGATGTGAGGTGTAAAGGAGAAGTGTATAGGAAAAGGACTGACATTTAAAGATACTTTGATTAGAACAAGATTAGTTTCTAGTTAAACTAAGCTAAAATACATTAACCTGCAACTGAAGCAAAGGAAAAAGGTCAGAATTAAATCGAGGTTAGCAAATGCTGACTTGACCTTAGCTGTTTCTTCATAATCTATGCAGTATTTCCCTCCTACAGATTATGAACTATTCTGTAGTGTTTTGCCTTGCTTTGATGGAGGTGACAATTACTAGAAGTTCATCAAGCAATGCAAGCTATCAAGAGATTAAATTTTGTATTACCTAAGCAGAAAACAGTGAGAGATTTTTCGGGTGGATCTTTTTCTCTTGAAGAACCTCAAGTGAAGTATCTCCAAGAAAATCATCCTCACAGTGAACTTCCTAGAAGGTAGCAGTAGCACAGAGCCTGACAGGATGGAGCTGCAGAGTTAATTTATGATTACAGTAGCCATCTACTTCCTCCTTCTGCTCAAAGCAGGGCTAATCTCAAAGCAAAGAACAAAACGGAAAAAGTAAATGAGATCCTCAGTGCCTTTCACCCATGCAAAACTATTTTTGAGTTAAAATTGCTATAATTAAAACTGCAAAATCCACAGAACAGGAAAACGTTAAGAGACTGCATTGACAATGTAATAAATCAATGTCAGTGGAATTTGACAAGTGTATTTGGAAGTGGATTCAGTACTGTCATAGGTTTTATAACATAAGTTCATTTGATTCTGAAAATAAAAAAAAAAATAGATGAAAGAAAGAGAATATGACTTTAATAGATATTCCTGCTTATACTGTTATTTCTTCTACTGAGGCATTAGTGAGCTATACGTCATCCACGCCACATGAAAGAGGGACAATGATTTTTTTGGCTGCTGGAAAAGGGCATACTTTGAGGATGGTAGTCTGTCACTGGGGGAAGTGTCAGTGTAACACAGCCACAACACGTACCATTGTACCTACACGCAGGTAGCAAACAACAAAACAAGGTTTACCAGAGAGTGGAGTGTTTGGCTGGAATGTACACGCAGACATCACTGCTCCTAACACAGCTTTGTCACAAAGCTTTCCCACTGAACCCAGTACAAAACTAGACCTTGCCACTCTGGCAAGGGGGGCTGGGAAACAAAGCTCCGAACCTTCAGTTCGGTAGCGAGCATGCTTGAGAGGACCAGCAACAAGAAACCTTCCAGTGCTCCCACCTGGGTTGCCAAACTAAGGGTCGCCGAAACAAACACACCTCCATGCACCTGCAGCCTCACTAACCACGTACCACTGCGGGCGCTGGGCAAGCACACATCAGAATCAAGAACACAATTTTCTAATGCTTTATAATAACCGTTGCTGATAGGCAAAGTGCCTACATGTAAAATCCCAGTGGAACTGTAAGACGAACTTTTGTCTGTATAATTCACTGAAACATGTTTAGGACATTATATAACTAACACGTTATATTGCTGGAGGGTATTTTTAGTACTTTATAGCTTGGAAATTTTTATAACTATTTCTCAAAAGTTAGCCATAAAAAACAGATGACAGTGGCATATCCTGATTGTTGACATGGTCAGGCAGAGAAATATTTTTCCTAAAATTGTAAAAGCGTTGGATAATAACTTCATAAGCTCATATAAAAATGCCAGTAAACTATTCAAATGGGCAAAAAGCTTTCTTTCTAAGCGTTTTTTTTTTTTCGGTTTACAATAGGAGGTCTGGCTGTATCTTTCCATCTGCTGTGCTGGCTGTTACTGCAGATGGTCATAATCTGTACATATGGTATGTGCATATATAAACTGAATTCAGTGTTGTCTTGGGGTAAAAGCAGGCACACAACAGGAGCTCAGATGCCTACCAGAAGAATATCAGTGAAGGGAACAATTTAGAACATGTTATTTCTCTAGGAGAAATTTCCATAGAATTAGGGAAAGAAAAAGAAACATTTACCATTTCCTCAAAATTTTTTTAAAAAAAGAAAGAAATAAAGAAATCACTCCTTTTAGAAGGTAAATTCTGGATCTGCAATTTATTCAGAATCAGGTACTGGCTTCAGTTCAGCTCTGAATCTGTGCCAGGTTTTGGTTTAAATCAAGACAACATCAAAATCTCTCAAACTTCTAAAGACATATCCAAAGCGCTCAGAAGTAGTTTTGGGGTCCCTGCTTCTAACTCGGATAATAAAGCTGGAGAAGGGATTTTCGTATTTCTGAAAATTAGAAAATGGCCTTCTAGACACAATAAACCCATAAAAATCTTCAGAAATGAAATGGTCTTTAGATCTGAAGTTTCTGTTTGAGTCAATCTCACTACCATTAAATGGTTGCTGAAACTCATACTGATCAAGCAGGGGCAAAAGACCCTGTCATTAAAAGTAGTACTTTCCAATGAGTCCCATATAAACTTACTAGATAGTATCCTGTTCTGCCACCTATTGTAGTGCCCAGTTAGCACTACTGAAAACTTCTGCTTCCATATTGATTCATGAACCAAAGTTTAAAAAAAAATAATTATTTGCATAAGGTCTCGAACTTCTACTTAGGAAGTCTGGCAAGTTAGGAAAAATACTACGATATTTATGTGATGTGGAGAAAGCTCTAAAAACAACTCATAATTTGTACATACATCAATACTTGCACTTACAAAACATTTAGCAACAAGTGCCCCAAAATAAGAAATCATTGGAAAAGCAAGACATTAAGGGTTTATCTGATATAAAACCAAATGCGTTTTTAACATTTCCTCTGTGTTTCTAATTTCTAATATCCTCTGTGTTACAGTTTATTGGCAATATTTGCCCATTCATCAGGCAAGCTAGTTGTCAGAGCAGATAAAGTCCTGACTCTTCCTTTTTTCTCTTTTCTTTATATCTGCTACTCTCTTTACTAACCTTCCAACCTTTCTTTTACTAGGAAAAGGCTTCACATATTTAGCTACAAGGCTAGAAAAGGAAAAAAATAGTGACTTTCAAAGGGTTACAGCCATTCTAATAGGATGACAGCATAATAATAAGCTACTGTTTCTTTTTCTCTTACTACAGGTTTGTTTTGTGAATTTAGATGCAAACAGAGATGACTGCAACGACGAGCAAGTGAAACAGGTAACTGTTTAGGTATTAATAACATGCACAGTGGATCCAGTCAGGGACACCATGACTCTCCAATACAAACCCAGATCAAAATTCTATGCAAAATCAAAGGCAGCCCTAGGTTTTTAACCCTTACAGAGAGCAACGCATCAGGAATCTGAAATGGTTCCATCACCAGGCCATATTTTATAGCTTTTCTTACTCCCATCCCAGAAATATGCAGGCAGGCAGCCTGTGAATTCACAGCAGTTATCATGTGAATGGACTTCTTACTCAGCCTTGGTTTTATCAGAGAAGTGAACATGGATATGTCATACATTCCGTTTTTTAATTTGACAACAATAATTTTTGATGTCTATTCTACTCTCAAAAAGCCTTTGAGAATCTTCTATTCATTTAGGTCTTGTTCAGCTGACCAATCTTATTCAAACTCCAGACAGTTGGATCATGTGGTCTTGAGGAAGGGTCTAGATAAAACAGAACTAAAGGTGTGTTTTACCTGTTTAACTGGAAGTTTGGAGGGCAGAAAAAAATGGACTTAAAATAAAAGGGAAAGAAAAAAGCTTGGTTATTTTATTAACACTAAGACAAACTACATCTTGATATGTTACTTAAAAAACCCTCAAAACTGATGAAGTCACATTTTAAAGATATGGCCTTGTGTCAGTTTTGAGTTTACATCTTCCTTTATGAGTTTATTTTCATCATCCTGGCTTGGTGCCTACGATCAACACAGCAATATGGCAGCAATGTCTGGTAAGTGAACAAAGGTAGGATCTCCTGACAATGTCCAGGGAGTTCCTCAGTAAACCTTGCTGAAACCACTTTTAGCTCACAGTAGGACAATAAATGCTGGGACTTTGTTGCCTCCTGCAAGCTGTTCATTAACGGGGACTGATTTTTTATGCTGTTTTCTGCATTGTGGATCTGTGAAAATTCAGACGTCAAAAATAAATACAGCTTCTTGCAGCAAAAGGATTTTTCTGTTGAATCAGCAGGTTAACTGTGCAGAACAGCTTGAGAGGCGTAACTTTACTGAGTCCACAGAAGCTCTGCTTGTTTTCTAATAAGCAATGGTTTCATTGTTGTTTACAGTATTTATTAAGGATGTATTAAGAAACAGAAGCTATAGCAAGTCATAAGGAAATACCAAAAGTTTCTCCCTCAATCTTAGAGCCAGATGCCTGTAAAGGCCAGCTTAAATTAGCTTTATGAATCTACGCTCTATAATGCCCAGACATTAGATTACTCCCTCGCAAGCAGATATCACCTTTGAAAGCAGCTGCCAGCCCTACAGCATCACTGCATGCACCGCCCGGGCGCTTCCCGCGGCCCCAAACTCTCCCTTCGCAGCAGGGACCGCTCGGCTCCCCAAAGCACTGTGCCCCCGTGCCATGGTTTGGGCTGGCTCTCCCTGCCTGGCACCCAGAGGGACCATAACAGAGACACTGCAGCCTCTGGCCACATTTTAGAAAGGTTGTTTCTGGTGCAAAGGCAGCGCATTTATTAGCCGTTTCTTTTAGGTTTCAGTGTAGGTAATAAAAAAAAATCCCTGCTAGCACAGATACTGTGTATTCTTCTCTAAGAGGAAACTCGGTCATCACAATTTTTGTGTATAAATGCAGTTTGTGTAAATTAGCGTTGGATGGGGTGTGTTTTTACACAACACATTGGTGGCGAAAGCATTTCATAGAATAATTTTAAAGATGTTAACACGGCTGTTATTCAGATGAAATATATAACTATTTACCAACAAGTCCTGTTAGAATTTTGCATTACCCTTTGAACCTCGGAATGGATTAAATTAGGGGGGTTGCATGTAAAACAATCATTTTTCCAGACTTTTCCTTTTTTTATCCTGAACAAAAGGTAAGGAATTTAGTAAAAGATATACAAAATGCCATTATTTCCTACCTAAGAAATCTACTGCTTAAATTGCCTTATTTTATCAGGAAAGTAGAGAAATGTAGAGAAACGTGTGTGATAACAGAAAGGTTATAATTTGAAAAAAGAAAAGGATGAAAACTTTTTGTACTGTACTGAAATGTCAAAATGAATTGAAGCACTGAATTTAGTTATGTCAAATATAAATACTTAGCCTCAACTGATGATCAGTCTACTGAAAAGTAAGTGATTTTTTCCCCAAAATTGAATTAGATTTGCTAAGCCAGAAAGGTTTATTATATCTAATTGACTCTGAGAAAAAATAACACTACCGCAAGCTTATTATTTTGAAGATGAAAAGGAAAAAGTGAAGTATCATTGAACTAACTAAAGCACATGGCTGGGTGCCCAAGATCTGCATTCCTTTAATGGCTTTGCCATTCAACGGGCTGGTTTAGGGCATAAAATGGAGGTGGTATTTACTTGCTCTGTAAAGGATCATCCTTGATTCCCTGCTCATAAATCAAGCACGCCGAGATCCTTGGCAGACAAGAACTGCAAGCAGTCAGAGTTGGTGCTGTCCTACAAAGGTCTGGCTTTGTACACCAAGGGGCACAGGTGTCCCTGCACATCCCTGGGCACTCCCAGTAATACCACAATACAAGTCTCCTGTATTACACAGCATCATTGATGGTGTGATTATTACCACTTTTGACTCTAGCAAATACATAACAGGCAGAAAATTATCATCTTAGTACAAATGAAAGGTCATGAAGGTGGAACAGTAAAGAAATGCGTATTTAATCTGTGTATTAAATACTTCGATTTTTCCAGGATTAGTATTGCATCAATTTGATTAACAATTGCCAGCTATCTTTCCCTATGGTTTCTTGCTTATCATAGGCCTGGAGGAAAACTGAAGATTTGTCCTATTTTCATTACCGTTACTGAGTCTTTTCTGTTTTAGACAATAACAGACACAGTGTTCTCTATCTCTTAGGAACTCACCCATAACAGGAGGGCCAAGCACTTAGATGTACAAATGCAACCTGGCTGTTTAGCACGTGACAATGTAAGGGGTGATAGATTGTCCTGTTGGAGACTTGTGCAGAAGTTTATACTGTCACTGCTCTCTTGCCTGGTGGCTCAAAAGAAAGAATGTGCATTTTAATGCTGCCAGTTCTATTTTTAATCGATTCAAAGTAATAAGTTCAAGTAAGCTTTCTAAATGGATGCCTGTAAGTGGTATTTTATTTTGGTATTTATGAATATAACCGTGCAACTCAGACTTCATTACCTGAGAGAAAAAAATCTTTCATGCTACAGAGATTGATCAACGTCTCTCCAAATCTCCCCAAACTCATCAGTTCGATGAACGTACAGCCACCAAAGGAAAACGAAATAGTCCTGCTGAGTGGATTAGCATCAGGAAACCTTCAGGCTGATTATGAAGTTCCCCAGGTAGGAATCAAACTCATCTTTAAGATCACACCACACCTGTGTAGGGTGGAATTTGGAAAATGGCAAAAACAGAGCTGAAAGCAAAGACCTTGCACCAATTTAAAAGATGGGTAGGAGTATGGAAACATAAAAAATAAATCTGTCTAATGAAAGTCTTTGCAGGGGGGAGGGGAAGCTGACATAAAGATAGCAGAGAGATCCTGTTATTCCCTCTAGATCCTGTGAATGTCTGGGTTGCAGCTGATAACGCTTTAAGCCATATTAGTGGTTGATCCTTCAGGGAAGGCAGGCATTGGTGGCAGAGATATTCACAAGCCCAGATTTCAAGAGTAGCAGGAGTCAGAAGGGCAGCACAGAGGTAGAAAAGGAAAGATGTAACAGTTTTTGTGCACATGGCTAGATCAGAGCTCAGCTCCTACAGATTCTCTTTCAAGTGAAGTCTTGCTACTTCCCACTTGTGCTCCCAATCCATCTTCTCCCACGCATGCACCTCAAAAGAGATGACGATAGGTCCTGAGTATCCTAGAGGCTACTGTAAGCCTGAATGTGACAATAGAAAATACCAAGCAATATTAATCATATCAGAGCTAATACCTCATTTAGCTTCTGGCAACTTAAAAATTAATTAATGCATTAATTAAAACTTAACATTTAAAGGAGCTAAAGGCAAAGTTCTCATGGTAACTCCTTCACTCCCGCCATTACCAATGAAATGTTCCCTTTCTGTGATCTGGAGGCCAAGAATTCCTCCTACCAGCACCACATAGAGAAAGTAAGCAAATGATAACATTTCTTAAAGGCATTTTAACACACAAGATCCAGATGCTTAACTCTTTATTGTAATAAGAAGTGTTTTTCTTCCTTACCATTTTTGTCATGTTTTATGCCTGTTCATGTCTGTGTAAAGAAAGAGAATGAAAAATACTGTAGTATTTTTCAGCTTGATTCTGACTTTGGCCAAGCATGAATTTAGAACAACTTCATTAAAATTGTAGAGTTATCCTGGAATACAAATCTGTCTCAGCAAGCTTAAACATAAACAGGTATCTCCAGTTTTATCTGCTACAGAAAAGCAAAGCAGAAAACTTTCTTTCACAGAAATTAACTTGCATACAGAAGTGTTCATGAAACAGGCATTGGAACAGCTGTACTGTAAGGATCATTGAATTTTATGTTATACCAATAAGCTGGTGTTTAAAGAAAGAAATTGCCTGATTATTGAGCTTTCTTGCCACTTATGACTAATGGCTAAATTTAGAATGATTAAAAAAAAAAAGAAAATCACAAGCCTGTGGTGGGAGCAGCAGAACTCCAAACCCCTCCTTCCCTGGGGGGAAGCTGTTGCAATAGACACAAGGCTGTTCGGAGGCTCGAACAAGTTGACTCAATACCCAAGTCATCCCCATCTCCAATAGACCTCAGTCACTGGGACTGGCAACCTTCTCAGAGTGCAGGCAGGAGACAAATGGGAACTAACCTCAGTTTCTGTCTTGTAAGAGGGAAGTTTGCATTGAGACTGGATGAGATTTATTGGCCAGATAAGCACATGCTACGTTTATCCTTACATTTGTTTGGTTTTCCAGAGGGTTTCATTTGTAAGGAGACTTATACAGTTTTCATACAAGGATTTTTATTCCACTCCCCCTCTGCACAAGTATAACCTTGCAAACTGTGGACTGGAGAAACAGCAGGGGAGTGTTTAATCTAAGGCTGCATCTGGTTTTAATAACATTTTTCACAATACGGTGTGTGCTCAAGTCTGATTCAGCAACAATTTCTTAGCAGCTAGTTTAAAAAAAAAAATCTAGTTTTTCTGTTTTACTTTTAACACACTAATTTATCTGGTTTCCTGTTCAGACACACTTTTAGGCAGAAAGGAAGTGCTGGCTAATAAAACATGCAATTCCAATATCATACTCATTCCACTCCCTTTATTACAAGGTATTTGCTTTGCATTCACACTCAAAGACAAAAGATCTAGGTCAGGATTACATTATGCTAGATACTGTGCAAAGGCACAGGCAGTCCAAGGCATCTTTTGCACAGCTTAAAATCTACCGCCTTGATCCAGAGTGGGTTCCAGTGAAACCCCCTCCTTCCTGGGAACCTGCAGTTAAAGCACAAGATCACAATCTACAAAAGCTTGGCTTTGCTTCAGAGGACATCCACACCACAAACGCAGTCCCATGCAGAGATAGCAGCTTAGCTCTGTGCCTGTATAAATATCCAACAGTTTTAATACCAATAAAACGAGGGTAACAAGAGTTCTTTTCTCTGTTTCCATCCAACTTTCAACTTAATTGTACAGCTTCTCTGGGTAAGACAGTTTTATACAAAGGCTCAGCACATAGCGCAGTGGAGCCCGGTTTCCAGTGGGAGGTTATACTGGTCTGAAATAATGGGGCTTTGGGCGAAAGAGGAACGAGAGGAAGAAGAGCAAATAAAAAAGAAAAACAAAACAAAAAAACCCCACTATTTTAAAACAGTCTGTAGGAACATCTAAAGGTGACCTGCTGTTAACTATCTCATCAGCCAGTATTTACAGGGCGGCCTTCAAACAAGCGTTGCAACAGATATTATCCTGACAAGGAATTCATGCCACAAACAATTCCCTCGAGACAGGTAATACCGGGTGGTGTGAGGCCATTAATAACAGTATGTCAGATGGCTAGCTCTGACACAGCTAAAAGCACCTAAGTCTCTGTCATTAAAACCAGAAGCTGATTGAAAACAAACAACTTAGTAATTTCAACAAAATAAAGATGTCCCTATGATACAGCTGGGTTCTCTGCTAAAACGTTTGTATAACAAAAGCCATCAGTCCAAGTGATCTTGTTTTGGCACATATGTCACTGCACTCTGTGTTACAATCCTGTCAATGAAAATTGTATTGCATCTTTGCAACAGAACATACCCGAGAGATTTATGGAAAAGGAAGCTTAAAATAAGCGGGGGGTTTCTTTGATTAAATTACTATTTGAGATTCTTTTCCCTTCTAGTGTCCTTGGCTGGCAGATGTCTGCTTGGTTCAGTGTGCGAGAGGGGACAGGAAAAACAGTGCAAGCTGCATCATTTTTGAAATAAACAAGTTTCTGATTGGACTTGAGCTCGTTCAGGAGAAACAACTGCAGATAGAAGCTCATGTCTTAAAGCCTGAGGATGACACAAACTGCTCAGTGTCCTCAATAGAAGAAGATTTCCTCACAGCATCTGAGCACCTCGAGGATGACAACGAGGGTGACGAATACAAAACTGGTAAAAGCAATGGGACTGAGCATGATTCTGCTATTGTTTGAATTACAAACCAGCCATGGCAACGCTCACAGAAATTGCACTTGATATTAATTAATGCATATATTTATTTGTAATTTAGAAAATGGAGAGCCATTCGTCTTTTTAAATTGTTGTTCAAAGACAAGGGTTCAAGGTTGTGCAGTAGTTTTACAGAGCAGTAGTGTGTTACACAGTTGTGCAGCCATCTTCTTCTTAAAGTAACGACCTACTCTGCAAAAACTAATTTCTTGTTTTTCTTTTAATAGGTCATGAAAAAATAAGTGTTTCTGAATCATCTTCAGATGTCAAAAAAAATAAAGGAAAGGGATCTGAAAATCTCCACTATAAAAAAGCCAGGTTGCCATTCATTCTTGAAGAGAACTGCGTTAATACAGATAATGCAGCTACTAGAGTCTCTGAAGCTGTGAATGTTGTGGCTGAAGATGGCACCTCACTACCTGAAGATAAGGCAGAGCAGAAAATACTGTGGCAGAAGGAATTAGCTGGAAGAGGTACTTCATCCTTTAGTACTACTAATTTGACTAGTGAGGTTGAAAATTCCTGCTCAGCACAAGTGTTAGAAGATGTATCTTTAACCAAAATGGCTAAAGAGGAGCTGGGGCCTCTGACTGACCCAACAGCGAAACATGACAGTAAGACAGATGGAGAAGATTGCGCAGGTACTGGGAAAAAGGATCCTCCTCAAAATGAACAGGTGACTACAGGTCAATATGCCACAAATTTAGCAGAAACTGTTCTGCAAGATGCATTCATTAGACTGTCACAGTCTCAACCCACTTTTAGTGAGGAGGCTGCCGTCAGCATCTCTGTAGGAAGCTCTTGTAAGTCAGAAGATGTATCTGCTTCCCGATCATGGAATGAACTTCCAAAGATTGTCATAGTGCAAAGTCCAGACAGTTCTGAGAATGTATCTGACTGGCCAGGGTCTGCCTTCCCCAACCTGTGCCACTGGACAGAATCAGAAAGTTCTAATGAAATTTCAGATTACTTTGAGGAAGAACATTCAAATGGGCATGGCCAGAGCACACTGGAAGTGGCTCTGGCTTGTGCAGCCACTGTTATTGGAACCATTTCCAGCCCCCAAGCTGCAGAAAAATTCAAACGGGATCAAGAAACCACAGATTCTAGAAGTGGCGTGACTGATAACGAAGAGCTACACACAGCATCTTCACAGCCACTTGATGACTGTGCCAGCACGGAATATTCATTTCCATCTGCGCTGTGTGGCATGACTCAAGTAGCAAGTGCTGTAGCTGTCTGTGGCCTGGGGGAAACGAAGGAAGATAAGTACCCTGCAACTTCAAGTGGACTTCTGTCTGCTGCTCAGACTTCTGCAGCCATTACTCTTCATTGTAGCATAGCTATAGGAAGCAGCATGGAAAAGCTAAATGACAGCATTGCAGAGACACTTCTCAAAGAGGCAACAATAATTTTGACAAAACCCAACACATATAAAAATGTAGGGCATTTTATGGAATCCATAAATGGAAAAATTATTGAAACAGCAGCAAGGCCACAGATTCCACACACCGATGAAGTAATCAAGGATGAACTTGCACAAAACTTATCCAATATTATTCTACGACATTCTATTGAAGAGGTTAGGAAGAAGAAACAGCTACACTCCCGTTCAGAAAATGGCTCAAGTGCACAAGATATTTTCATGGAGACTGCAAACAAATTGCTTTTTAATGTAATATATTTCACTTGCAAGAAAATGAATGACATAAGACAAGTTGAAGAGTGTTCTCCTCTCTTTTCCGACGGCACAAAAGCAGAGAAAGTAACAAAAGCAGAAGGATGGTCAACACAAGCAATTGCACGTGAAACTTCACCCAGCTCCTTTGATCACTCTGCTGTTAAGCCATTTGGTACATCCTACAGCACTAGTGCTAGCAAAGATCTTGGAAGTGTCACGAACACTAGTAAAACTGATATGAAAGATGTAAATAGCAAGGAAGGTGCCACACTGAATTCAGAACCAACAAGTAGAGCTACAGGGCATAATGCAATTGTTGCAAAAACATCTCCCAAGAAAAGATACCTGAAAAGAACCACACGGGACTGTTACAAATCCCCAAATCAGAGTAACAGTCATCAGAAGAAGAAAGACTACAGATCATTTTCAGACAGAGAAAATAACTTTACAAGCAATGAATGCAGGCATGGTGTTCAAGAGCAGCTGTCTTCCAGTGCCACCATAAATGCAGAAAACCAGGGCAAGCGTAAGTGTGATGCTTCACTAAATAATGATGTTCAAGTTAGCTTGTCTTTATTAGGAAATCATGTCTTGCTTCCTTCTCAGCCTGTGTTACAGGTGAAACATTCAAGGGACAAATACTGTATAACAGATTTTGCAGAAGAATTGGCAGAAACAGTTGTCTCTATGGCAACAGAAATAGCTGCCATTTGTCTTGAAAATTCAAATGGAAAGCAACCATGGTTCTGTGCGTGGAAAAGAGGCAACGAGTATCTGGTAACCCAGAGTTTATCATGCAGAACCATGAAAAGGAAGAAGGAAACCCATGCTAATGGTTCAGTTGTTCGGAAGCACAGGGCACCTAGACTTAGTGAGATCAAAAGAAAAACAGATGAGCATCCTGAGCTAAAGGAAAAATTGATGAATCGGGTAGTAGATGAATCTATAAACCTTGAGGACACACCAGATTCAGTCAATATCTTTGCAAATGAAGTGGCTGCTAAGATCATGAACCTCACCGAACTCTCCATGGTTGATAGCATCTGGCAAGGTCCAAACCACCCCAGGAACAGGCTACACTGTGAAAGATGGAGCCGAGCCAAGGCCTCAAGCTGTGAGAGCATACCAGAGGAGGACTCTGATTCCAAAGCCTCTTTCAATACCCTAGGCCTAGTAAATGCCCTTGGTCAGCCTATAAGCCAGACAAGTTCTGTCTCAAAGCAGTCCAGCTGTGAAAGCATTACAGATGAATTTTCAAGATTTATGGTGAACCAGATGGAAAATGAAGGAAGAGGTTTTGATTTGTTACTGGATTACTATGCAGGAAAAAATGCAAACAACATCTTAACTTCTGCTTTACAACAGGTAGCCAAGAAAAATGGTCATCTTAATGTAAGACCAAGTTGCCCATCCAAACAGTCCAGCACAGAAAGCATAACAGAAGAATTTTATAGGTATATGCTAAGAGAAATAGAAAAGGAAAATAAAGATAATGCATCTTCCCCTCGGAATTCAAAGGACTGGTCCAGCAGTTTGCTATCACCCTCTCTACGATCACCTTTTTGCTTTAGGCAATCCTCGGTACCTGACAGCAGATTATCAGGCTCTAGGCTAACAGTTAATGTCCCAGTTAAGGCAAACTCATTAGACGGATTTGCCCACCACCACCAAGATTCCTTAAGTGTACATCCAGTCAGTACCGTGGCTTCTTCAGGTCTCTGCAAGTCTGACTCATGCCTGTACCAAAGATGCAAGACTGACCAGATAACAGATATGTTGATCCATGAGACATGGGCAAGTTCTATTGAGTCTCTAATGCGCAAAAACAAGATCATAGCAGATGAGGCAGAGGCTGAAGAGGCAGACCAGTTTCACAATGATTCCCCACCGCATGTGGAACAATATGCAAACAGACTTGCTGCAAATATTGTTGAAAGTGGTAAAAATGTAATTGTTGTCCAGCAGGATTCCTTTGATTATGCAAGCCAGGAACATGTGCTGGAAAGCCAACATCCCCAAAGAACAACTCGGATTCAATCAAAATGCAAAAGGGATGGAGTAAATTTGGATGTCAAAAAAGAGCATATGAAGACCCCCGGACGCCTCCCTGCAGGTCAGCACAGGGAAGTGCCTTTAATTCAGATAGAAACCGATCAACGAGATGAGCCAGAAAAAGACTCGGAGTCTTTAACCTCATGTGGCCCTTCTGGAAAGGAGGATCAAGGCAAAGAAAAGCCTCCAGAAGCTTTTGATGGGAAACCCACAGTTTCCAGTTCCCTACTAAATAGGTAAGTGACAAAGCAGCAAATTGCTTTGATTTGTTTTAAAAAAATATTTTGATAAAGGAAGAAGGTAAGAAGAGAAGCACTTTTAGAAAAATAAACAGTCTAAGTTCTGACTACAGGTTTCTGATGGCATAAAAATCACCCAATCAGACATTACAATGACAAATTCTGGAGCAAACTTACATTGAATACGACAATACTATGGTTCTGGGATTCAAATCTAAGACTGCACACGCAAGTAAGTTTTCCTTTTACAGATATTTAAGTCTTCCATAGTAGGAAAGATGGACAAAGTTTGAACTTTCATTTAGTGTTGACTGGTAGGTCTTAAAATAAATAAATAAATAAATAAATAAATCAGTGTTAGTGTACAACAGAAGATAGCAGAATTTGACCTCTAGTTCTCTGCTATGCTTGTTCGTATAACTAATGCTTTGTGTACCTGGATCAAGACTAAAGTTCCAAGAACTTGAAGTTCATCTTTGTGTTTACAATCTGGAGCTACAAATAAAAATTTCTTTAATGGAAGAAATAAAATAGTAATTGAAAGCACCTCTCACCTCTTTCAGTTCAAGATTTCTCTGTTAGAATTTAGATAAAGAAAAGAATAAAACTTCATGGATTTTATACCACAGCTTACCACCCTCTCCTTAGAGCCATATTCCTTTTGTTGAACAATCTGCAACTTGCTTTAAGGCAAAGTGTAAGCCCTGCAGTATGAGGGTACAGTGCAAACGTAGAGGATGCTATGAGGTTAAGAGCAAGGTTCCCTCTCAAGGCATTGCCTATTTTTAACTATACTTCATCATGTGTTACTTTAATGGTATCTAAACTGCCGATCACTTGGAGCATTGCAGCACCCTATTATCTCAGAGTGATAGAAAGAGTGCAGGTGCTAGTGTTAGAAACCATTTTGTTTCTAACAAAAGCTCATTTTATTCTAGTCTGTGCTCTGTTTTGGCTTTTGACAAAGCTCTGCTTGAAGTGAAAAAGCATGTACTTTCCAATGTATGGTAGTAATTAGATGGATAATTATCATAGTGTCGCTATTCTTTCATACTGACTCTCTCCCCCTAACCTTCCTCTTCCTTTGAACACAACCTGCTTTTAGTAAGATACATTTAGAAATCTGCCTGTTTAGAATCTTGACTGTTTGAAAATGAAGTTATTTTCATACAGTTTATGAGCCCTTTAATAACAACTTTTCCTCTTTGATGCAGAGTTCTCGAAGTGGCTATGGGAAGTTTAAAGCAATAGGATTAGAAAGGCAGAATTAGTTCCAGAGGCTACACCTACATGAGCGTTTTGGTTCATCGATGCAGCGCAGTTGTGAACCAACTTGTCTCCACTTCCATGCATCAGCTTGGCTTGCAGCATGCAAAGCAGATTTTTCTTAAAGGAATCTCAACCAGAAGCTACATAAGTGCGTACCAGACGTGCTCGTACCCCTGCTGGGAAGGCAAAGCTTCCAGTGGTTCTTCACATGGATTTGAATCACTTGCAGCACGGCTGTCTGTACCCAGTCTAGGCTGAAGTGAAAACCCAAAAAGATATATAATGTAGATATAAAACGCTC
Organism: Gallinago jamesoni; assembly: GCA_025769975.1. NCBI lineage: Eukaryota > Metazoa > Chordata > Aves > Charadriiformes > Scolopacidae > Gallinago > Gallinago jamesoni. Next base: position 18,128,602 of record JAOQGH010000051.1, read on the forward strand.
AGCACCACTGGTCCACTCCTACCTCATGAAATTACTTGCTACTGTAGATACAGGCACATAGGACTCCAGGCAAAATATCAAGCAAACATATAATCAATTAGAAAAAAAGAAAATTTTTAAAAGCCATGCAGGTCTGAAGAAGGAGTCTTCAGCAAGGAAAGAGAGTTGTTTCTTGTATGTAGGCAGCACAACAGACCCAGCCCTGTCACAGATACACAGAAGCCGTTCCAACTGACTGTTCAGAAGTAGGGAACTGTCAGTTCAAAGCATCTCCAGTCTGAGATGTAATTGCATAATGAACGAAACAAAACCCAAAGTGCCAAGTAACAGCCCCCACAAAAATCTCTCATGTTTTGGACCAAGTATTAGGTGCTAGCTGCTCTGTGTTAAAAATCTGAATAACACCACAAGCGTGTGACCCAGCTGCTCAGTGCCTTCATGTTACTTTTGGACCTGAGGGGTCAGGGATGAGAGGCATAGTTATTTAGCAGATGTTGACTGTCTGGTAGAGCAGAAGCCCCCCAGGCAAACTCCCTTTCTCCCTGTACAGGAGGCTGTCTGTCTCTCTAGCATCCAGCATTAATGCAGCAACTTCTCAGTTGTCCTGAGAGCGAGAGCATGGCAAAAAGATACAGCCATGATGATGTTGTCTCAGTATATTCTCGAGTTAATTACAAGCAACAGAATTTGGGGGCAATCTCTTGGTCTAACTAAAGACAGGACACTTCAACCATAGCTGATAAAAGCCTGAAGGCAAGAACGTCTCTAGAGGGATCCCGCAGAGGTTTGGCCATTACTCTCTTTTAGTCACAAAGTTGCAGATGCAGACCATCCAGTAAATATAACAAAATTACAGTTTTTATATGCAGTGATATAATTAATTCTTTCTTATCATCCAAAAAGAGGAGGGGGTTGGATTATTACGTATTTTTCCACCTGTATATCAAAAGTCTCATAACAAGTGACATTTGTTCCTTAAAACTGAATTTTCTAAACTCGGTCTGGGCTCCATATTCAGTCTGGTTTCTGACGACCTGCTGCACACCTACTCAGAAAAAGAATACTTTGTCCTCCTTCAACCTAAGCGACAAAGATCCTAAGAAACACAGAAGGCTAAGAGTCCTGAGTGGTTCACAACCCACAATGCTTTTCCACTTTTACTTCTAGACCTCCTTTGGAGTGCTAACAGAGTAGAAAAACCTGGCAAGAATCTTATTCACCCCTTAGTAGGGGAGGGACTTAGCACCAGTATATATTTCCAAGAAATGCTGTCATTCTGCATTGATATATACCATATATCTTAACCACAGACTGACTGAAGTGCATTAAGCAATAGGCCTATGCAGTGAGCAGTTCTTTTTGTGCATGTAAAAACCTTTCTGTAAAAATTAAACCATTTCTATGCATATTTCAGTATAAGGCTTACTTTCCTTTCTGTTTGTTTATAGTGGTCTGTCCAGGTTTGAGGTAAAACAAAACTAACTTTCTGTTCAGTAATTTTACATCTTTGCTAGGCCTCTTCTAACTCTGACATTAACTGCACATTGTGGTGAAAACTGCTTGTTCTCAGAGTGATAAGACCAATGTTTGTACTTCATGACAAGGAACAGTATGCAGAGAGGGTCTTGCTTACACTTATTGCTGTAACAACCAAGGTCAGCTAATTTCATTATTTGCCCCGTTGGAGGGTTGGAAATGGAAAAAGTGTAGAGGGGTCCCACCTGTGGGGAGGAGCAGACATAACAGGTGACGCAAACCTGACCAACAGGGGTATTCCATCCCATCTGCCCCATGCTCAGTATAAGAGCTGAGGGATCAAAGGGTCAGCCCTCTCTCTTCAGTGGTTGACATCCAAAGAGAACCCTGTCTGTTCATCAGCCTTTGGAGTCAGGAACACAGGGATAGGGATCAGAGCTAGAATCCAGTTCCCATCCATTGTTGAGTCCAGTTTGGGAGTTCCCCAGTGCCTGCTGGTGGTGTCATCCGAGGAGTTTGATACAGTTTTGTATGTATCATATCTATTTCATTATTTCCTTTTTTAATTTTAATATTAATATTTTATTAGTTTGGTTCATTCTAAACTGGTAAATCTCTTTATCTCTTTCTTGCCTCTCTTTGGAGGGGGGGGAGGGAGAGAGGGGCCACCTGTCATTCTGATCGGCCAGTTCAGCCTAAACCTTGGCAGATTTATTGGCACCCAACATGGGGCATGAACAGAGCTCGAGCAGACCGACTGCCTGAATTGTTTGAATTCCAACTTGCTCAGGGAGAACAGGCAGCTCACATCATGGCATTCCTACGCAATGCATTATATGGTATTTCTAGAGAGCTTCATATGATGTTAATTGATGCAGTGATGCTTAATTTGCCAAATGTGCTATATTGTTTCTTCGGTTTTTGTAGTTAGATGCAGTGATCTAAGCATGCTACTTTGGTGAGGATTTGCCTTCAGACACATAGTGTGATTACTTGGATTACTATGATACCTGCATATTTCAGGTATCACATAACAGATTATGTTATTAATCACACTTTCACTTTTACTTGGAAAAAGTTTACTTTGCCCTTTAACGATCATCCCTAACTAACTAAGAACTAGAGGATGGGAAACCTTTGGGCTGTTTAGAGGATGATTGTTACTGTCATTTGATACGGATTTTGTTTTTCCTGAGTGTGCTGTAGGGCTGGTTTATTGTTAAACGTCAGTGCAGGAGCGAGTACTGTGTGACGTGATATTGCTACTCAGACATGGGTGAAATCAAAAATAGCAGAAACTCAGACAATTGCCCAAACCCTGGTCCCGGTCCCAGTCCTGGTCCCAGCCCCAGTTTCCCCCCAGCCCCAGTGAAAGCCACAGTACAGACACAAACGGAAGCGGCTCCGGTGAAAGTCACGCCGGCACCAGCCTCAGCGGCATCAAGCCAAGCCACCAGCTCCAGCCCCGGCCACGGTGGCATCGGCTGCCTCCCCACAGGCCCTGGCACAAGCCACAGCACCCACACCGACACTGGCTCTGGCACCAGTCACTCTGCCATCTGGGGTGAAAGTTACATATGACCCCCACAGGGTCCTAACTAGACCCTTTTTTGAAATAATCTCAGAGCATATGTTCAAATGGACTTTGTGTATAAATTATAAGCTTCTCCTATCTCTCGCATCTGTGCAATCGTGCAGCTTGGTTGACTTTAATGAGCAGAATTGCCTGAAGATTGGTAGTGCCAGTTTGTTTGCCTGAGTTACAGTATCAATGTTCCTTCCTACCAGCAGCAGCCCTCAGAGCAGACCGGATGCTGAAATCACAGGTGAGACAAAAACAGCTGAAGAATTTCCAAACCATCTCAGCAGCAGTGAAGAAAGCACTGGCAGCTGGTCCCAGCTAGCAAACGATGAGGACAATCCTGATGACACAAGCAGCTACTTGCAACTCAGCGAGCGATCCCTGAGGTACCCATATTGTCTGTTCTCACTATACAATATAGTCTAATCGACCGAGCCAATGATTTGACTACCATGCATCGGAAGGGAGGGTCAACACCTCAAGATTTATTCAAAATACTCTAAAGAAAGCTTAATGACAAGTTCATCTCTTAATTTCTAAGAAAGGAGAAAAAAAAAAAATACCCACATTCTAGTTCTTAGCCAGGTCTTTTTATTATTGGTGAGCAGCTAGATTCAGATGAAGAAAAACCTTCCTGGCACCACTCAAGTGCCTCAACTCCTACAGTGAAAGGGCCACCGGACAAGCTAATTGCTATGGTCTTTGTTTTATTTGCTACTATTTGCATAATGTTTATTTTGGCATCTCCTTAGCTGAGATTGATGAGACTGTTATTCCCACTGGGTATTTGTGCACTGAGAGCAGAAATAGAGCTCTGATCTGCGTAAACCGGCACAGGGGAGCAGATCAACAGAGGATGACAGAGTTCCCCCTCAGTGGGCCTAAATTCCAGAGCTCTCATCGCAACACGCCGCTTTTTTTTCCTACCCGAGTCAGGATATGTGTTTAAAGATGTTATCTAGTCCTCAGAGTTTATATAAAGTGATGTTAGTTTGACTTCAGCCCTTTCACAAATTCAAATTGAGCAAGGTTTTTTTTTATTTCACATGCTCTTAGCCTAGGTTTTAAAATATTGTCAAGTAATTACATCTTTCTCTTGGGTATTAAGATGACAAGGAGGGAAGAGAGTACAGCAATGGAGCAGGGAAGCAAAAGGCTCTGTCAGAAAGCACTGCTGGCTGGCTGGAAAAATGCTGAACAAAACTTGTCTGTCAGTGTGGGTGAACATTCATCCCATTATTATGGTATCTACCTTTACAAAGTCCTTAGTCTGAGAGAGCTGATGTATTGTGCCTTGTGGCGCTGCACTGCAACAGAAACGGCTGCAGCAAGTCTGAATGCATGTTGTACTGACACTGATTCAGAAAAACCTGAAGGGGAAAAAAAAACTGTTTAGTCAACCCTTCTAACGTAAGGAAAAATACTATTAGTTGCTTTTCTAGTAAAATTTAAGCTGTTCAAGTTGACTCACCACACAGATCTTGTTTGCGCTGACTGACTTGCAGCCAGCAAATTCACAACCTGTTCATCAGACTATTACTGTATCTGCATAAACATTCACTGTCAATTTATAATGATGTTATAAAGTGAACGGGTACTATTTTTTCCAAATATTTTCAGATGCAATACTTCATTCTTGTGAAGAAGCCAAAGAGAACACTCCTGTGTATTACCGGTGCCAATGAGCGCTGGCTTTAACTAAAATCTCAGTCTTTCAGAGTAGTCAGAAACATACGGGGCCATCACTGTATCTGTGGGTCCCATCATATCCCCGATAGCGTTTGGGGTACGATGTAATACACTGACACTGCTGTTGGTAACATGCATGGAGTCACCCAGCAGGTAAGTAGTGTGATGGGCCACCAAGTGCCCTGCTCTAACCCACCACGTTCAGAGGTATCTGAATCTCTGCAGGCTTTTTCCAAGACATCTCTGTACCTGACAATCCTTTTCAAGGAGTCCTGCTGACTTGGGTTTTGTTTGAGGCCAAATGTTTGTTACACAAGCCATTCACAAACAGGCAGTCCGCTTTTTATTTTTGCCCAGTTCACAGCATCACTTGATACATGCTCCATCTACAACTATTTTAATAAAAGCTTCATTATTTTGAGCAGATTAGTGTGCTTCATTCTGGGAACCACTTGCTGAGCACAATTGATTTTGTGGAATTCTGCCTTACAGGGGGCAGCCTCCTCATTTTGCTTTGTACATGAATTTTAAAAAAGATGTATGGAGACATGTTCAGTGCAGCTTGGCACTAATATTTAAACTTTTGCTTTGTCAGCAATGGCAACAGCAGTACAACTAGCAGTCTTGGCATTATGGACCTGGAAATTTATCAGGAGAACGTGCCATCTTCTCCTATGATTAAGTAAGTAGTTACTGAAGTGAGACTTGATGTTTAGTCTAATTTTAACTGCAAATCATTTACACCATATAAAACGTGCCAAGCCCTGCTTTGCACCTGCTGCTGAGCCTGCCAATAGTTTCAGAAAAAAGCACATACAGGTGTCTGTGCAGAGTGACAGCACTAGGGAGTGAAAGATTACAGGAAAGCCCACCCAGGTGGATCTCTCAAAGAGTATACAGACCCACCAACTGCTCTGCCTAAAAGACAGTTTTCTGCACTATTGGTTTCCCATAGTGTGAACTTTCTTCTCCAAATAACTTCAAATATTATCAAAACTCTACTGCCATAACAAGTATGGTCAAGCAAATAGGATCAATTAAAGTCAAAGGAAAAAAATATAAGAGCTTTCTTCCGAAGAACAATAATAATTTGGCCCAAAATACATCTTACCTAGTGTTTCTGAACGTGTTTCTGCTGAGCATGGAATAAAATTATCAAGAGATGTACAAGTACCTGCCTAAAGATTCTGGTACCCTGAAATCTGGTATAACCTGCCAGCTGGTGAATGCCACAATGCAGTCAGGGCATGGCCACTGCAGAAGTGTATGGACTGTACAACTTACATTGAACACAGGAGCTTGGGAAGTCACTGACATCAGAAAATCTTCACAGCTCATTACCAGACTATACCACAACTTCCCTGCTGTCAAGAGGCTCTTTTTTTTTTTTTTTGTAAGAAATCTGAGCATTCATATTTCTGTAGAGTTCCATGCATTCTCTCTCAGCTGCTGACTCAGAGACTAATCTTGTTGAAACATTCCCATCTTCACAGTAGGAAGTGATATCTCCCTCCTACATACATTCCTAAAGATGACCCTTCTCCCTTATATTTCCGATGACAAAATGGATAATTTCCCAGCTCCTCTTGTTAGCTTCCGGGGGCTATTCTCAGGTGTTAGCCAATAGGCGTGAGAAGTTTGTACTTCCACAATTCAAAGTCAAGGCACAGAATACATCTGCTGTTCAAAGAGAAAACTGGAAAAAAAATCTGGTTGGAAGATATTAAGCACCTATGATTCTAAGTCATGACAACCTGAACATTGCATGCTGCCATTTTATTCTTTCCTCTCACATTTTGCAGTAATGCCTACATAAGTATACAAAATCTTGATTCTTTGAAACCTTGGGGGAGATTCTGAAATTCTGTGAATGAAGGTGGTAAGAGTAACATCTCCCTGTGGTAGAAACAGGATCTTACACTTGCAGCATCCCCCCAATTGAGGGCAGAATGGGACGGTCTGAAGGGTGTAGCTTGAGTACTGTCCCTCCAGGGGCATTAAAAAGAATGCAATAGCTGTGACAACAGTGAATTTAGAGTCTCCTGCCACACATCTATGAGCACAGGTAGTATGTCCAGAAACGGAAGCTGAAGCAGTGACTACACGCCAGCAGTTTGTTTCCTGTAGGTTAACAAGGTGGTACATAAGAAATTAAGACCTTTGGAAACTTTTGCAAAGTGTAAACAGAGTTTGTTTATTCAAACAGCTAATATATTTAAAACCAGCAGTAATTGAAGTAAATGATAGTTATGATTGTATTTAACAATAAAAGAAAAACTAGAAAGAAGGGCTAAAAAAGATCCAGCCAGAGAACAGAGCACTGCAAAATGCAGATGTTGGAAGTTCAGTATTTCCCCCCAGGTTATGAGAAGTGTCTTACCATAACATCATTTGCTTGTCATTTATTAAAGATACACAGATCCTAATGAAATGTAACGCACAGTGCAACCAGTACAATACTTCATTTTATTACAGGAATAATGCTGCAATTCCCATAGCTTTTTCTGATTTACAGATAAAATAAATGAAATATATTCTGCATTTTATTATTTCATCCTATGTAACTTTTTTCTTGCAGTTTTCTAGGTCTTATATTGAGGGAGAAGTTTATCCATCGTGAAGCAATGTTGTAGGCTGTTGCTAAATATCACTAATAAGCTTTGTTGTTGTTTGTTTCTAAGTGAATTAGTAGAAGAAAAAGTTTTCCTTAAAGAACAGACAGAAAATACAGAGGGTAAGTTGAACCATATCAATTAAAGCACCGAACTGGAAGTTAACACAAGTAATTGCACAGTAACTGCTGGGACTATTTTTTTCCAGAAAGTACTTCTGGGCTTTCAGTGGGAACAGCCAATTGTCAAAAGGACCTTCTGGTGATTAACTTTGATCTGGAACCAGAGTGCCCCGATGCAGAGCTGCGAGCCACCCTGCAGTGGATAGCCGCTTCTGAACTTGGAATTCCGACCATCTATTTTAAGAAATCTCAGGAAAACAGAATTGAAAAGGTATTATTTACAGAAATGAGCATATTACTAGTTCACTTTAATCGCAGTAGTAGTTATGATTTATTGAAGTTACTGAGCTTAACAGCAGATGCAACAAACTATTCATGACAGGGAGATGGCAATGCTACTGTTTAGTACAGAAAGGGAGGCAAGGATTAAATATGTGAGATTGTAAAATATGTGAAATATTTAGTAGGCACAAGAAACACTATCACCATGAGACCTTCTCCAAAGCCTCTATAATGTGCTTTGATGAGTCTGTTCACTTTTTCATATCAATGATGCATTAATTGCCAATGCCCAAGGCAGAATTAACAGAAAGAGTCCTTTACATGGCTGCATTTGAAGGGTTGCAGGTGGCTTGCATGGAGTTTAAGCACGTAGCTTACAAAATAAAAAAAGTCACTCACACATAGACATCACGCAGACAAAGCCCTGCAACTCAGTGACATGAAGAGCTAAGTATGATGTAAGACATAAGTTGGATTTAAGATTTCCAGATCTGAAATTCTGTAGTCCTTATGCAGGTTCTGCTTTGCCGGCAACACTGATCAGGGCAGCCTCAGGCAGGTCTGCACTTCTTCCTGGCTGCTCATAAACTGCTACAGCTGGGGATACAGCAGGGTACCAGAGGGGCCTGACGGTTCCTCCTACATTCACGCGAGCTCTACCATGGCTGAATGCATTGGCTTTATAGTCCCTTTGTGCTGGCAGAAAAAGCACTGCTCACCAAGGAACGGGCCCACTGCTCGAATCTACAGAAGAGACTAACTGCAACATAAAGCTAACCTGGGTTAGCTCAGGTTACCAAGACTAAAAAGCTTCCACACCAGAAAGTGATCGAAAGTTTTGAGAACAGGGAGGACGGACCTATCTGCGTAGGCACATCCTTAGATTATGACTACCCTGAGAGACAGTTTTAGCCCAGGCAGTGACCAACCAGAGTTCCCAGTGGAGCCATATTTGCAATCACACATTTGTTACTAGGAAAGTTAGGCTGATTGATTGAAATGTTTTGCATCATTGTACAGAAATTATGAAGCATCTCCCCTGGTTTAGCAATAAAAAAGTTCTTTGTGCCAGTGCTCTTCTGCTCCTGCTCAGGTGTAGCTCAGCTCCACCAACCACCATCCTGAAAGCAGAAGCCTCTTTCCGGAGGGAGACAGACAGAGACTACCAGAACTGAGAAACCTTCAAGCCAGAGGCCCAGGAGCAACACAGAAGTCCAGACTGTTTCTGTTCCTGAATGATTAGTTAGTGCCTCACTGCAGACACCACCAAACGCCACCTACAACATTTCAGGAATAACCAAAACAGCCCCTTTTCTAGAGCCGTAAGGACGGCTCAAACCTTAAGGCTTACAAAATGTGCCACGATATTCAAAACAATTAATGAAAAAAGTGTTACAAATCAGTATTTTGGTCTTTTAAAATAATGTCTATGGGAAGATCATTTTGAGTAGCAGGGATATTGTTTGATTTTCTTGAGTACATGCATTTGGGAATCATAAACATAATTTAAAATGCATTCAGCAGCAACAGTCCAAATTGCATCTAATTAAAGAAACAGCTGTCAGCTTTACCCATGTGCTTTGGCAAACAGTTAATTCAATTGCAAAAATACACTAGAGAATAATGAAGCACATCCTGCCTACAACAGTGCTCTTGGAAATCGCGTGCCTATTAAATATCATTAAAATACATATTAAAAGTTTAGGCTTCAGTATGTAAATAGCAAACAGCTACACTAACTAGAGACACACAATATTTTCTTGTGTGGTTTAAAACTGGAAATGTAGAAGGAGCAAGCTAATTAGATATTGATTGTGAAATTCAAAGAAATGAAAAGCTTTGATTTTCATTGATGTGCTTCAGAAAAAAATGGGACCAGATGTATGACACTGTTGAAGCCCATTATTAAGTACAAAGTGGACAAAATTCAGGATTTTTTACAGCTGCTTAAGAGCATATATTTAACCTCTGGTTTATCTGGAAGTTAAAAAAAAAAATATCAAATATAGATCCTTGCTGTGACTCAACCACAATTGTGGAAAATGTCTTCATGTGACAAAAGCTTATCCAGAATTCCCCTTTCACCAGTACTATGCAAATACTTAAAATACTGTGGGAAGTATGTGTGGAAATACAGAAAATTAAATTTAAAGTAAAAATATAGCTAATGGTAATGAAGAAGGATTTTTTTTTTTCCTTTCAAATGGATAGTCACACTTCCATTATTTTGACAGCAAGTTGTCGACAACAAGGAAAGTTGTGATCTTTATCAAGCTCACTTTCACTGCTCTTACTGTAATGAATAAGAAATAACTGATAAGAGCAGCTATTTTAGAAAATGTTATGAGATCTGATCAGTCTTTGGGGAGCTATGGAACTTCGGAAATGAAGTTTTATAAACAGAAAGATGTTGCCGTGTGGTGAACCGTGTCCAAGGCCTGGTACAGCAGTGCTTTTGCAAAGGGTAGTCTTACAGCAGTTTGTGTGTATTCATTTAACAAAACCTTAGCAAAACATTAACTAAATCCTAAGCTTGTTTTATTTTCATTTAGTTTTTAGATGTTGTGCAATTAGTTCAACGGAAATCCTGGAAAGTGGGGGATATCTTTCACGCCGTGGTGCAGTACTGCAAGCTCAGTGAGGAAGGCCGAGAGATGACACCAAGCCTGTTTGACTGGCTCCTGGAGTTGGGTTAAGAAAGCTCACCCATGTGGCATTTTTGTTTTATCCCAGTTTCAATAAGCAGTGGTTTGTGTAATGCTCCGATTTCCGAACATCACTGAATAAAATGAGCAAAGATATACAAACTCTACAGAAACAGCACACGTCTGTTCCACAACTGAACAAAGAGAGAAGTGAAACCAAGGTGTATTGTATCATTCTGTATCATGAGGGACTCTTGCCATATTGTGCTATAGGATGTACTGTACAAGGAAGAAATTGATTTTTAGCCTGTGGAATTAATGGACTACACAGTAAAGGCTTAAGTATCTGATATGTTCCATTTTAATCAATTTGATTAAACCAATCAGCTAAAATGGGATAGTACACTACCATTCAGTTTATAAACTATTTGTACAGTTTAACTATTAGAAGCAGAGTATGTTCCAGGATGCCTAGACACCCCCATGTCCCCAGATAAATTTTTTTTTTTTAAATCCCCACAGTCTGCTAAGGGGTAAAAACTTTTAAACACTTAACACCTTTGCAGTTAAATAACACAATAGAAAGCTGCTGAGAACACATTTTAGTTTCTTTCTGTGTGACTATTTCTCTTCCATTAGCTGTTCCCCATTCCTGTCATCTTCTCAAGGAAACAAAATCTAGACTCTCAGTTATTACCCTTAGAAACTTCATTCCTTTTCACTGGGAGGCAGCACAGCTCAGCACAGCTACACCCTGTGTGTACTGAATTCCACTGAATTTTTTTTTTAGAGTTGGAAGGGACCATAGAGATCATCTATTCCAACTCCCCTGCTGAAGCAGAATTGCCCAGAGCATGTTCATCCCTGAACACAGCTCTGCGGGTCAGGGCAGCGGGGTCCAAAGCCCCATCCCACCACAGACCTGCCGCCTGCCCTTGGGCGAGTTGCTTCACCTCTGTGCCTCAGCGTCCCTACCTGCTAAGAGGGAGTAAGAGTAGGATATTTGTTACCTAAAGTGCTTCTATTTGAAGCACTATGTAACATGCTACATATCAATTAAAAGCAGCGAGAAAAATACTATTTTAGTTTTAATCAAATAAACTGTTAATAAGGTGAAGAGATGCATATTTGAAATAAGAGCACTGTCTCATAAAAATCTTAACTTTAATTTTTGTAACTTAAAAGAAAGCAAAATGATTGTTAAAATTTCAGCAGACACTTGTTCACTTTGGATATAAATGTTTGGACTATATGGGATAGTTCACATTACTATAACATTTATATAACTGTTTGATAAGATATATTATGGTATCGTCTTGTTAAGATGATCTGTCAGTTTCATGCACTTAATGATACATTCTCTTGACTCTGCCAAAGAGTTTGGTTTTGAATTGAAAGGTAAATATAACTTATCACAGCTCTCCTGGGATTTGTTTCTTTGAAAATATTTATCTTTCATCTCTCCCTACCACAACATAGCATATAGAAAATCTGCCTGCTTTTCCCAGTAAAATATTTAAGAGATGTTTTATTTTCCATATAACAGTATATGCTTCTGTAATATTTCTTGAAAAAAATATCCTTTTGCACTAAATATTTTTGAAAATTTTGAAGTAGTTTTAAATAATTTATGAAAAAGAGCCATATTCTCAATTTTATCTTTAAAACCATTCCTAAACTCGCATGATTGCATCACTCATTTGTTACAAAATACATATTGTTAGTGAATCAAAATCTAACATGGAACATTAAACAAGATGAGTAATTGTAGATCTGCTCTGCAGTATATACAAAAGAGGGGAAGTCACTTTGCTGTCAAGGTAAAGGTCAATTTATCGTGTCGCTGAAGGTAACTGTGCAGTCACTGGGCCTGCTCCTACGAACTGCTGAGCATCCCGGACTCCCACCCACACGAGTGGCAACTCCCAATGCTCAGCATTTCTGAGGCTCCAAGTTAATAAAAAGCACCAAGTGTTACAGACTTAAAGTGCTTTGTTGGACTTAATAAATAGTAAAGTGTATTTATTTTTAAACCAAATACAATTAGTTGTCAGTATACAGATTTTTGCTGTGCTAGAATAAATGTTTACTTATCCTACAAAGCACAAATATCATGACAGAGTTGTAACAGTGTGATGCAGTTTCTCTGTACAGTAGTTCTTAATGTTGCGATTTATTCAGAAATAAATTTATGTTATGATGTGTGTCCTCTTTGCCTCCCTGAAAAGTTCATGAATGTGCTATGGGTTTTTTTGACCTATTAAAGAATATTTGCCTGCCATCCCTCTAGCTTCTCAAAGCTCTGCTTCTGAATGAAAAATCTGACCCGTGGCCCTGACCAAAACAAGTCAGAGCAAGCTCCGGGTCTCACCTCACTACCAAAGCTATGGCTTTACTCAGGTTTCACAACTCATTCAAGTCACACAAGGCTAATCACAACACTCTTAGTATCACAGTGAAATAAGAGAAACTACACGTTCATGCCAAGAAATAATGCCAAAACAACTCCAAACACACCAAAACTGTACTAGTGCTCACTTCGGCTGCTTTCAGTACCTGCAGGAGTGGGCAGGAAAGACACAAATTCAGGCTTTCTTCTGCTTGTTTGATTTTGCACAGATATTTACTGCCCCACTGCCTAGGTGTAAAGGTATTTCTACTGCTAAACAGAAAAGGAAACCAACACTTAGCTGAGTAAGTCAGAACTGGACTTGTCCACCATGTAAAAAGGCTGAAACAAAATAAAGTCAATTTTATTTACACATAAGTGAGAACTTCATACTACATACAATTTTAAGTAAAATTTCAGAGTAAGATCTCTGCAGTTCATGCCTCCCTATATACATGACGCAGGCTGTTAATACCCCGAGGGCGTGGAGGGGGTGGCTGGTCACTATCTTTTCCAATATGAACTAGGACCCAACAAATGAAACTCAAACAAGCCAGATTCAGAGCAAACAAAAAGAGGAGACGCATTACCAAATGAGAGGATGCAGAACTTGTACAGGGGTTCAAGAGGGAGCTGGAGAACTATTTGAGGGAGATGCACTGCAGTTCACCAAATAAGACAAACCTCATGAGCCTCAGGAGATGTCCCTGCCACCAGAGGCCACCCATGGGGGCAGCAGACACTGGCTTCAGCACCTGCTGCTGCACTAGTCCCAGCCAGGGCTGCCCCTCACCTTATCGCTCTTCAAGAAGGCTCCAGGGAAAGGTACCTCCCACCCTGGTACTGACTCCATCACCCTCTTAACGAAAAGCAGAATTTGGTCTGTAGATACATTAATTCAAATACTGGAGAATTACCTATTGAAAAATAAGTATTTAAAACCTTCATTTTTAGTTTGGTTTTGTCAAGGGTCCTTTTAATGTTGTTATCATTAGAAGCTGATAAACTATAATATTCCTCAATTTTTTCATAACACTGAAGATTTTCATAGTATCTTCAAGTAAATTAACCATTTTATTGTGGTCTATGATAAAAATGGTCACCTGTTTACAGTTACCCTATTAAATTCAGCAGGTAACTTTTCTGGAGAGGGCAATTTTATTGTTTCTCTTGTCCAGTTTCATGCAGAGCTATATGACAGATGAGCACAGGAATGTCACCATGAATCCTGCACTCTGACTTTCAACATGTCAGAGATAAAAACCCACCGCTCCATTGAAATAAAGAGCCCACATGAGCTACTTAATAAATAAAACAAAATCCAGCTGAGATAGAAAGCACATCCATACTAGCCAATTTATGAATTTTAATTCAAGCCAGAGCCATTCCTAAGCCTTTACTAAGTATGAACAAACTCATAATGCCACTACAATTTTTCAAAGCCACTCTAAAGCCAGTCATCATGAGGAACAGGCCCCCAGAAAGCAACTCACAGCTGTACAGCATTTAGCAGGACAGAGAGTTAAATTAGACAGCTGGACTATCAAGCTAATTAAAACAATTTACAATGAAGACAGGTCTGGCTGATGGATAATGTGCCCTCCTCCCAGCTTCAGCTTGAAATTAGGCAGTAAGTGCAGCAAACTGCAAAATTTAACCAAGCAGGATATAGTTCATATTCTTTCACTAACTACCCAGGAAATGTTAGTGATCACACAGAAGGAACTGAAAAAGAAGTTCTCACAAAACGCTGCTTTTAAAACATGAGTAAGTATGAGTATTATTATCCTCGTTTATTCAGAAAAGAAATTGAATCTCAAGAG
>JAOQGH010000051.1:18143321-18167443 GCA_025769975.1 Gallinago jamesoni
AACGCTGCTTTTAAAACATGAGTAAGTATGAGTATTATTATCCTCGTTTATTCAGAAAAGAAATTGAATCTCAAGAGATACAAAAGCACACGTCAAGAGTACACGTTACATCCTTACATGGAAATCCTCATCCTTGTCTTGCAAGCCCATGTTCTGTCCTGGGGAAGTTACATGATACAAGCTACAGGCTTCTTTCCCAGAAAAACAAACTTGTGTATTCACAGAGGTACATGTTGGAAGGATTCAGAGATGTAAAGGACAGAAATAACACATCAGATATGATTTCCACTGTGCCAGGCCACATTTCAGGAGTCTCCCGAGGTAATTCTTCTCAATAAAGTCACAGTGAACCAAGTTTGCCAGCATTTCAGGGTAATGTGAAACCCACATCCCACTCCAACCACCCAGTGATTAAAGTGGCAGCTCCAAGAGTGTAAGGTGTGTAGAAGCCAAACGTTTTTATGGCATTAAAAAGGCAACAGAGTTAGAGCACACACACATGCTATTTTGGCTTCAGAGACTGAAGTAGGATTAGAGAAAGGGATCAAGCTGCTACCAGAGACATATTTTAGTATGATACATCTATACAACGCACTTTTAACATATTTATCAAATTTACATATTGGCAAACCAAGGAGCAGAGAGCCTAACATCAAAGCATTAATGTGATGGTACCTAGAGTACTACTGAGGTTCTTATGAGGTGCCAAGTCAGCACACTTTTCAGCTGTGCTGTGAATCACACCAGATGTGAACGTATTTCACATTCGAGCACAGAAACCTGGATAGCTGAGCCTGAAAAGCAATTCTACTCACTCAGTGAATCTAGGGAGAGTCAGAAATAGAGCCCAGGTGGCCTCCCAGGCCAGTGCTTGCTATACGAGCCTTAACTCACTCACAGTTTCACATAAAAATAGGGCAATAGCTCAAAGCTAAGAGCTACAACAGATGTTTGATTCACTGAATCACTAGCACAATGTAAGAAAAAAAAATCATAAAGGAAAAGGCAACATAAAATAACTCAACCTGAATGATTCAGAGGAAAAAAAAAAAATCTACCTCCTAATCCAAATCTACTTTTTAGTCCAAAGAATTTTTTTTTTAACTTTGTAATGGTTACACAGCATGTTAAATTTCAGTTTTTAACTATGTAGCAGTATCTCTACACATTTCATTACATTAATTTTCCTCCATTTTTGTCAGCTAGAAATCCCCTATGTCACACTTGTAAGCGCAAGCACAAAGTGATCGTGGACACTGGTTAATTCTAAAGTAACACAGGACTACATTGCCCTTCCTGTGCCTTTTAATTCTGGATTACTTAGATTCACTGTTGATATCCTAACCCGAAGCACAAGACAACAGCTAACACCGTAAGCATTACAGTAATGTTAATATCAGCCGCTTTGCCTACTGGCAAAGATTTAATTTTAAACACTCTGCAGTGCACTGCTTAGGTCTCCCACAACACGACGCTACTTGAAACAATCAGGATATTTGCCAAGTGACGACAGGCACTTTTGTTTCTTCATTTACACACAAGGATGCTGGCAAGCACTCAGAGACAGTCAGAATGCATCAGCATTAGTAACTTCCTATTAAATTTAACAACATTTAGAAAGTCAAGTCCATAACCACCCAGAGATAGACAATATAAACAAAATACCTTAAAGTTCATTCTTTGATGTGCACCTTCTCTCTTCTTTCTTTCAGTCAACACACATACTTTTCTTAGTCCTACCCTCTTCATTTTTCTTCCAAGGCAGCTGGAAGAGACCAGTCAGCTCTGTTCCTTCCCTACTCCCCTACAAAGAGCAATTGGAGTTTCAGGTGCTCTGCAATGGAAGTTTGGAGAGCTCTGCACAGGTGAGACCTGTTGGAAATTGCTGACAAGAGCCAAGCCTGGGCCAGAGCTCATTGCAGCATGGTAAATAACTTGCAGGAGTTCTTCATCACTTCTCAGCTTATGTCATGATCCTTAACTCCAAATCTTTGGTGTGTAGAGTTTCTTGCTGGCTGTAATCTTTGGGCCAGGATTCAGAGTTGGAGTCACCACCCATATTATTTTTTTACCTTAGGTGAAAATGTGAGAATAGGGCTGAGCAGAATGAATGGAGAGATGGGGGCAAGTATGAAAGGGGGTGAGTGGGAGTTTAACTACAGCATGCATGCAACGGTTAGCAGCAATGCAGTTCACAACTGGTTGCTGGTTTTCTCCAGAAATACCAAGTGGGACCTTGTATTACAAGTAGCAAAACTGGCATTTTAATTCAATACTTTTTATTATACAACAACAAAAAAAAAAGGAATACAAAAGTACTCAGAGCAAGTGCATGACATCACCCTTTTCACACCTGAGAATACTATAATGCTGTGGGTTTTTTTATTAAAAACATTACAAGTTAAAAATTACATAGAAATGGAGTCATCCTACTGGATTCGTTCACACTTATGATGATTTTTCTCGGGTGACTGAGATAATAAAGCTAGACCCTTCTCGGCGGTACCCAGTGAAGATGCTACATGCACAGATTGAAATAGAAGAAAACATTCCATTAGAACACAAGGAAAAAATAAACCAACTTTTTTTTTGCTGTGACAGTGATCAAACATGAAGCAGGTTGCCCAGAGTAACTGTGGCGTCTCCAACCTTAGAGATATTCAAAACCATGTCAGTCCTGGGCAGCCTGCTTGGTTGACAGTGCTTTGAACAGGGGTCTTTTACTGGATGAACTCGAGGCCTCTTTCTAACTTCTACTATTCTGTGACTCTATATCTACCAGGCATCAAGGATATCAAAATCTGGGTAACTTTTCTACTTCAACAATGCTGAAGGCGAACAGAGGGTAAAATAAAACAGATCTGAAAGACTGAGTTTATTGACTGTGAAACTCACAAACTAGGCGTATACTGAACTGGATCTTTCCTTCTCTTCAGTCAGTGCCATATTCTACAGGTGTTGTCCTTGCTCCCTAGTAATAAACACACATTGTGAAGGAATCATTTAGCTGTGTCACACAATTTACCCAATTTTGTTAACATCAACAATCTACCCAGAATGCCAAGGAGCTAGAGAAATATTTTCCTGACCATGACTAGCAAGAAACAGCAGACCTACAGCAATATTTTTAGCTAAGATTATCCTGCATCCCATATTTTGGTGGTTCAGTCAAAAGATCAAAGCAATCACAAATACTCTGTTCACATATTTTCCCATGACTTCTTGTCTGAAATGAAGGGAACCTGAGCAGAGTTCAGTGACAAATACACAAGAGGTGTGCTCCCATTTGAAAAGCTTTGCCTTTTGCTCATCCAGACCTCCCTCACTGCAATGGATTGTGAGGAAATGGCTTAGTTACTGCTCAGGTATTAGTATATGCCCATAGGAGAGACAGTAGGGTATGCCCATTCCTTTATACAAATCTGTTCATGGCCATATACACTTAAATGTCAGTTCAAAAGTGAGTTTCTAGCTTTCCTTCACTATATTTTGAGTCATTGCTAGTACATCTATTTGGGAAATGGTCCCAGGAAACTTTTCAGACTCCTAGTTTTTTTACCATAACAAGATTTCAAATGTCTCTCAAAAAAGGGCAAAAAAAAAAAGTAATATATTAGTTACCTGTAATGATTATATCGCCTTTGTAATTGAAAGCGCAGGAGAATATCTCATCAGTATGGCCCTCTAATATCTGAAGGCAGTGTCCGGTAGCTGCATCCCAGAGTCGAGCTGTTTTATCAGAGCTGGCTGTTAGTATACGATTGCCTTTAGGGTTGAAACATACCTTTTAAAAAATACAGCAAAGAGTTATATTACCAAGGAAGTCAATATGCCTGGAAAATGCTGCACATCTACTGATGAAAAGATAAAAACAGGAACCAGCAACTCTTGCATTCAGCTTTTCAGCTAAACTTAAGGACAGTATTCCACTAAAGTCACCCTGGCAAACTTCTGTGTCTGAAAACTTTGTGTATGTACAAAGGTCTACACACAATGACCTTACTATAGGATCAAGACTTCAGAATATTATCCACCAAAATTACAATTGCTCTACAACTGTAACAACCTTATTTAAATGTTATCATTATTCCAATATAACATTAATACAAATTTCAAGACTTCAGAATATTATCCACCAAAATTACAATTGCTCTACATCTGTAACAACCTTATTTAAATGTTATCATTATTCCAACATAACATTTATACAAATTTCACAGAGTTCTACATTAAATAACATATGTCTCTATAATGTCAAAAATTCCACTGAAGGGAACTTTTTTTGTAGTATGTCTTCATATTTGTTAAACATTCATTGCCAAAATTGCTTGCATTTCCAGATAATCAGATATATTTTTATAGCACTAACCAGACAATACCAGGTTTATCATATAGTGCAAAATTGCTTAATTACTGAGGGGAAATTCCCGTTCTCCAGAAATCCGATTTCCAAGTAATAACCTTCCCAAGTGATCACAGCTTCACAGAACATCTGCAGAAATAGACTGACTTTTCAAAATGCTCCTACATGAGTAGATTCTTCCTTCCAGCAAAGAAATCATGCCAGCACTAAGGACGCTGGTGGAAGCTGTCCCTAGCCTACCCACATGTCAGCATGTATTCACACTGCATTCCTCAGTGCATCTACACTGAGTGGGAAATATCGCAGTGAGTATATTAATGAGGAAAGACTAGCCCTTCTGAACTTAATATTCTCTCAGCAGAGTGATTAGAATAGCCATCTCAATACAATGAAAGCACGAGAGCTTTGTTCACTAAGAACCATCCTAGTTTCAAATTATTAATATTTCAATTACAAAATACATCAAACAAAAGCAGCCCAGACTTAGCATACTAGCCTGGAAGCTAGTGAAAACTATCCATTTGAAAGAAGGATGAAAAGGTGCAAGTATTAAATAACAAATTTTGAAAAATATGTACAATTTTGGAAGTAACTATATGTATTTGGAACTGAACTTTAGCATTCAAAATTGAGCTAGACAAGACTTCCAGCAAAGTACATGAGAACACTCCTCATGTCCAAGTGATTTTTGAAACAGGCTTTATACTTCAAAGTCCCTTATGCACTTCCAAAAATAAGACTAAGTATTTTGCCACAGAAATATGCTTTTTCTGTTCCATTCCATAAATTGGGTATGCAGAGAAATGAGAAAGAGTAAAGAGAAGCAGATCTGGTAGAAGCAAGGAATAAGGATGATCGTAAAAGCCTCAAAGAGTCAAGAGACTAAAAAAACTTGTGCTTATTCTGTTAGAGAATCTGGGGACTCTAAGGGCTTATTAACACAAGTAGAATTTAGGACAGGTCAGGTGGAAGCTGTATTAACTATGATCATAGTGAGAGAACATTTGGACAGCATCCCCCTCTGCTCCCTGTTCTCTGCCAAGTGATTGCAGAGACCCAACCTATACAATGTTCTAGAAAAAGAGGTAAGGACAAACATTTCAATGTTACCAAAGCCAGGTATCCCTGGGAGGGATGGACTTCTTAAATAGCTTGCTAACTGCCACAACTCTAAAGAATCAAATAGTAAATAACATGACAATATCAAGAGGTGGCTACTGGTGGAGCACACCCAGTATTATCTTAGCTCAGAAGTGGGGAGTTGGAAACAACCATTGACTGATAGCTTTTAGTCTAAAGGATTGTTCTCTTAGTAAAGACGATTTCGTAGCCAGACCTCTCAATCTTAAATATTAACAGTATTACCACGACATTTTTAACAGTATTCCTGTGCCATGGGATAACTGGTGGATTGGATGTCACACATAATCAAATAAAGAAAGGTGCGAACCACAAACAACTTACCTTTGAAATTTCACCTCCATGCCCTTCTAGCTTTGCAATGCACTCTTTTGTTTCTGCATTATAGACTCTTGCTGATCCTGGTGTAGTAGATTAGGAACCATTTGTGATTGTTATGCTTAAGCATGCATTTCAGTAAGAACATTTTGGATGGGCCTCATTCTCAGGTTTGATTTCAAAAGAAATAGAAGACAATCTTAACACAGTTTCCCCCAAGGATAAAATATGTTAAAAAGAGTCTGTAATCTGGTTGGAAAAGGTTGACTGCTTAATGGTTTCTACTGGAAAACTTCTAAAATGTGAATACAAATGTCCACACAGAACATGAACCACTTAAGTCTTGAATTTCAGAATGCTTGTACAATATATTCAGAAACCGTTCACTATATTTCAGATATTCATTCTATTTAATAAACTATTAATTATATTTAATAAACTATTGTTTACATCTCAGGAAATTTTTTACATTGTCTTATGTCTTAATTTGGCAACTACAGCAAATCAAATCCAAATAGTGTCCCCCATCCACACTGGTATCCTGATTCTGAAACTGAAAATCGAAATACTTAAGTATGTAAAGATAATATGCTATGTAATTATGCACTATAACACTGTGCAGGTGAATACAAAAAAACTATTTAAATCACTTCC
This sequence comes from Gallinago jamesoni, assembly GCA_025769975.1. NCBI lineage: Eukaryota > Metazoa > Chordata > Aves > Charadriiformes > Scolopacidae > Gallinago > Gallinago jamesoni. The sequence goes on from JAOQGH010000051.1 coordinate 18,149,797, forward strand.
TAAAAAACCAATAAGCATTCAGAACTGCTGCATACCAACAGCAAAAGTGCTTCTTTCACTATGTCTTTATTGTCTATTCTCTTGCTATGCATTTGGAAAGCCTAGTTGCAAATCCACCATTAAAATTCCAACTACCTTTTTCATTTAAGCCTAAATTTGAGCAACCCAAATAAAACTTCACTCCAGAAGTACTTACCTAAACATTTAAAATGCATTTTCACACACAAGTGAAATATTTCCCAGCAAGTTTGAAGTTAAAGAGGAAAGACTTATTGAGTTGATTAAAGTGTGGAAAAAAAAAGAAAGAAAATCTTCTCTGGGGAAAACTTCTTAAGTTTAATGCCAAGCTTTCTATAATGTAACAAACATTGCTTGATTCTATAGTTTAGAGTCACAATAATCCTCTTTCATCAAGCTACATTAAAAGCAAACCCAAAGGAAAAGAACAAAGGTATTTTATGCTACTATTGCAATTCTTAGAGCAGTCCCAGTCACTTCACTTACCATCAGCGGAGGCGGCTGCAATACGCTGACCAGCATAATCAAAGCAGACATCCAATATTTCATCACTGTGACCTGTGAAAGTTGCTATATGTGCCCCGGTCATAGCATTCCACAGCTGCATAGACAAATAAGGGTAATTTTTTTGCTTATTTTGACTAATTTACTTGATAGATATCTAGTTGATCTATAAAGCAACATGTATAGGCCCTTTCCGATGTCTGACAATGTATTAACCTGAAACCTGGATATAAATCAATAAAGAGTCATTGTTTAGTCAGTTTAATGAAGTCTTATATATTTTTTATTTTAGTGTATTGATTAAACAAACCTTAAAACATATTTTTATTTAACTGGACTTCACTGAAATGAATAAGCTTATAGGTTTTGCCTTTAGCTGTAAATTCTTTAATTAATTAAATGTATTAGTTTAAAATAATGCTCTTCCATTTGCAAAAGATATGTTTTTATATATCAAGCAGCTGTATTCAGTATCTTCTCAACTTTCCTACCATGCATGTTTTGTCCATTGATCCAGTGACAATGAGAGAACAGTCCCAGTTGAACTGTGCACTGCTAATCTCTCCTCGGTGACCTATTAAAATATGTAACATCCTACAAAAAAGAGAATTTACATTTTTAGAGTGTATTTTCATATACTCAAATTATAAGTAAGCTTATAAAATGGTATAGTTAAGGTGTCAAGTCTGCACCGTTTTATCCATTAAAGCAATTAAATGGAGTGGTACAGCTCATTTAGGATTCTAGTACTACATAAATTCGATTTTTTATCTTTGAGACAGAGAGGCAATAAGGAATAAAATGGAAAAGTCCACCCTTCTCTTTCAAAAACATTTTAGTGAATGTATTTCCAGTGAAATGTGATGACTTTCTGGTGCCAGAAACAGATTTCTTGCATTCATCTACATACAAAGCACATACAGCAAGTTCTTCCACATTACTCTCCCATTATCCTACTTCAATGAACTGCAAACAGTACATCTTTAAAACTCTAAACTATTTATAAAATCCACTGAAGATCAAATGGAACTTAATCAGGTACTTAATGTGAGTGTGTTCCCAAGTAACAGGCAAATGACAGCCAAAATGAAATATGATTTCTAATCCTCATTAATCCTAAACTTCTTTCTGCACAAGACTGGCAATACTAGTTCCATTAAATTCTTCAGCTTTAGCTGAATAGAAAGGGTAAAATTAGCCTTTATTGCTTCCAGTGAGTTAATGGCCTATAAGGCAACGAACCCTAAAGATGATTAATTGCTATGCATGTATTAAAGGATTAGTAAATTAGGTTATTATCACAATGCTAATATCACTGTATCATTAATAGAAAACTGCCTGAACTAATGGATAAACTAATGACTAGAAAAACAATTAAATGAGTTTAAGTGACTGAAATGGTTTTATTCATTGCATAAGGACAGCTAAATTAATATATATGCTAAGCGAACAGCAAAGCAAATCTCCTAGGCAATTGAATATTCTGTGTTTATGATAACAAAAACTTGATTAAACTCATGTCATTTTATAGAATTCTTTCTTTTACTTTTGAACAATATGAGGTGTGCACCACTGTAATTGTGTAGACATTTTTACAGTAAAAACAAAAATCAACAAGCAGAAAACAACAGTGGAAAACTTCTTAATTTTGTGAACATATTACTTGGCCATAGAAACTGCTTTTAATGTAACACCTAATACCCAAAATATGTAATAATGAAAAAAGTTGTAATTTAAAATCTTAACACTTTAATTTCCAAATTTTGAAAGGGCAGTCCAGGCTTCAAGCTTCAACATAAATATTTGATCAATGAGCAGAATAAATAGCAACGCGTGGAACATCTCACAGAAAACACTATCTATCAGATAAACAATTAGAAAGAACCCAGAAAAAAGGCTTTGTGAAATGCCATAAGAAAATTTCCATTTAAATTATTACAAAAAAAAATCAGCTTCAGTCATATTACTACTTCTTTAGCCTTCAGTTTCCAGTGAAACTTAATATATGGATGCTATAATATTTGCACCAGAACTGTAAATAAGAAACTGTCTCTCTCTCAGCACCTCTGAACTCCTGACCACAGAGGCTGTTGATTTGTCAAATGAAACTCTGAAGACACCTTCAACTGAACTGTAGCTGACTGTATCTGCCATGGAGAAATTATTGTTGTAATACAGACCTGTCTTCCAAAAGTATGTCCTGTGTTGTGTGTGTGTGTACCCCTCCCTTTTATCTTTTTATCTTTTTTTTTTTTTTTAATAATTTTCACATTTTATGAAGAAAATCTTGAACCTTTTTGAGATTTCTTGTCCCTACGTCAGCTTCATTCAGGGCAATTCTGGATACTTACCCAGAATAAAACTGAGGAACACAGTCACTCATCAGAATCAGCCAGCAAAATTAAAAGAAACTCCAAGTTCAAACGCAAATTTGGAAAACAACATTTCTCGTGTATTCCATATGGTGAAGGAGAGGCCCACAGAACCTCACCTACAAGATTTTTGCAGATCTACCTGAACCTGTATACAGCAAAGTATGATTTGGTCACAGTCTTTCTGACTGCAACTTTCCATTATTACTAAATATATACATCCCAAACTGCCATCTAAAAGACTGAATGATGGCCCTGGCACAATTATATTGCCCACCAGCTAATTAGCAGAGCTGCCAGTGTTTAAACCAGAATTTTCTCCTTCATACTCCACTTCCTGGTATTTGACCCTGACATGAAGTCCACATTTGTTTCTTAGAAAAAAAGAATGCAACATGAAAATCTCAAGACTGAATTAACTGCAGGCTCAGACAAGAAGCTGGAAGAAGAAGCTCTTTTCAAAGAGAAAAATATTTTTGCAAGAACACCAGGCTGAATGAAGTTGAATCCAAAGGCCCAATTCGCTGAGTGAGTGCCTCCTAAGTATTTACATGCCAAACATTCAACTTCTGGTGTTGAATAAGCTCAACGCTTAGAGGATGAAGCCTTAAATGATGTACTATACATACATTACTTTTAAATCACCCCAAGATATCACGATTCACTATTCAGTGCCTTCCTGAACAGTCTGGATATGTCACTATATACACAGTTTCCTTTTTTATATACCTTTCAGAGATTTTCCCTTTGCTCTCACAAAAAGAAAAAAGACATGACCTCTGGAAACATAATAGAATGATTGTCTTCATAGATTACTTTGTCAGTAATCGGGCAATCATTTTATTATTCTACTTATACTGAGTTTCCAGTTGAAAAAACAAGTAGATTTGTCAGGATAATACAAAAAGTTCATATTTAGCTACTACATTATTATTTGTTGGCATCATAAGCAAGATATTTTGTTCTCTGTAGTCAGAGGGGAATTTTCTCCTCTTTATTTCTCCTCTTTATTTTTTAATTTATAGTGACATAAAGTATTGTGGGAAGGAAAACAGACTCTCTTTTCAAAGAGAATGTGACCAGACTACTTTTCTATGACATAAAATATACTTTCTACTTAAACAGCCTGTTCCGTCTAGAAATTCTAGACACTTTCCAAACTGTGAGTTTCCATGATGATAAAATTTTTTTGTTTGGAGAATTCATCAGCAACAAACACAGGATCTGTCCATTCTGTCTGCCTCCTCAGTGCTCATAAGATAGAAATTTAGAACAAAAAACATAAACAAAAGCATTTCATGAGCAGCATTCCTTTTCAGAAGAACAAAGGGAACAGGAGTAACATGATAAGATGAACACATACTCTAAATGAAGCAGAACTAGTCTGTAATTCATAGCTCAATATTGTCTCCTAGATTTTTCATTAAAACATGCCATGTAAAATGATATTTATTAGTACTTCAGTACCTGCCAGTGCCAACATCCCACACTGCTACTGTATGGTCAAAGGAGCCAGTGATAATCCTATCTCCAGTGGTGTTGAAAGACAATGAAATAATTTCTGCAGAGTGCCCCTGAGAGAATTTTTTAAAAGGAGTATAAAAATGTAGTTATTACTTTTTCATTAAAATAGTTCAATACATAGCTTTTTTTTTCAGCAGTATAATGTTTCTATAACCCTTCAATTTATTATCTACTGTCTTGTCCAGTATATCACAAGTTCTACAGAAAGATCTACTGTGGAACATTCAATATCCCAACAACTGAAAAAAATCAGGCACATCACTTAAGCAGTGAGCAATTGTCCTGTGATGTCATCAGTGCATATTTTCCACATTTGATTTAAGCAGAATCACATTCATTCATCAATTCCTACTGAAATCGGATGATTCATTTACAGTAAACTACAGTACAGTTTGTCATTGGTGCTGGTGGAGAGGGTTGGAAAAATGAACGTAAACATAATTATAAGCTAAAGGTTCACACATTCCACTGCTCTTTGCTCGGCTCAGGGCTCTGAGGAAGACAAAGGCAAGAAAGATTAAATGTCTTCCTCAGTCTATAGGCCATATACACCAAAGGAAGCTTATGCACTACCTGCTATTTAGGATTTACACAAGAGAAATGGATTGTAACAGCCCAGGCCAGTCTGAACCTGTGTAATCCCAGCAAGCCACATAGAGCAAATAGAAATCACAATCTAGAGGTAGCTGGATGGCTGTCCTCTGCTCATGCTTACAGGAAGAAGATTCATACGGATGTAGTGTCTGACATTACTTTTCTCAGAGTTACTTCATGCTAATGCAGAGGTGGTCATAATTTACAGTATAGCAACATGTTTTAATGAGCAATTGAAGGCATTCTAATCTTTAACAGTAGTGTCATTAAAATGAGAGATTCTGTCTTTTGATAAATAGGAGTTCTTATAAAATACCATAGCTTTATCATTCCCTTCAAGTGTTCTTATTCTGTTTTGTAACTGCAGTCACCGTGGGAACTCCTGGTAAAAGCAACTCTGCAGGTTTTGAAACTGTTGGAATGGTTATACTGTTATTTATCTCAGAAAACTAAGATAGCAAGGAACGTCTTTGAAACCATAAGGAAGACAAACATACACTTAAAGTGACTACTTCTTCTCCTTTCTCTATATCCCACAATTTGGCAGTGGTATCCATGCTTCCTGTTGCCACCAATGTGCTCTGAAGATTAAATGATAAACATACCTATAGCAAGAAAGGAGAGTATTTATATACATTTTCTCAAAAACAATGGGTCAGGATTAATATTTTTTTAAAAAGACAAAAGTCTGACTTAATATCTTATGCAGAGTTCTTCCAACAGCTCACTAGACGAGCAAAAAATCCTTAACACATAGCTCTAGATGACTACTCAAATCAAATGGACTAATTGGCTGCTTTGCAATAGCAATGCCTTAAAAAGACTCACTGGAAGATTTCCTGCATTGTTTCTGAGCCTGGATTAAAATTCACTATTTAGATGCTTCATTTTGTATGACAGGGAGAAATTATTCAGTTCACAAAGTTTTAATGAAAAACAAGATTGAAGTAGTTTGAGAATTTATTAACTGCATAGTCAGAGAACTATGTATTCAGTATCGGTACCTTTAATATAATAGATAAACTTATGCAATCTTAATAAACAGCTACAAATTTCTAAACCTCATCGTCTAACTCCAAGAAGTTTTAATCACACACTTTCACACTCCTGTGTGCACCCTCACTCATCCTCTCTCATGGGAGGAGTGGGTTACAATCACCACCCCCCTTTCCTAGCAGTAAGTGTTCCCCTACTTGCCCACACCTGCCCTAGGAGACATGGGCACTCTAGCTTTAGTTGAATCCATGCTACTGCCTGGAATTTGCTAATCCACATTTACGTAGCAGATCTCATGGGTGTGGGGGGATGGACAACAGGGCCTTTTTGTTGAACTGCATACTGACAATCCATTAGCCAGATGCAGACTCTTCATGGTGTCTCCAAAAGGAAGGCTACACTCTCTCTCTGGTCTGGGCAGAGATACTGATGCCCTTGGTGACTTCTGGAAGCACCAGAGCAGGTTTTGACAACTTCCAGACTAATAGTCTTTACTTCAAAATTCTACTTCTTTATTTCAAAACACACTTTGTACACTCACGCTCTTAAAAGGTGCCATGATCTGGGCCACTTGCCAAAGGCATCCCCACAGCATCATATTTATTTGTTAAAAAAGCAAGAACAAAAGCTCAACAACTTCCTTAATTAATTTTTCACATTAAAAAATCTTGTAGTCATCTTCCCATTTTCTGTAATTATTCAGTATGATTGTTCTGCTAATAAAGAATAGGAGGAGCCATGTAAAGAGGAAAGCAGTAGCTAAGATCGCTGGTGCATTTTCATTATGTCTTTTCATTTTTTTTAATACTGAATAACTATGAACATGCCATTGTCAGAAAAGTACCATATGCAACAATGGCCTTTCAGAAACAGGTCTTATTCAGAGAAACACATCATTTTCTGCTGGTATTATCTTCTAATAATTACTTGCTAGCACAGCTCATAACACTTTGTCTCTAATCTGAGGCCTAGAGAAATCAGAAGAAATTCAGACGCCTTTAGATATTTAGTGAACTGATTTGTTGTAGCAAAATCACTGCAGCCTGTCTCAATAAGCAAACATGTTCTCCATTGTAAGGGATAACTGTCTCAAATTATCCAAAGAATCAAAACCCCACTAAAACCAATGTCACATTCCACCAAGGTAAATCACCATCCACCGAACACACTAGCTATAGGCCTTGCAATCTACAAATTAAATTCCAATTGTTTCCAGAAACACTTTATTAAATAATGATTTTATAGCCATTTTTGTTAAAAAAATATATTCTGCACTGAGTTTCAGTGGATTTGCCCTGTCCTCCTAAATCTGAATGCTATGCATCAAGATATTCACTAATGCTACCAGGGATCCCAGTCCATTGGAAAGGACATCAACCATTTTTAAGCTAAAAATATTTTCAATTCATCTTTGACATTTCAGCACCTCACATATTCCCAGATAATACAGTTAGAATTTTAGAAATTCATTCTTCTGTGGCTCCAATTGTTCCTGTACATGAAGTACAGATCTCAGCATGACAGACAGTAATACAAGCAATGATGTTCTTGTGTATTTAGTTCTGCAAATATGAGAGGCAATGCAAGATATCTAGAAAAAAAAGAGATACGTAAGCAAATAAAAGAATAAATATGTGCAATAAATTGAAAATTCCAATTGTTATGGTGTTTTTCAAAAACGTTTTAACATTTAGCAAACATGCAAAATTGGATCAAACTAAAAATAAAAATATCATTTCAAACTGTATATAATGTTTTATTCTATTTCTTAAGAACTCTTTTCTTGCACTGCAGAAACATTTACAATATTTGAATGTGTGAACAGATGCAGTAGAATAGCTGCCCCTTCCAGTGTCAGCTCACAGGGACTTAGAACCCACAGCCATCAATGATGGAATAAGGAAACATAAAGGAATAAGAAATGTCCATCAGTACTCACTATTTCTGCACTATGCCCTCTGAAAGTATGATAACATTGTCCTGTTTCTGTACTCCACAGTTTGCAGGTTTTATCAAAAGATCCAGTGGCAATCTTGTCACTAAATGGAAAAAATCCTGTCATTTTTATTTAGAAACAAAACTCTGACCTCAGACAGTAAAACTCACAGAAACAATACCCAGCTATTGAATTTTTCATGCATTTTGATGCGTTCTGCTGCACTGTAAGATCCTTGAGCAGGATTTCACAAACAGAAGTTACATTAATGGAAAAAATTAGCAGACATAATTAGTTTTTGAAAGAGCTGCTGTGCCTATCTATTAACGCAGAAGTGTTCATAATTGATGACTAATCTAAATTAGGGATGAGGTTACTTGCTGTACTTCCAGGTGTATTTGAAAGTTATGTCATTCAGCAGATAGCATCTGTTTATCAACAGTTATAAACTCTTTTTATGAGCAGTTTACCCAAATTTCAGAGGTCAAACACCACTTCCACCAAAGTCAGTGGAAGTATTGTGATCAACTGCAGTTAGAGCAAGGCTGAATTGAGGTACCCAGAAAATGTAGTAAGGAACCTAAAGATGAGCATAAAAAAAATATCTCTTTTTTACTGAACTGATTTAAAGTAGCTCAGGGCTCTCATCAGGTTTTGACTTGCTATATATTGCATCTCCACTTTCATGCTACAGTCTAGTTATTGATCTTTGCACAGATTTTTGTCATACACTAGTTCATTCCAAGCACATAAAAGAATTTCATTAATTGCTTTCTTTTTTAAAGTAAAGAATAATATCAGACTATAAAACATTGACATAGTGGGTTCTAGATTAGATAAAGTCTTCTCATTTAGAAGGAAATGATAATGCTCCAAATAGCATAAGAAAAAGGTCTTTTATTTCATGATGTTGCTTATTGCTTAACTGATAAATCAGACATCGTACAGTGAAAGAAGTAATGTGATTCAATATAAAAATAGAAATTAATTTTTCTCATTTTGCCAAGAAGCAAAATGATTTACTTACACACAGCAGCTTCCTCAGGAAGCAAATGACAATGAAAGCTCACTAGCTAATGTGTAATTCCCTTCACCTAACATGTGGCAATTCTAGCCTAGCGCAGTTATTGCAGAAAGCAAAAGATGCACAGATTCATATTCGACAGTCATACAGCGGCACCCTGTGCATTTTATAAAAATTACACAACAGCTGTGACACTAAATCCTGTCCTAAATAATAATGAATGTGGCACACCAAATGGAGAAGTCCACTTTTGTTATGACAGAAATGTTCTTTCTCTTTAACTTTCTCCTTACCTGAAGCAACACAAGATATCAGAAGTACTTACATCTCACATCATATACAAATTATAGCAGAAAACAAAAACATTCTTGACTGTATCTCTTATACAAATAATATGCAGTATTGTCCCCTGGTGATTAGCTATAGTTGAGCTTTACAAATTCAGAATTTGAATGCTTTAAATTTGAGATAGTCTATTTGACATTAAAGTCTGAGTAGCAGTCCTGTATTTGCAAAATAACGATTAGCAATTATGCTGTATTTCAGAGAAAATATATTTACCCATAGGGATTATTGAAAGCTATTGCATAGACAACGTTTCCATGTCCCTCCAGTGTACGTAGCTCTTCTCCTGATGCAGTATCCCATACTTTGCAGGTTCTGTCATAGCTTCCAGTGATAAAGCTAAAGAGAAATTAATTTCTGAATACAGTAAATAACTTACTGGTCCTGGTGCATAGTCAAATGAGTTTCCACAGATTTCAGTTAGTACTGTCTCAGACCCTAAATATGTTCTTTCTTTCAAAAAACAGATTAATGACCATAGAGATTTCTTTTTTTTTAAATATTACTCATGAAAAAAAAAAACTGTTTTGTAATCTTTAACGTATTTTAACTAGAAAGCAAGCTGTTGTTTTTAAGACATGAAAAAAAATTATAAGGCCTATACCCACAGTTAAATCAATTAACATGAAATTCGACTACAGTGAAAGTCCCAAATGAATTTATGTCTAAGATGCTTTTAAGCAGCACAGCTGAATTCTTTGAATTCTTTTTGCAGCAAGATAAGAGCACTGAAATTATCTTACAATTTAATTTATTAATATAAAACTTCAACTAGTGATTATGTTATTTTGACTTTGAAAACAACTTACCGAGAACCAGATTTGTTAAACGCTACATTAGTCAGTGGCAATATATGTGCTCTAAGTACCTGAAACAGAATCAGGGGGAGGAAGAGGAAAACAACATTTGACACAAATAAAAAAAAAAATTGCTTAAAATATCCAATAGGTTAGTGTTTTCTCCTCCTCCCAGCAGATTAGCAGTTACAGCTGTAATACATAAATCCCTCACTAAAAAATCTCCCATGCCTCAACAGGTTATCACTACAGATATTATATAGTATTGATTTCTAATTTACATTTTATTTGAATGAACTGTCTTTTCCACCATGTTTACTTTTTCTCCACCTTCTCTAAGATGAGCAAAGTAACCCTAGATCAGAGCTGAAAAGACAAAAACAAATGAGTAAGGAGATCACATCTAGTGAGATTACTAATGAAAGAAATACCAACTAATGTTAAGCCTTATCTACAGAATCAAGAGATCCAGCTGAATTGAGTATTTTGAGTCTTTTACATTATGGGATACTTTCAGCTAGTATATGATTTTGTTTTCAAAAACATGAAGAACAGAAACAAGACACACCTACGTCCTATGAAGTCATGGCCAAAAAAAAGGCATGCAGAACCATAACAAAGATAGTTATCGAGACCAAATTTAATGAGGGAATTTCAAATTTGATGTGTGTCTGTATGTGTAGGTAATGGAGGTGGCAGGTTTTCTAACATTGCTTCTAAGGTCCTTTAATCAGACAGTACACATGTTTCATGTAAATTACCTCATAGCCATAATAATACATATTAAGGTTTATTAAACATAGGTGAAAATGGTTTCAGATACTGCCAATGAAAGTCACTGTGCTGTGATACTTTGAAAATGACCAGAAAAAAATAAATAAATCTGATTTGTTTGAATAAGGTGGCTACTGGATAACAGGATTTGCATTTAACAACTTTCATGGATTACAGACTGTCTTCTGCTTGAGTCTAAAGCATAATAAAACCATATCCTGGAAAATCACAGCAATTGCTGACAGTGAAGTAAAGGGATGTTAAACATACAGCAGTGGTTCCCTGGGTCTTCTCTGCAGTGTAAGAATGAAAAAGAAATGATTTATGAGCGATGCCATTTAAACACTGACATATCACAGCTTCAACTTTTTGTTCTTATCTCTAGCTTTCTCAGCTGTCTGTCTCTAAAAGAAAAACAAAAGGAGCTTAGAGATTAGCTCCTGAGTAGGGATTGATAAAACAGAAATAACAATGGTCAAGTGAAGGACTGAGAGAGAGAGAAAGAGAAAACATATTTTATGTTAGAGAAACAGCAATTTCTGTTCTCTACAGAAAGTAAGACAAGTTGTACTTTCAGCTACAGCAGTGGGAATAAGCAATCAAGATGTGGAAATAACAAAAATATTCTGCTTTTTTTAAAACAGCCACAGCATACAAATATCTAAATACAAGAATGGATAATCAATGAAATTTATGAAAATTTGACCCATGACATTTTCAGGGTTCCATGCAGGCAGCTCTGAAAAACAAACATCTTTATCAATTAAGAGAAAAATAAGATGGGTTTATGTTCAATTTCAGATCACGGGACTAATTCTGTTCTTCCAATGCCCAGTGCTGCAGTTGCTTCATCCACAGAACTCTAAGCCAGTAAGAACTGCTTGTGTAAAAGATACAATAATCAAACCCTAAGGCAGTATTTTAAAAATGTACCTCAATTCTGCAAAATCTGCTACCGCAGTCCCCAAGATAAAAATATGCAAATCACTACAGCATAGCATTGCTATGTAATAGTTTAAAACCTGAGAAATTGTTACAAAAGCTTGTTTCTCTGCAGGGGGCCTTAGCACAACACTGTCACCACAATTACTGGAAATAACAAAAAGACGGGTTTATACACTCATTTAAGATTATGTTCCAGTGCAACAGGAAAAAATATGCATTTCCAAACAATGCAAAAACATGGAACTTTTTTTGAAAAAAATAAAAATAAAATTCTCTCTCCCACCCACCTCTTGTATTTCATTAGTATCTCAAGAGCACCTGATACTCGTCTTTTCTTTACTAGTCATACATGGAACTGAAACATAAAACAAACTCATTTCACACTCTTCTAACTAGCCTTGAGCGAAGGAAATAAGTCAGCATTGATTGAATTTGCCTGTCTCTAGTACTTTGAAATTCAGAAGCTCAAATGTGGCACTACACCCAACAAAAAACAAATACTTTATTTACACTGAAATTTGAACAAGCATTCGATGATTTGTCAGTCTCTGTGACAAACAAATAATTTTAAAAGCTTATGAAAAGCAAGGCATTACCTCAGTTGAGACCATGCATTAAAACAGAACAGAAACTTTTTAAATTTAAAAAGCCTAATTACATAGCTCTGTTTTCAAGGTTAAATACACGGATCTTTGCAGAATTCACCCAGATGTGTAATGTTGGTCAAGAGAATCCAAGTTATACTGAGTAACTTGTAAGGGTTTTTTTTAGTCAAACAAACCAACACAAAATTGCTCCCTTTCCTCTAAATTTAAGGTAACAATCAATAATATAGTACTGACTAGCAATTTTTAATAGCTACACATTGCCATCTGCTGACACAGTAAAGATATAACAATTATTTCAGATTGCAACATGCAATCTTTGGAAGTAATTTTATTTTTATTTCCACAATGAAATACAATTAAACCCATTCTCTTCTGATAGACTGAGTCCTGGATTTGAAACCCTAAAAGGTCTCTCTAATCACTGTTCTTAAAAAACTTACTCATTTAAAGCAAATTTTTAAAGTACTGTCTGTAAGCAGAAGACAAGCTTTTTCCAGCAGCTATTTTACTTGCAATCTATTTGCAGGTTTTGTTTGAACAAAAATGGGTGTTGCTAGTCCTCAGAGCCTTATTTGACAAACAAGAGAATTCTTTCTCTTCATCCAAAACACACCCCTGTCCATAAGCCTGTGTAAACAGTGTCTAGGAACAGCTACACCTGCCAGGCTTTTCGGGGAATTCCTGGCAGACGTAACAAGGCCAGACTCAGTTGCTCTGATCAGTGTAGAAGTGCCAAAAGAGCCAAGAAATAAGCGATAAATTCAAATTTTGGTTTTACTGCTGCATATTGTACATGAGAGCATTCTTGGAACATCCCAACTGAAGCCCCCCAAAATGCCCCAAATTATTTTAAAGATGTCTCTGACCTTAAAAAGATAGAACTTGTGATCCTCTTTTTCCTCTAGCTTCTCTTGCAATCTTCGTACTAAACGTATGACGTGTTCCTTGCATGAAGCTGTGATGAGAGGTTCTCCTTTTCCAATTTCTTCTACTAAGGCTATGGCATCTGTTCTAATTATGAGGGGGAAAAAAAAAGAAAAACAAACAAAAAACCCACCCAAAGCCCACCAGATTCCCTCCTCTGTCAATAATTATGAATATAAACCCAACAATATTATTTTCTTGCCAAGAAACTGAAGCAATTAAATTATATGCGTTTATCTCATTCTTTAACAGCTTCAAGAAATATGGCTAAATCTTTCTTGATTTCTCTACTTCCTTACCTCTCTTCAGTAAGATTTAACTTTAAAAAATGTTAGCTTGGCAAGAAATTTACCTTTTCAAAGGGGTTTCCATAGAGGATCAGACATGGGAGATGTGTATCTAGAACTGTTAGCTTTGAAATAAATATCTAAATTAAAATGAAATTTCATAAATTCCAAAAGAATTGCCCATGAAGTAGCAACAAGATAAATTTCCTATAGAAAGTGTTAAAATTATCTCTGTGCCTTCAACAAATCTATGCCTGTTCCTGTAATTCTTAGTTTTAGCAACAACTTCCAAACCACGGTCCACAGTCTATTGGTGTCCATGGAGCCCCCAGAAAGCAGTTCACAGTCTTGGAATTGGATCATCTTTTCATATCATCAGATAAGCTGATGATTCCTGGCCATCCATGAGAAACTGAGGGTATCAAAGCACCAACATATACTTAAAACTAGTCCTAGCAAGAAAGCCTAGGATTTCTGTTAATATATAAATTGCTGCCATCTAAAGGGGGGTTTTTTTATCAGTGCTCTAAATGGAAGCCACTAACAACAGCCCCATAAATTAGTATCCTCTTGGTTTTTATACTCCTGTTAAGTAAGACAAGACAATTTAAAAATTAGTAATTTTTAAATTTTAATTTTTCACCTTGCATGTACAGCCTACAAATAGCTGATGAGAGGGAAAGAAGCAGAGGGAGCCAGACTTTTCTCAATACTGCCCATTAAGAGAAGAAATTAGAAGAAAAAAAGAAAAAAGAAAAAAAGAAAAAAAGAAAAAAGAAAAAGGAAAAAAAAGGAAAAAAGAAAAAGGAAAAAAGAAAAAGGAAAAAAAGGAGAAAAAAAAAAGAAAAAAGAAAACCTAGGAAATTCAATCCAAACTCAAAAATACACTTATACACCTTTTTCTGTGAGAGTGGTCAAACACTGAACTAGGTTTCACAAAGAGGTTCTGGAGTCTCCATCCAGGACACATACAGAATCCAACTACACATCATCTTGGTCAACCTAGTGTAGCTGACCCTGCTTTAGATGGCCTCAAGAAGTCCCTTCCCACCTAAACAATTCTCCAATTCTGTGACATGCCATTATGTTCTGATACCAATGCACAAAATAGCCACTCAAGTAACCTCTCAAGCACTGGTGCATAAATTGCATGTAGCAATATTAAAGCTAAGTAATTTCTTAGGTCAACATTCATATTACAACAAAGTTGTCCTATTCCTTGCAAGGAACACACCTAAGAGTTTCAGACTAGTGTGTTCCAACTGTCTGAAAGCTGGAGGCAGCTGTGATTGAGTATTGTCCTCCCCATAGCACATCTCACTTGCTTCTTCATGAAGTAACCTCTGCCTTCTATCTTAAAGATATCCTACCAAACTTAAATCTAAACTTGATTTTGAAATACATTGTATTTTTTATTCTTCAGTTAGGCCAATCCTTGATTCTTGGATATAACACACTCCTGCAATTTCTCTCATCATCAGTAGGAGACTAGAAAATCAGATTATGCACTTGTACTTGTTCTTTCAAAGAAGCCAACTGCAATTAGGCTTGCAACAAAGGAAACCAGAAAACTTCCATTCCTTGCAACAGAAGCAAATACTAAGTTTCTCCACATAAACATACGAGAGGAAATCACTTGCCTGTCTTACACCACCTTACCTACGGTTGTTATGAGGATTAATTAATTAGGAGGAGAAATCTGAACTGATGCTTAGTTGTTATTTTCAACAGAGGTAATTTAAACCAATGTACCAGGGGGCTGAGTTTGAATCACTGTTTGAAAACATTCTGAAGACCAGAAATACTATGACAGGACGTAAAAACTGTCATTCATTACAACATTACTATGTTAAGTACCGTGTATTTCTGCTGGCTTTGTACAGGCATCTTGATAATCCTAACTCTATGAGCAAAAAGAGGCTTCACCTCTGAAGAGAAAATCATGACAGTAATAGTCAGCTGGAATGCAAGATTCTGTATTTAAAATAAAAGGAGAATGATTTGACTGTGTTATTTTCTTTTCTCTGTGTGCTTTAGTGAACAAAGATATAGCTGACCCCAATTATGTTTAAAACAATCAGAGTTGTATATGAGCATGCTATAAAACAGCAGAGAGTGCTTTTATCTGAAATAAAATCATACTTACTTAGGACTAAGATCAAGTAGATCTATAGATCTGGTCTTTGGCTCACCACCTTGTACATATTCCAGAATAATTCCTTTTAAAAAAATTGTAATAAAATGGTCTTAATTAGCTGTCCAAGATTTTATAATACGCACTGTAGAAAGCAATGCTGCTTTTATTGTGCTACTGACTCCAGCAGACCTCCTTCCAGTTCTTGGAACTAGAAGGAGATTGGCTGTTCTTGCTGAGAGTTAGCAGGGTGATGAACAACTCTGATGGGTTTATACAATAAAATATATTGATTGTTATTATTTATGAGCCATTTTCTATTCTGGAAATGCATGAGCTCTTTTTTCCCCTACAACCTTCATTATTTCATCAGCTCTATTTTCAAAGAAGCTGTCCTGAAGATACTTGCTGTAGTCTGGTGTTCCAAGAAGCCTGGAAAACATGTTTTACAAAATCTGTTGTATTTATTTCAGTATTTGCAAAGGCCTGTATGCAGTAACGTACAGAAAATCATAACACACTTTCCATTTCTTGGTATGCTCTGGCACCTCTGCACCTTCTGGGGAAGAATTAAAATATTTAACCACATAGCTTCCTGTTTTTAAACAGTTGTTAAAGAACTCTCCTGCTCCTTGGCTTTCTGTGGGAAAGGATAATTTAGATGAATTTTTACGTCATTTTGCATTTTACCAAGTCCATAAGAAAAGTTATTAATTTGAAAGGAAGATCTATTATTACAATACACTTTCTGAGCTGGCCATCTCCATCATGTTTCACTTCTGAAAATTCATTAAGTTCTCCTGACTGAGTTCATGATAAATGATGAAGAGTGCTCAGCAGCACAGCTTGTTAAAGCATGGCTCTGCTCAGAAAATTCACAGAATAAAGAAAAAAAAAAAAAAAGAAATGCCACAACTTGTTTTGCCTTTGATAACACATATATGTTTTTTGGTGCTGTCACTTTTGGCCTTTTAATCTCCTTACTGCAATGCAAACAAGATCACCCCGATTCCAGAAAGAAATTCTTTCCTGTGAGGGTGGTGAGGCACTGGAACAGGTTGCTCAGGGAAGTTGTGGATGCCCCATCCCTGGAGGTGTTCAAGGCCAGGCTGGATGGGGCTTTGAGCAACCTGCTCTAGTGGGAGGTGTCCTTGCCCACGGCAGGGGCTTGGAAATTGATTATCTTTAAGGTCCCTTCCAATTCTAACCATTCCATGGCTCTATGATTCTATTTCTCAGTGATAAGGCGTTAATTACAGCTCCCATGAGCTGCTTCCAGTTGGAAGTCCCACCACCAACCTCAGTGCCAAAATACCCGCACCTGAAGCCAACCCAACGCCATCCACCCGCTTACTCCTGCCCTAGCCCATCACAGAGCTGACAAAAACCTCCATTACTGGAGAACACACACACACACACACCCACACACCGCCCCGCGCCTCCCTGACGGGGCCGCCCAGCCACACGCCCAACGGCAATCCCCACGCCTGGCCCCAGCCCCGCCGAGCCGGCACGGCCCCTGACAGGGCAGAAAACCGTCCCGGCCTCCCCGCTCCGCTCCGCACCCGGCGGATAATAGCGCAGCAGCAGCCTCCTCAGCTTCATCATCATCCTCCTCCTCCTCCGCCGGGCTTCGGTCCCGTTGCCATAGCAACGCCCCAACAGCGCCTCCGCGCATGCGCCCGCTCCCCACGGGCCCGCCTCTTACGGGCCAGGGTTAGAAATGGCGGCGGTTCTTCAAGCCGTTTAGGCCGGGCGTTTGGCATCCACAGGGATGGAGGGGCCTGAGGGGGGCACGGTGTGGAGAGCTGAGCACCAGCCCAGGTAGCTGCGCAGCCGGGGCAGGAAGAGGACATGGCTGCGCA
>JAOQGH010000051.1:18167453-18212781 GCA_025769975.1 Gallinago jamesoni
GGGGCTGGTGGCGGACTGGGTCCTCGGCCCCCCCCCGCCCCCGGCTGCGCACCTGAGGCCTTGACGAGGCAGAGGCCTCGACTTATAATTATCCCCCCCTGAATTCTATCTACCCTTTATTGCCCCTTTCACTTGCTGTCGTGTAAGGCTTTTCTGCAGTTTTTACAGCTCGCCCTCACAGAAACACCTTCTCGTGCTACAGAATTCCTACAGGGCTTCCGAGGGCTTCCCATTTCTGCCCGAGAAAGGGAAGTGTCACATCTTCAGAGTGCGCTAAAAAAAAAAAAAAAAATCATAAAGTTGGGAGCGCTAGAGAGCCACCAGTATCGGCATAACAAATACGTGGAAGCTATTTGAAAAGCCAATAGCCGCTTAATGACTAAGGAAAACAGGCAAAGGTTAGAAAGGGGGGGAAAAAGACAAGAAAACCAATCAGCTTAATTTTTTTAAAAGGAGAGTCAGGCCAGAGACGTGAGTATGAAAATACTCTTTCATGAAAGAGAACGAGAATGTATCAGAAAAGAGGTAGCCAGCATGGAATCATTAAAATAGTATTAATAGAGAAAAAAAAATGAGTCAAGCTTTATGAAGAAATGACCATAGAGCATCAATAGGGGGAAGCAGGGAACACGTTTTCATTTAGCAAATTTAGTAGCCCATACTGTTGACAACAGGTCAACAGAAGACAGTTCCGATCAGTGTTTAACAATACGTGACTTTTCTGAAAACACCCATATGGCTCCCTGCAGCTTCACTTTGAAGATAGTCCTTTGATTCTTGAAAGCAAGGAAGTAAAACACAATGGCCAATTCCAGATTTACTCTGGGACACAACCGAGGGACAAAGTGGTCTCTGGGTTTTTCATTGCTATTTGTTTTAACCTTTTGTCTTATATGTATGTGGAAAGTCTTGAGGCAGATAAGAAATATTTTTATTAAAACAAATAATCAGAACAACTTCCCAGCTGAACTGACTTACGTGGAACAACCATATTTAAAACCAACTTTCTAAACAACCTCCAATCTTGTTGATCTCCAATTTCTTAACAACTTTTTCTATTTGTTTAACTTAATATGTATCCACACAGATTATAATTTCTAAATATAAGTATTTTTTCTTGTTCTTTTAAGTGATGTTACCAATGAACATGGCATGGGCACTGATTCCTACATTAACACCTGCTTTGTTCTTCACGAACACGCATTCATACAGTCTTTCTGGTGCCTTCAGTATTACTTAGCGCCAACTGGAAGTGCTACATTTCATTTTTTTAGTCAGACTTGATACTTTTCAACAACATAAATGAGTATCTGCAGTTCCAATATAATTTATATGGTAAACACCACTTCAGTACTGTATGTCTGGGTTGTATTTGAATCATCGAATCAATTATCGTGATATTCTTGAGCAATTGTTTTTTCAAGGTTTTGCATATCATATGCCAACAAGCTTTTTTGTGTGTTTGCTTGTTACGAGACACAGAAAGGCAAAATGCAGCCCAGTCTGAACAGAGGAGAGAGAAGTGGAAAGGCTGCAGAGCTCCATGACATCAGTACCCAGGCGGTTCGGCACATTCTCTCCTCACTTTCTTGCTGTAGATCTCCATCTGAACATGCACACCACACAGCTTGTCATCACCCAGGATTAAGAGGCAATGATGACACTGGAAGATGATTAATCAAATCAGGCCTCGACTCTCACCTCCTTCTTCTGCTTCTCTAAGCAGAATATTCAGGAGCAGTGGAGTCGCAACAGAAATCAGTCCCTCTTAGCTCTAGGCCTGATATCCAGACTGTTCAGGGAGGCACTACGTAATGGCATTGCTTGCTCTGTTCATATATAGGAACTAGAAAAAATTGCTGACCACCTGAGTGGGGGACAAAAAGCTAACACTCTTTGTGTTAACATCATGCTGAGATGAAGTTTTCCCCAGTGTCACCCAGGACACATCTGTCTGCAAAATAAATGTATAGTAACTAAAAGTATGTCTTTCTGACAAAGCAGAACCAGAGTTGTAGCAGAGGCAGGATTACCTAAGGAGACTTTAGGCAGCAAAGATAAAAACTGCAGTGATGGAGTAAAGGGGAGGACTTAAACACAGCTAATTATTTGAGGACTAGACAAGCAGGGAGCCTGATGATAGAGCAGACTGAGATGAAATCCATACCACTAAACCTCGACTGTGAAGCAAAAATTTAACTTTTTTTAAAGTTCAGGGAAATGAGCAACTACTGTATACTTTTAGAAGGAAGATTTTTAGGCTGCTGGGACAAAATTAGGCTACTGATACTTTTTAGCATCCAAATGGTTTGCACAGCCTCTAAGCCATGGAAGGCCTGCTTCAAAGAATCTGCATGCACACTGTAGAGAGTTCAAAAAGACCTGCCATGGAAATAAAAAATTAATGCTGAGACATACAGTCAGGATCTCCAGCAGTTTTTACCTCTGGATGAGATAACCAGTTTTTACGTACAGTATTAATGTTAGCAGTCTGGAAAGATAACTTGTACATCAGTTGTTCTCTGTGCATTTTTGCTTACATCAGCAGTTTGCAGGAATGGCAGAAAGTTAAGATACTATAAACCTTACTATTAGTCAATATTCAAAAGCTTTTGAAAGGCTGCAATATACAGTTATCTAGAGTGCTGGAGACAACTGTGTTGGACACTATGAAGCAGAAGTAATACAGTTAACAATTAAGAGCTTTCTTTTGAGAGCTCTGGGTTCTTCCTGCCAACACAGGTCTGAAATCTTTTATTGAGCCAAAATACTGTCCTGAGAAGAATAACAAGAAGAAAGTGTTTCTGACTCAAACACACTCCTGCTTGCAGAGAAGAGTGGGTTTTAGGCTTCCTGATTTAAAGTTGTATCATGACTGAAGTAGGTCAGTCTGTGGTATGCTGAACTAAATCAGAAAGACCAGCCGAAAAGTAGTCTGAGTTAAGGGAAATATGTAGAAAGCCACTTCCTATTTCTGTTATGTTAGTAATGGGTGCAGCAAATTTTTACTAAGGGGAGTTTTTCCACGTTGCCCTTTCTCATGTGCTGTTCTTTCTCATAATTGTCAGGTCTGTCAGATGCAGGACAGTGCTCAGATATTTCCTTGTTTCTGCTTGGTGAATCAAATGGGTTTAGGTCAGGTTTTTCAAGGTTGTTTTATTCTGACGGAGATAACCTGCTTCCTCTTGCCCAAACAGACACCACTATCCACATAGACTTCTCCCTATATTGTTAGAACTCCTTCTCACTTCTGCTCTGTTATTTCCAATACTAATCACAACACCACAGCCATCAAAAATGTTAAAACTATTTTACTTGTATAATGAACATGATCTTCTGGGAGTTTGCTGTTTGCTAAGCAATAGATGTTCTAGGAGAAAGAGCTGAGAGTCTGTTATAGAACACACAGAGTGCTCTGTTTCCCAAAGATTGTTTTTCATCTTTGCATGGCTGTTTTCATCAATTTAAAGTTATCTCGAATAAAGAAAAAAAAATTACTGTTGCAATTTGTCCAGAAATTGTGTCATGTACAAGTTTCTGTTCACATGAATAGATGCATGTGATGTTTCACTACAGTGAGATAATAACAAGTACCAGAAAGGAGCAGTAGTTCTCTTCTTTGCTCTTTCCTTCCGTCTTCCATTTCTGACACACTGCTTACGTATCCCGTGCAGTCAGGCAAATTCCATACATTCTTACTTGTTTCAGTCAAATTTTCACTTAGCTGAAAAAAGCTTTTCCTTGCTGTCCACTTTTTAAGGGAGAGCCTTTCCTCTTAACCGTGCCAAGCCGATGGGTAGACCTGATAACAAAAAAAAACTCAAAGCAAAACCAAAAAAACAATAAAATGCATTTATCTTACCCTCTCTGAGAAGAACTCAGAAATGCCTTTAATCTATCTTTCCATGGTCTAGACTGGAGGGGGCTGAAGACCTTTTGGTTAGGGAGAGCTCTGGGTCATCATCCAGCCAGGATGGCAAAGCTGACGGTATCGGGTAATTACGCAAGTATTCTGCAGTCAGATTGTCTGAGCTGCAAGATGAAAGCCAGTGAGTTATCCGGATGCACCTAGTGAGGAAAATAGAGGAGCACTTTTACATACAGCTAACACACAACTGAGACAAACCACTTTGAGTCAGGAGAAAGCAAAAAGGTCCTGATGAGTAACAGGATTTCTACTAAGTCTACAATAGAATTGGAAAACATAAATAGTGAAAAACACTTTCTTTTAGAAAAAGCAGTTTCATTAAAGTGAAAGTATGTTCATCTTGCTATTGTTTTTAATTAAAAAAGTCAAGATAACTCATTTGGATTTCTATATTTCAATTTTAGATTGCCAACATTCATTAAGAATTTCACATAAAACATCATGTTTTCTACATATCTATATGCCTTCACTAAGTGTGGTAGTCCTATTGCATTGCCTCTGTGTTTCTTGTATTCTAAGTTTCTTTACCATCATTTTGATGTACTTCATATGGAAGGGCAAAACAACATATGTGTATAGCATCCATTCAGGGTAATTAGCATTAAAACAGCACTAGCCACTTTCAAATTCATTAAGCATTTTGGCCTACTCTCGGGGCAATCTGGAGCATGGTATAGAGTGAACAACTTTTTGAGATTCGCAGTAGCTTGGGTATCTTTGAGATTTGTATTGTCAATGAAAGACATCTTGACCATTTATTCCTAGTCTTAGCAATATGAAACATTCAGATGTCCACTGGAACACATAATCATAATTTTCAACCAGCTATAGTAAATGTACATTTGAAAATAAGGAATCAATGTAGTAAGGCATATAGCTAAAATATTACTATTTTTCAGAAGTGCGTGACAAACTTTTACATGTTTTGATTTGCATTCCTTAAGTACAGCTATATAACAAAGCTTATTCTTATGTGAGGTGCTGCCACATTTGAGTGAACTGTGGAAGTCACCACACCAACCACCCTACAGCTCTGATATACCTGCCTCGTTAAGGCTGTCGTTCTCAAATTCCCACGCAGTGGTGAATGCACAGCACCTTGCGATCCCCCCACCCAGCTGTGAGTCTGGAGCTTCTTACAGGTTTGTACTATTTCTCTGCCCTCGGTACCTAATGATGCTGTCTACTGTCACCTCAGTATTTGTTATATGAATTCTTGGTACAGAATTTATCCCCTTGCAAGGCATGTTCCTTCAAGAACAATCTGTTTTCATTAAATTTTATCGTCCAGAAGATATACAAGTCTAATTCAATTTGCTTGTGCTAGACCATCCTACGTATAAATGTGTTGCCTTGGCTTATGAGTACACGGCCAGAAGAGAAGACAGTTAATATTTGCATCACAAATGTACCTAAATTTTGACTCAGGAATTAGAAATATTCAGTGCTCCATTTCCTACACTTTGGTACATGCCTTCACTAGTCATGGTACCCCAATTGCACTATTTCAATGTTCCCTGTGTTTCCTGTAGCTATCTATTAAATGGATCCTATCATTCAGGCTTTCTCAGCAAGGAGACCAAGGGCTGTGCCACACTGTTCCCATTCCCAGAAGCTGTTTTTTCTCTCTCTTTTCTTCACAGGCTGAGAAACCCCCCAGGTAACAAAAAAGCTTATCTGACATCTTATTACAACTATCTAGGTGTGCCTTCTCATTCACCATGACACAGGAAACAGTTAATGTTAAGCCTTGAGCAAGCTGAATATTCTCTTAAGCCTGTGGGGTGTTACATCCATCTCCAGCAGTAAGGAAGTGAAGGAGAAAAAAAAACCAACAACCTAGAAATCAGAAACATCCTCAGCCTCAGCTAGAACTTTAATTTTTTTCACTGAAAAAGTAGCTCAAGATCATAATTTCTGATAACTGAAAGTAATGTTCACTGCAAGAAACATGACAATAACCTTCCTTTAAATTTCACTACTACAGCTGCTACTCAAAAACATGAGTTGGATATTAAAACATCACACAACTAGCTTAGATGAGAAGTTGTTGAGACCTTATTCTTCATCTTTTATTTTCCAAGGCTTTCTCTGTAACTTTGAGGGCTAGTGAAAAAAAATCAACATGAAGCTTAGATTTTTAGGTAAATCAAAATACTCTGGGAGGTAGGCTATTGTGAAAATCTGCTACACTGGAATGCATTGGATCCAAAGGTCATACAAAGAGATTTAACCAAGAGATTAGGTTTGTAAATTAATACTTGTAGGAATTAATGACGTATTTAATAAACCTTAGTGATTGCATTTCACACGTTCCTTGGACACATCTCAATAATAAGAATTGGGAAGGACCTGAATTTAATAGAGCCTGAGATAGCAATTTCTATCTGCAGAATCAGAATAGATAATCATACAAAGTCATCTCCCTCTTACATCAGTCACCTCTTCCGAGAGACAGATAGCTCTTTCTCCTTGGATTTTCATATGCCTTTGCTGGCACTGTTAGCCTAGGAAAATCTACACTGTGCAATCCTTCTATTCCTCTCATTTGTGTGTGTAGTTGTGGCTGCAACAGTAGATAAAATCCCTCTAGTACAGGACATGCATTCTAAGTATGTCCAGCACTATTCTGTATATAGACACTATATAGAACATATCTAGTTTTTCAGGGGATCTCAAACAGGCTATTTATTGTCTCCTTGGTACAAAAAGAGTATAGAAAAAATTAATAGACTTTTTAATTTAAAGCGAAGCAGTAGCAAAATTTAAGGACTACAGGAATGTAGAAGCAGATGCATACGCATAAAATTTTTACTCTATTTTCGGTGTATAACTGAAGTCACATAAAACTATAGAAATGCTGTTGTAAACAATAACAATTAACAATAGTTGTTGTAAACAATAACAATTAACAATAGTATTTTAGCCTCTGCTTTTCCTGTGACATAATTGCTTTTTAAGCATTAAATATGTATTTGTGATTCCATAATCTTTGAATAATGCTATAAATTCAGGAAAGCTAAAAGACTATTAAAAAAGTGCCTGGTTTTATTTACAGTAGCAGCTATATGAGCAATACATTATGCTTAATGTATAACAGCAGCCACAGCACCATATCAATTGTATATCATATTTAAGTGGTATAATGCCAGCAACTCTTGGTGAGCTTTCCCTGGAAGCTGTCTGCAATAGATAGTGCAGAAGGAAAAAATAGCAATTAAAAAACCTTTAACAGATTTCAGACTGCAGAACTGGACAGCTAAGATTGACACCTCCCAGAGCAGAGCAACCACAAGATCATAGGTTTGCTGTTCTGTAGAAAAATCACCGCCCATGCAATACTAAGTGATTTATTATCAACATCTCTCCTACCTTTCATTAACACCTACTGATTTTTAAACACAATGTGTAGTGGCAGATGAAAATGCATACTAAGAGCCATTCCTCATTGTATACCTTTTGCTACAGGGATAATTGCATAGGACTGTTACACAGATATGAGAAAGTATAGTATTTAAACACACTTTCCCATTAGTATAGAACAGATCCAAATCCAAACTGGAACAATCTAGATGCATACATCAGGCATTACTAAACAATATTGGTCATACTACTGAATGTCTTTAAACTGTTAACTTACACAGTAGCATTTTTTTTTCCACAGGCTTCTACTGACAACTGCTCCCTGTAACCCGTGAGAGCCCTAACAAGGCACTTTGTGTAAGAAAGGCAGCAATCAGGGTTGCTTTGTCCTGGAGTGGGAGAAAAAAAATATATTAAGAAATGTCCTAATTAATTATGATTCCATATAGGAAGAGATGCCTATATGGATGACAAAGATGCCAAACTAATGAAATGCTACAATGCCCTGACTGGGAATGGTGTGAGATTGGTTTAGGGGGGACGGAAAAAAAGGAATAAAAAAATGAAGTATAAATAAATAAAATTAAAAAAAAAAACAACCAAAAAAAAACCAAAACAAAACACAAAAAATCCCACACAAAACAAAACAAACAAAAAACAAAACAAAACAGAAATAACATGCACAAATAGAATTCAGTAGTAATACTACATCAGGCACAGGAATCACTGAGGACTAGTCTCAATACAGCAAGAGCTTTGGAACTGATTATGAAGTTGGGCTGAGACTTTGAAGGGAAAGCTCTCACACCTGTTATTCAAATGAACATGCAAGCTGAAATAAAAAGCCTCATTGGAATTTTGCAAGAAAAAAATATATTTTCTTTTTTAAAAAATATAATACTGCACATTAAATTACTCAACAAAATTGCGCATGCTAATTAGGAGCCGAGGGCCAAAGGTATAGAGAAAAAAGAAACTTACCTACACAAATGCAGAACAGTGTCTCCAAAGTAATCAGGATTAAGCTTTTCCTAGAAATGGTCATGATTTTCAGAGCTGTCAGAACTTTTCACTAGCCTCTTAAAGTTACCTACCCACAAAAATGGGCCTCAAGTCTGATTATTCTGGAGATGCAGCACTTACCCTGCTCGTATCCCCAGGATTGTGTGGAGGGACATGCTATTTTTACATGGAATTTCCTACCAGTAACATAACAACCTTGTCAATCTATGCTTTTGAGCATAGAAAAATTTTCAAATGATATTTTTTTTTCCAATGGAGTTTGTTATAAAAAGAAAAATTCAGCTACAACAAGAGGAAGTAAAAAAAAAAAAATCCCACAAGTCGTAGCTCTGTGGATAAAGCATCTGAGTTTTTGTGCGATGGAGCCATGGCTGACAAGAGGAAGGACGAGTTGCAGAAGCAATACAAAACTTTTAACAGACCCAGCCCGGGAGTGCAGAGCCACCAACAGAATCTCACATCAATCTTCACTTTCTTGTTTTGCTCACTTGCTTTGAATTTGCTAGCTTGGACTCTAGGCTTTTCTGCACCAAGTTCACCCACAGCTCTGGTTCCTAACATCTCCACCAATGCTTGTGTATTCCCAGACCAGGCTTGGGGAACCTCACCTTCGGATGCTTTTGACATGAATCCATTCATTGTGTTCACACCATTTTGTTGGTGCCTCTGAATTTAGCCTGTGAGCTCTTCAATCCCAAACAGGAGCTCAGACCAGTACTGGCAGGTATGAGACAGAGCTCTGAAGTTTGGCCCAGAAGCTATGGGAATCCCCAGGGGAACACTCCTCCCTGAGAGGCAAATAGCTTCTTACATGATATATTTAATATCAGGTACATGGAATCCACCTGATGGAAATTAAAACCAATTAATCCTGCTCCTTCAGAGCCCTACCCACAGAGAATTGCCGATTCCCGGATTTGCAGAGGCACAAGGAGATTGCTTAATTTCTAGCAAGTTTTGAAACCAGAAGGTTTCAAAGCCTTACAGTCACGAACAAAATTTAGAAAACCCAACACCTCTCAGCTCCTTTCTCAAGGACACCAAAATTGCTTCACATTTAAAATATATTAAAAATAATGCTTTTATTGCTGTGTCTAAAAGGTACCAAAAACCAAGGCATAGATTTATCTGCTGACAATGAGAGGACCACACCTACACAGCCTACTCGGTCACATCCCTGAAGTCCATGTGGACCATGTAATAGTACCTAAAAAGCTGAGCAGCCTTCCCCATTCAATCTGCACCCATGTTCTACCTATTCCATGAAGTCCCATTGCTTTTATCTGGCATGATTTGTACTGCGGTAGTGTATGCAGACCTCCATCAACAGATCCTGCAACAGGATAGTCTCATTATGCTAGAAATTATCAGATACTATAGGAAACACATAAAGGGGAAAAAAAGCACTGCAGAATTCTCCTCTAGAGATAGACTTCTAAGTCGAGACCAAACTGTTACCGTTATAATAATTCTTCTCAGTGGACGAACTAGAAGTTTGCCCTGTAACAGTACGTGTAAGGTTTCTCCTGAACAAATCGAGAAACTGGTAAGAGAAATTCTACCAAGTTTGATTAAGGCGAAATTGAGCAAAGAACAGGTCTTCATGCTAAGCAAAAGCTTCATATATAGCTGTGGTCTAGGGGAGGCAAAGAAATTATATTATATGGAGTTCATAGCTACCCATAGGGCAAACAAAGCGAGAAAGGTAGAAAGTGGCTTTAAACAGGCCACGCAAATACGCTTGTGTAATTGTTTCAGCTGGAGGCTTCTAGCAAAGCCATTCATTTCAAGGGGAAGTCACCTTTTTCAACTAAAAAAAGTAAATATATCACATAAAGAAGGCAGATTTTAATATTTATTTTTTTAAAAAAGTTAATTTACTTTTTTTTTTACAAAGCAGGCTTTTTTAAACAATAGGTCAAGAAGTATTATAATGCTAACTACAGTTAAAAGGAAACATTTTGGCACAAGACATGCCAAAGAAGTAACAAAATAAGCAATATAAATAACCCGCTCTACACATGTTGAACAAAACAAAAATAACATGCAATAAACTCAGTAAAATTCATACTCTGTACAGCAGCTTAAGGTAGTCTTTACTAAATAGTACTCATGCCATATTAGTAGCATAAGAATATTAGTAAAAATAGAAATTTTAACAAAATGCTTAATTCAAGCAAAACAGTGATGCAATATGAATCAACTCCAGAAGTTCCACGGTTCCAAAGAAGCCAGAGATAGTGGTGAGTAAGCACACAACAGTGTACAAGACGACAATCTCAACCAAGAGGTTGAACCCAGTGGGTCTTCAGCCACATCTGTGTTTAGTTCCCTGCTGGAAACCGTATCACACTGACATCTGCTTGAGCTTACGGCTGTTAAAAGAATGAGAGAACATACATAAATAATGACCTCAGCCATAGGTCAATACTAAGTTTATCTCTCCAAGAGGTAGCACCTCCTGAAAGAGCAGCTCAGATAGAAAAAGGGACATGTGACATGTCCCATGATTGTCCCTGGAAGATTCTGAAAAGGAGCAGCCATCTCTGGCAGGAGGTGGAAAGACAAATGTGTTCAGCGTTGCCATCACAAGTGGCATTCAGGGGATGTAAGAAACAGGCATTCATACATGCTCTGTTTTCATCAGCCTAGTAGTATTTAGATTTTTGAATCCCTACCTCAGGAAAAGAAGATGCTTCTTCACCCAGCCTTCCTTAGGATTTACACAGGCTTTCAGTCCACTGCGGGTGTGGAAACTGGAAAATAATGATAAAGAGATCAGTAAATCATTAGAAATCCCCACTAATAAATACTATAAAGATGCATTTGGTCAAAAGCATGCATCGTAGTTATTCTATATAATAAATAATAGCAACTGCTTTTGTAAATGCCAGTTAGATATGGGAAGAACAAAGAGAGATACCTAATGAAATTAAAACATAACAGCTTCTTCAGTCTCAGGGGTCATTTTATGCACCATAAAATTGCATTCAATTTATTGGAACTACTGAGGTGAAGAACTTTGCTGGATGCCAGAAATAATTTATGAGATTAAGGAGAATAGTTGCTGTCAAGCTAAGGTGACAGATCTAAATTTAAGAGGGCTAAAGCCTTGTGGAAAAAACCTCCAATCTCTATGAATTAAGAAAACTCTTGTCACCTATGTATCTGTTAACAGGTTTTGGTCAGGGAAGGCTTTGTGTTGACTAGATTGGCCCTCAGCTGGAGACGAAGCATGTCTTTGCACAGCTGATTCCTAAACAGTCATATTTACTGTTTACATTGTATGTCTGTCCTATAAGCTAGTATTCCCTATCAACTAGAGGTGGTGTATTTTCTTTACAGGTATTATATACAATTTATGCAGTTAATTTAACATTTTGAAAAAACAAGAAAAAAAATTATGCTTAGAGTGTTCAAACCATTGCTTCTGCCCAAACAGCTATCTTAAAGTTAATTCATGTCAGAAAAAGTAGAGTATCTTCTGAAGAGTAACTTACATGATTGCATCGATATCGCAGACTTCACTGGCGAGCTGTTCAGTGTAACCCTTCAGAGCCCACCGAGGCAGGCGCACTTTGGTGTAAGACAGGCAGCAGTCCTGGTTGCTTTGTGCTGGAACGTAGGAAAACAACAAGGTAAATAAGACCCACTTGGACCACGCTGCCATGCTGCCTAGGGTACTCACTGCTCAGCCCCTGACTAGCCTGCTCCAGAAGAGAGGATTAGGCAGCATACAGTGCTGAAATAATTCCCTTCCACCTCTCCCTCGTCCTGCTGCGAGCAGGCACACCCCAGCACGGCAGGCACGCTGCAGACCGGCACTGAGAACCGCTTCCCAGGGCCAGACACCCAAGCTGACTCACCATCCGAGGTGCTGCACAGGAGCAGCGCCAGGAGCCCCACCAGGGAAACCAGGACCAAGCTCTTGCTGCTAATGCCGGCCATTTCCACTCCTTCCACTTCACAGCAGCTGTGCTCCCGGGAGTGCTGGGCTGCTGCCTGCTCGTCCTGCCAGCCCTGCCGCACCTCCACCTGCTTATAAAGGGGTGGTGGGAGCCGCGGGAATTCACACGAGGGCGGGTTCCATTGTCATCAGCGGGTTTCCCCATGGCAAATTCCATTGTACCTGCTGCGGCCCCAGCACACCTTCCTGGTGCTATAATCGGAGATTAAAAAAAAAAAAAATTCCCCAGCACGCTCTGTGTTTTTTTTTTTTAAAGTAGGTTAGAAGATTCAGCCCAAAAGAGGAGGAAATAAAAGGCTGTGAGGTAATGGTTCTGTGGGTGAAGCATGTGTGTTTTAGGGGTAGGAGTGTGGGTTGTGAAATGAGAAGAATCAAGTGTAGGTAACTCTCGGTTACCTACAGAAACTGCATATTTGCTGTACTCTAGTTTAATAAGCCCAACTTGGGGGCAGAGGGAGCTGGGCCTAACCCAGGCATTCATTTCATTATGGCATCCTCACAGGAGGTGGGTAAATGATACCAAAGCACTACATTAGTATTTACTGGTTGGCCAACAGAGTAACATCAGGCTTTCCAGATTACTGCGTTCTGAGCTCTAGGCTAGTGTTGGCGAGGCCATGTGGGCAACATTGAGCATTCATGGAAATTAGTTTCTTTTACCATATATTTGCTGCCATCACTTTCATAGAATGGTTAGACTTGGAAAGGACCTTAAAAATCATCCAAGTTCCACCCCCCACCGTGGGCAGGAACACCTTTTACTAGACCAGGTTGCTAAAAGCCCCATCCAGCCTGGCATTGAACACTTCCAGGGATGGGGCGTCCACAACTTCCCTAGGCAACACTGTTCCAGTGTCTCACCAGTTTGTCACACATCTGGAGTATTTAATTTGAAACAGCATAAAAGCAACTTGAAATAGGACTATATGTTCCACTGAATCTGTACTCTCCAGAATGCATTAATGCTGCTTCATAAGCAATAGCTATATCCTGTTAACTTTCCCATGCCAAACTGTATTAGAATATTATGACTCCTGAACATGCAGCTAAAACACACACGATCTTCAAACTCCCTTGCTTGGGAGAAACCCCCAGAGAAAGGCTCTGTCATCGCTGCAAGTGCACCATTGGATCTGCTACTGAAGGCTGCTACTTTCCAAAACCATTTAGTGACCTGTGTGAAATGAATGTGATGGCTGCAGGCCAAGTGTTGTACCCAGGAGCTGCTACCAGTTCCAGGTGGTTATATAGTAACATGAGCTTTAAGTATCTTCTTTTAAGATAGAACTCAGAGACAGGGTCATAGTCAGTTAATAATTACATACCTTCTATTCTTCCCAGACTGCCACCACCTCTCACAAAGGGTGCGTTCCTATTATTTCTTCCTAGAAATCTAAAAAAAATTGAACTCTGGAACAGATTATTATTCAGATAAATTAATTACTCTATATAAATAGCCAGAATATAGGGAAGGCTTATATGGCTGGGGTATGCGTGAACAGCCTTGCAGCATGCATGGTGTCACATGTTGGAAATGCTTCTCCTCAGAACCACTGCCATTGGCCAAGGGACACGGGAAGAGGCAATAAAGATCCCATGCTCTGACGTATATTGTGGTTTTGTTTTATTTTTTGTTTGGTTGTTTATTTTAACTGCTTTATGGATCATTGTGAACTGCCATAAATATACACAAAGGTCAATACTCTCAGTATGCAGCTACTTCTGAACTGGTTTAAGGACTTTCTGTCACCATTAGGCAGTGCTACAGAATAGATAACTAGAATGATAACACCTGAAATGGCAGAAGTTTGGCTTGATAGCTTTTTCCTTTCCATAAAGATAGGAGTAGTTAAACATCAATCACATAGCTATTTCTAAATTGTCATGTATCAAGAAGCATCAGGTTGACAATAAGCAATTCTCCATCTTCCCCATCTGCACTGCTTTTTTTTTTTTTCCTTTGAACTGGCTGTCCAGTGACAACCTGTGATTTTTTATTTATTTATTATTTTTAAGCAGGAGTTCATACCATCCAGTATCTATCAAGCAACTGCCTTTAAAGAAGATATGAAAATTAGGCATTAGGTTATCAATCTACATTCCTCCCACTTCACCCTAATGCCGATACCAGGAATATCTCCAGCTGCTTTAGGAAGAGAACTTCCTGAGATTGTCAAGACAGTAACTGTATCTTCTTATCCATAGATTAGCATCAAGAATATCAGAAGCAGTAGGCAATCAATAATTTCAAAAAATGACAACAAAGCCTTCTCAAAAATGAAATCAGTTTATCTCCTGTCTTGCTAATCCCTAAATTCACCTCTTCTCTATTTTTTTGGACACTTGTTATGCAAATTATTATTATGCTAATTGATCAGGAAGCACATCTTTTTTAAAAAACCTAATACCTTAATTTGCTAATAAAGACACTGCTATTATTAGAAATTTTACTTCCCAGTGCTATCATTTCAAGTAATACTGAATTACAATTCTATTGCCTGCCATTAGTACTGATACAGTAGTTACGTTAATATATTGGTTGAATTATTGTAAAGCAAACTGAA
Source organism: Gallinago jamesoni (assembly GCA_025769975.1). Lineage (NCBI taxonomy): Eukaryota > Metazoa > Chordata > Aves > Charadriiformes > Scolopacidae > Gallinago > Gallinago jamesoni. Next base: position 18,182,299 of record JAOQGH010000051.1, read on the forward strand.
AAATCACTAGTAAGTACTAGTAAATTGCAATTCTGCTTGCCTTGCCTCCTGCACTGAGTACTAAGGTAAAAGTCTATCCTCCCTTACAAATCTATCCCTTCTTACTCCCTGCTCCTGCACTGTCTTTCAGACATAGACTTGATGGAGAGTCTGGTGGGTTGTCCACAGGGGTTGCTCCCAGCATCATGGGGATCTTGAACCCACAGGCTGGTCTCACAGGCCTAGAGGCAGCCACACTCCTCCTGTCACAAGATCCTCCCATTTCTTGCCCTCTTTCTTCATTTTATACCTTATTCCCCATTTTTTCCTTTTCTTGAACCCACCTTTTCATAACCCTTGCATCTCCTTTCCTCTGCCCAAACTCCTCCCAAATAAACAACTCACCCCTAATTCATTTTCCTCATTGATCCCAAATCTATTTCATCCATACACAATTTTGGTGTTTCTTATGCCATTTCCTAGGCAATTACAGCATAACATGTGATTGCTGATACTGTTATCTAGATGGAGGTGGCCTTGCATGTCAAATCTCCCTTCTGATTCCCCAGCTCCATTTCTTCTCCATCCAGTGCTCTTTAGACAGAATCTTCTCACCTGACTTTTGACATCCCTACTTGCTCCTAATTAAGCACAGCTTGGATACCAAAGCAATGACCTCACCCAGTTAGTGCTCACCCCATACTTCTGCCCTTAGGAAATCTTCATCGCACATCTGGTTCCCACCAGAGGCTGGTGTTGTGCCTCGTGTCTCATAGTACTCCTTTTATCTCATGGTTTAAGAATTTAGGTTAAGATTTAGATTTAGAACAAAAGCCACAAGGAGGGCCTCAACTTCAGGAGCACAGTCCTTTATTTGTACTTAGTGTAGAAAATACCTTCAGTTTATTTGCACAGAGCAAATTTCATTAAAAAACAGTGCAAAAAAGTTTAACACAAATAGCTGAAGAAAGTTGCCTGGTAGGTCCTGCTATGACTCATAATCATATCAGTCTTTACATTTACAAGTCCATAACACAAACAGAAGGCAAAAAATGTAAAAACAAGGAGGTGCTTATGTGCTCAAGGGAAACAATTATTCCCTGTGGACAAGGGGACAGCAACTGTTGTCCACCCTGACCCCGTGAGACCCATCCTGGTGTCCCTCAGCACCTGCATGACCAAATGGGGCCGTATGGACTGGCCCAGGGCCTGCAACACAGGTGAAAGGCCGGGCTGTCAGGCTCCAGGGTGGCCACCAGCTTCTCATGGGCCACTTGTGGGTGGTCATTTCTGGGCCAATGCATTACTTTTAATGTCCTAATACCGATGCAACACAGAGGCCACACACAGAGTGGGGGCCAGCGAGGGGGCTGCCCGCTGAAGGGAGGACATTATTTCCCTGCGGTGGGGCCTGTGAGGCTGCGTGGGGAGGGCTGTGCCCAGAGTCCCCTCAGAGGACCACAGCCGAAGCACAAGAGGCAGCAGCCACAAGTTGTGAAAAGGGAAATTCTCATCAAACATAGCAAAAAACCCTCTTCACAGCAAGGGGGGGTGAAGCAGTGGGAGATGTTGCCCAGGAGGGGATGTGAAAGCCTAGTTTGAATACCCTTGGAGATACTCAAACCTCAACTGGACATGGCCCTGCCCCAAACATGATCTTACACTTGGGTTCCTTCCCAAGCCCAAGTTATTTTTTTCTAGTTTTGTCATGTCTAACTCTCCTTTTCTTCTTTTACTTTCCCAACTTATTTGTCTCTTCTCAACTTTCCTTTGCTGTAAGTTTCTCAATGTCCCTCCTCATATCCCCTCACAAACCCTGCTCTCCCTCCCTATTGCTGAACTCACAGTAAGACAAAGCACCAAAACACAGTTTGACAAAGTTTCCATCCTTTCCTACACCTCCTCTCCTGTTGTTCCAGGGGCAAGAGGGAACAGGAGAAACCCTTCCTGTATGCCTTATGGAAGATGAGGCAAAGATAGCGCAGGTGCCAGTGCTGTAAAGCCACCCAGTTACACCTGCGAACGGAGAGGAAACACATCAGGGAAAACTGAGCCTTTTCCGAAGTAATACTGGGAAACCAATAGCTGGGGGATAAGGAGGAGAGCTGAGGAGTCAGACCGCTCTCAGACACCCGCTGCAAAGCTACAGCCTCTCTGTCCCTGCTTCCCCTGGTCACCAGGCTGCTGTCCCCTAGTAACATGCTGCTTTTCTTTTATCCCAAAGGGCTTTTAATCGCAGAGGTACCTGCTGAAAGTCTGGAGTGCCGAAGAGACTTAATAGTTCAACCTTGCTAAACACCGTGGAAAAATGGGCATTATTTCTTGGGGAGGGGCTTTCCCCATCACTCTCCCCATTGCAGAGCAGCAGACTACCTGCTTTCCAGGTGGAGTTGTGTCAATAAAGCTATGTGTTTTCATCCAAAATCTTGCACATGAGAAGCCATATGCACATGGGGAATTCAGGGCTGTACATGACCCCACATGTACATTATCCCACAGTGGTTATCTATTTGACTATGCAGCTCTGCTATGAGATCCGAAAACAATCATACAGATGCAAGGCTTAAAATATTCCATTAACTTCTGAGGAGAGGCACAGAGAAGAATTTTATAATCATTAACTATTTGATTGATAGACTACAGTTTATAGTCACTTCTTTATGAGTTTAGATCTAATAGCAAACATGAAAGATTTAAAAAAAAAAACAAAAAAACAAAAACAAAATAAAAACATCTCTTACCTAACCTGATGTCAGGCACTGTCTACAATATCTATACTTATCCCCTACAATAAAATGAGAAATATGAGAGTTTTTAATTTCCATTTTTATTTATCCTTGCAATGAGATGTTGTTTTATTACCTATTACTGCCCTTGTTTGAACTGCTGAAAGTAAAGCACTATAGTAATACTGATGATCAACCAGGAAGAATGGAACCAAACAGGGGAAATTCCCTTCTGTAATTTCCAATGGTTTAGGAAACCTTTGACAGAGCAAAGGGCAGGAGAAGGCACTAGGTTCAAAGGAACAGGGCCAATGCGGGGATTTAATCATTGCATAATCCCTAATGGCGAAACACATAATAAATCCCAAGCACAAAAGTTCCACAGGTAACTTGCTCAACATCTCTTGTGCTTTAGAAGCTGTGATGCAAGACAGTGATTGTGTGCGGTTCAATGCTTGCATGACTGACAAAAATCCTTATCTGAAGGAAGAAACCAATTTTCACTAATTATACATTGCACTTCAGAAGGAACAGATCTAGAAATACTATTGAATGACTTTGTTTGATGCAATTATGGACAAACTATATGCCTGTTGGGAGAAATTAACCTCTAATCTATTGAAATTGCAGGTTATGAGGAGACTGATGATGGTGAATATACCAGTATCCATCCTCGCACTGCTAGTTCCTTCCTGCTACATACATACAGGAGCTGAATACCTGGTGTTCTGAGGGTGGATTCCTCTCTTTCAAAATTAAGCCTACTCTGTCTATAGACTCTTGTGATAGTCACCCACTGTTTCACAGAAATGGACTTCTCGAAGTTGAAGGCAAAACCTATAGCTGGAAAGAAGGATGAAAAAAATAGTTAATTGGAGAAACATTTAAAAGCTACCTACCAAGCAGAGTTCTAGGTTAAATTAGGTTTGCTCTATTAGAGCTCTGTCTCCCTTCCAGTCTAAATTTGTATGTGCCTGTATGCATAACTGACACAACAAAAGAAACATTTCAACGAATACGTTTCTGACCACTAAAGAAGTCGAAAAGTACCAGTTTTCTGCATAACTTCTTCAAAGGTGAGGAAGAAGGGAAGGAATCACCTGAGAGCATACAGTATGTATCTCATGCAAAGGACTGGGACCACCAGGTGTTATTTGCATATAAAAAGAAACCTGGTTACAAAAAGAAGTAATGTGATTTACAATGGTCTAACATCCTGGAATCTTCACCAAAAAAAAAAAAAAAAGCTGTCAAGCAACCTTTTAGCACTAGAGTCATCATACAACCCCATTGAAACTAAGCCTGAAGCTTCTAGTTTTCTGTAGCCCCCACCTCACCACCTCTACACACATTGGCCAGTGCTTCTCCACTGCTGTGGCATGGCTGTTTCCCAGAGACCTACAGAGAAGATCTGGAAAAGGAGAGTGGCTAGAACCAAAATCTACAGCCTGAACACCAATACACCTTTCAGTACTAACAAATGATGGTTTGCTGTTAAAAAATATTTAATCAGAAAGAGGAGAAAATGATACTATTCCTTGGCAATTATGAAAGACATATATGTGACATTTTCCAGATTTTGATGATTAGTGGACAAGAATAGAGGTAGGGGAAAAAATTTGGCATTTTCATTAGAAATACAGTTTTAGGTGGGCTGAAGCTGTTTGCCTAAAACTTATAAGAGGATAATTTAGAAAACATGAAGCTGCTTTTTTTCTTGTGTTCTATGTTTGCTTACTCCAGTTGACCTAAAACAAGCACTAACATGAAAAGAGGAGAAAGAAGAACTAAGTGACATGAAGTGGTAAAGTTTTAAGTTGACCAAGAGAGCTCACTGACTAAAAGTTTTACTATGTCACACTTGGCATATAGAGCATTTGATCACTCTGGAGTACTTAGTATACTAATTAATACAGCTGGCATTTTGTCATGTATTGTTGGAAGGACAGCTTAAAAATATCCAGTAACACCTGCTTATTTTGGGTTGCCAAACAAAAAAAAAAACAAGTTTTCAGCACTACGAAGTTACATTATAGGGACTTTCCTCTGGGGAGATTTAAACCGTGGTTGCCCAAACCAGCCAGCTCAGACTTCCTGCTATCCAGGAGTCCTTCTCTTTTTCCAAGGAAACCACAGCTCTGGGTCCTTCCATCCCAACTCTTATGGGTTCTTCTGCATAGCACAGTTGAGACACTGCCTTTCTTATCCTCCTGTACCCTTAAAACTTCTTTTCTAGATCCTCGTCCTCATCTCTTGATTTCCACAGGAGGTATTTGGGGGCCCTAGCAAAGGCAGTCTTGCCCTAGCTTCCATTAAGGAAATATCTGACAGGGCAATTTTTCCTATCTTTCTACAAGGTTCCCCTTGGCTGCTTCTAGCATGACTTGCTTGTCCTCATTTTCAAAGTCTTTCTCACCTTAATTGTGGGAATGAGAAAGTTGGAGACACGCTGCTGAGCGAGAGCTCAGTGTTCTTGTACTGATGGGAAGGAGGCCTCGAGATCAGTAAAAAAATGTCCTTATGTGTTGATGTGTGTGTGTTGTGAAACAGACAGCAGTGTACCGAAACAGTAATGTTTTGTTAGCTAGCCGGGATAAACATTTAAATGTAGCCAATTGTATTGCTCACAAGAGCGTATGGGTATCCACTTGTAACCTATCTGTGTAAAGAGCACAACGCGTGATCAAACGACAGAAGCTATATATGCTGGAAAAATGAAACAATAAACGTCTTCGCTTCACCACTTAGCGGAGTCCGTGCCTCCAGCGCCACACTTAAAGATGGCCCAGACAACTCTAGACAGTCACTGGACAACCCCAGTCAGTCACAGCAGTGCCCTGTTGACCATGGCTTTAAGGAAGGCGCTATTCCCAACCACACAACGCTGCTCACAAGCTTCAGGGGCTCCTCTGAACAAGTTTTCTGCTTCAAGAAGCAGAGCCAGAAAAGCTGCTCAAACACAAGACATTTTACGCCAAGCAATCTGGGCTTGACAGAAATTTGCTATTCCAAAATGAACATCTTCGCCTCAAGTAACTAGACTTCACCTTTCTCAGATGAGAGGACAGTCCTCTTTTTTTCCTTCCTGTTTGTACACAATGTAGTGCACCGAGGGACCTGGGCCAAAGTTTCAGGATGCGAGCCATGAACTGTAACAGCTTCCTTTGAAAGGCCTAACAGGGAAATGAAAGGATGTGGAGAGAATCTTGGATAATGTAATAATAATAAAAAAAAATTCTTCATGAAAGCGACAAAACCCAACACACTGTTGGGAAAAAAATCCAAACCGACCAAAAAAAAATGCCACCGAAACAAAAAAAAACATCCGAACTTGCAATCATTTGGTGACTGTTACCCAAACTCTTCTGAGCTGGCAACAAATCAAGGTATTAGAAGCATCCAGGATATTTTGAGTACAAGTATTGTTACTTTCAAGCAAAATCTAGCAGCATGATGCATTTATTCTAAGTCTCTCTCAAATGTCATTAGATATTTAGCATTAAATGAAGCATCCAGCTAGTTATGTACACTTGTCAAAATATGACAAACATTCTTCCAAGCAGGGCTCTACACTACCTGGGCTGCTGCAATGATTCAGAGGCTCCCACAGTGTCTGTGGTGAGATGTACCTTAAGGGGGGGGGGAAATAATGGTAGAGATGAGCTGAAACTTCCTACACACACAAGCTGTGCAAATGCAAATTTGTGTCTCTGAAACAAGGTGCCCATCCATGACGACATGGCAAAATCTGCCACTAGTGGGAAGTCTGTTGGATAAGCGTTCAAGGGAACATGCCTCGGAAAGTGATATTTCAACACAGAAAATTACTTAGAAATCCTTTCAGGTTTTTTGTCTCTTCTCTCTTTAGCAATCCACACAAAGACACCATTAGTCACTAGAAGTATTAACCAATTTAAATGAGATTTCTTTGACCTATATATCATTTCCTTTTTGTTACTTCACTGGAGATGAAAAAAGTATGCAATCAAAGCAAGGCTAAAGCACAAGTTAAGAGTGCACGTTGAATTAGATTTTATAGCATCATTACAAAAATTAAAAATGGAATGGCAAAGTCACCAAAGTCCAATCCTCAAGTAGTAAACTTGGAGATACAAGTGGGGTTGAGGCTGGGATTAAAAAAAAATAAATTAAAAAAAAAAATCAGTGACAGTTGCCAAAGCTCTATATCTAGAGACGACTTGGCTTGTTGGTCATGTGGAGCTCATAGCTGTCACGAGAGTGATCTGTGGTTGACACTGATGAGAAAACAGGCCACAACTTTTAGAGCATTTTTACTTCATGAAAGCGATTGTTTCATTCTTACATGTAACATGTAGCTCATATCAAGGAAGTATTAAACAAAATATTCTTATTAGCCACGGAAAATAGACATGTTTCAACCACATCGCTTGCAGAAGTGAAGAGCTCAAAGCCAACTGGTGAACCACATTGACAATCTTAAAATGATGGTGAAAGATAGCTTTGCAGCCATAACAAAAATACAACCACTTCTTTCTCTCCAGAAAGAAAATCTCTCCAGAATCATCTCCACTTCATGCAGAAATACCAAACTGCTGTTCTTCCTTTAAACACGATGGCTTCATACCAGTAGAAGAGCAGACAGACATACTGTGTGGGGGGCAGAGGGGAACTAGAGCCCAGTGAGCCCACCCACGGCCAGCACTTGCACAAAAGTCAGCTGTGGACCTACAGCAACCACAACAAAATTTTAAATAAAAGGAAAATCCCCAGAGAATACCACTGACAAAATAGTAGTTCCTGTTCTCAACTGGTGATCTGGAAGGAAAATTTAAGGAAAAACAAAAGGAACAACTTAAGGTATAACCTATCCTTCTGTAAGTCTTTCTGCCGTGCTGTAATGTTCATTGAATGCAGCAGGAAGACTTTTTCCAACTTCCAGTAAACTTTGGATCACGCTATTTTTGCATTTCAGTTATCTTTTTTAAAAGTTTTAAGGCAGTATTTTGCCATTGGTACAATTGCAACAGAAATAAAATTGTCTGTTAGGGCTAAAATATACCCGAATGTCAAGAGAGAGACCATACATAGGATATTTTTCTGCTCAGCCCCAGAAGTTTTACCATCTATTCAACTTACCTGTTTGATATTTTGTTCTTGTTCTTCAAAAGTAGATTTGAACCATAAACACCAAGGTTAAAAATATTAAAATTTAATTTTCCGGCATTCTCAGACCTATAAATTAAAGGGGAAGATACAGGAAAGCTCACAAACAGCTTCAGTTTGAACAATGAATTTTGTAGCAAAACAGCATCAGGACATACCTTCACGTAGCTGGACCATATTCTGGCTCAGCTTTGTCACTCCTGTGGAAGTGACTGCTTTGCATCCCTCAGCTGGGAGAGCACAGCGTGTTCTGTGCCAATTAGAGCGAGAAAGTAAAAGGGAGATGTTGCTCAACAAACCCAGTCCTTAGACAACATGAAACATCTTTATTTGGAAACCTACCAAAGTCTCTAACAAGGTTTTGCAAAAGACGTGGAGCAAAACAGAGAGCTACAAGGCAGGTCACAGTGACGCAAATAATGATGTCATGCATCCCTGTAAAGCCTTGGCAAGGCTCCCAAGAGGACACCCAGTGTAAATTAGATGCTACTTCCGCAGCCTCTCACAACTATACAGGTGGTGACCTGTCACCTACATTTAATTCAACAATGAAACTCTAACCAAAAGAGGAGAAAATCCAGCCAGTGTTGTAGAAAGCTAAAGACATTGAAGCTAACTTTTCCTGGCCAATAACAGGAGTTTAAGAGGGTGAAGCACTACTTTCAATCTAGCACTGGCCCAAAGTTAGCAGTGTACAAAAGGGGACATAAAGCATGGCTTTGCAAGCAAAGTAGACTCAAACGGTCCATATAAACTCATCACAAAACCTCTACATGCTCCATGCTGTGTAGGTAGCACTTTATAGCAAATGCTCCAGGCTTTGCTTATGCAAACATCCAAGTGTGCCACCACCAAAATGTCAACCGTAAGAAAAGAAGAATGAACTCCCCCAAAATGTCCCAGAGTGGTGATTAATGACACAGCTGTTAGTTCCAGATCCCGCACTGCTACCAGCAGCCACTTCCCTGCATGGTGCAAATGGCCATGCACATTCTAGTGACATGAACAAGAGTGACTGGATACAAAGAAAGGGCATTAGCCTTATATAAGTAGCAGTGTAGAGAAAAATAAGGTTCTGTCATTACTTTTTAGTAAGGAAGTATCATAAGTTTATATTGAAACTAAATACCTGAAACATTAGTTTGGTTGAATGTGTTCTTTACCTTACCCCTTGAAGTAATGCACTTAGTACTTTCTAGCTAAATATTCAAAACTAGACTTTGCATAAGCATTTAAGTGTCTCAGATGAAAGTATTTGAGCCCAGCACGCGAAAGTCTCCCCACCTTGAGCACCCTGTGTGAGATTCAGCTGAGAGGCGAGTTATGGAAAGCCTCACCCACACACGGCAGGGTTCAGGCTCAGACTGCAAACAGCAGCTGGTTCCTAAAATGGGTATGCAGTGCATGAGAACAGATGAAGATCTGCTCCTCCATAAATCAAAGCATGAACTTCCTGTGAATACTCCTGAGTCTGAGGAATCCAACAAAAAATGCATTTTAATCATCATAAGTACCATTGCAACCTCTCTGTGCGTGGGCTGTATTTGACCACCAATTGAGAAAAATTTTCAGTATTAGCCACTAAATTTTCTTTGCCATCCCTCTTTTACTTTAAGGGAGTATAGTACGTGTTCTTCAAAACGTATAAGCCATCGGTTTGATTTGCAAATTCTCTTCTCCCAAGTTATGCAGGTGTCAAGACACAGATGAGATTTGGGAGCTGAAAACCAGTGCCTAAGTCAGGCCCCAACCAGACAGTTGAAGACAGAGACAGATGTACCTTGTGCAGCCGAGGTGAGGTGCTCGAGCCTTGGCGCCACCCTGTGAAGCACCAGAGATAATGATATGATTCTATGATTCTAATACCAGGATCGAGCCCAAGGGGCAGTAGAGGCAGGAGAAGGTACCAGGGTGCCAGAGGTTTGCAGTCTTGTTCTCTTACTGCCTTTCCTTCCCCTTCTCTCCTCAGAATTTTCCTTTCTCCTTGAAACATTAGAGACCATGTTGCATTAACTCTTTAATTTACTACAAAACATGTCTTTTCTCCAGATCATACAGAGTCTTGCCTTTCCCGACTGAACAGAATTGGGATGCCAGTTATAAACAGATCTCCCAGCCCACCTTCTAGGCAGAACAGTTCTGCTTCCAACCAGGCTACATTCAAACTCAGCAACAAAGCTCTGCTGCAGGCAGCCTATGACATAGGGCTCAAATTGAGCATAAGCCCATCAGTTTTACTGTCTTCCATTTGGCATTCAGATGTGAATCAGTGAAAAAGGATTAAGTACAAACAAGATGGACTAAAGAGTATGGAAAGAACTAGTAGAGGATGGTAGGAAAGAAGCTAGTAGAGGATAAAAAAGGATCTGAAAGCAGAAAAAAGCAAACATCAATCACTGGAAGTTACTTAAATCATTCTCATTATTACATTACAGGAAAAACAGAATTTGGGGTTTTTTGTTCAGTGCTGGGAAATCTGAGTTGGATTTTTACATCTAAGTCAAACCCAGAGTAATACTATTTACTTCAACAGAAGTTCTCTGCATTTTAGCAAAAGCCCTTGAGAATAAAATCAAATGCAGGTATACACAGTCTCCTCTCAGATGAGCTGTCATCTCCTATAGCTACAGGCTCAATTAAACACACAGAACCAAAATAGCACAGCATCAGACACTGACTGATGGCTAGGAAAGCGCCAAAAGGAATTATTATATCCTTTTCGCACATTAGTTTCACATACATCACAAAAACTCACACAAGTTTACAGCAGTGCCCAGGCAGGATTAGATGGAATTGTGGACAACAGGTCAACACACAAATGATATAAAAGCAATAGGCATGGATGGCCCCTCTAACATCACTAATCCCATAACTTTGACTGCGGAGCAGTAGGAGGCAAAAAGGCTGCAAAATATGGCCAAGGCTGAAGGCAGAGGACTGGTCCAGCTGGGCAACTGATCTGACCTGCCTAAGCCAAAGATCTGAGGAATTTGCTAACAAACAGCAGTGAAGGGGAACCTACCAGAATAGTATGAAACCCCATGTATTTAGTGGGGAAACATTTAAATCTTATAACACTGGTATTTGTTCTCCCTCATCTCCGTCATTACCAATGCATAGCTACTGCTCCAACCTTAATATAGACCAGTTTGAGGCACAAGTGGGTCCCAATCCACATGCCCTATAAAATAGATCCAAAATTCTTTGGGAACAGGATTAGCTCTATTGCTTTAGTGCCAATCAAGCACTGAGCTGCAGTTTGGGTCCCAATTTACTGCTGCCTTTGGGCAAGTACAGGCCAGGATTGTCTGGCTGTTCCTTTAAGGGTGCTGAAAGTAAGCCAGCTGGAAATGGTTTCAAAGGAGGTGCCATGAGAGCAAGCTGAAATACCAGAAGAACAGGAAAAGCACAAAACCCAGAGTCCAGTAGCTGCAATGCACACAGGACAGTCAGAAGAAAGACTGGAAATACGAAAAGAGTGCTTTTAACTTGGAAGTAAGAAAGGAAGAGATTCAGCAGAAAAGGTATGATTCTATATGAACTCTGGAAATCAGAATTCCTACAGTGACAAGGGGAAAAGGGAGGAAAAAAAGAGAGCGATCTGGTGGGGAACTGGGAGACTGGGTCAGGCTGTGTGGGAGAAGAGCTGACAGCTCTGGCACTAACCAAGAATTGATGGATAGAAACAAGAAAAGAGAGGATTGTTTAGCTGCAGAATGACACCAAGACATCCCACCATCTCTCCAAAAGTTAAGAAAAAACTAGATTTATGAAAGACAAATTGACCGTAAGGGCTGACTGAATTGAAACAAGTTGGATCCCTCCTCTTTGAGCACCAAGGTAGAGATCTCGCTGGCAGAGGTTTGTGTTTATGAATACAGAAAGGAGCAATTATACCAGCAGCCGGCAGAGCTGAGCTGGGACTGCAGCAGAGCCCTTCACTAACAGCAAAGGGGGCTGGGGTCCAAGGCGAGCACCCACCCTGCTGTGGATGGAGTGGCACCCACCTTCCGCTCCCCAGGGACAGAGCAGGCTGCCCCAAACAGCCCTCAGCCCACTGCCTTTCCCTGCTCAGCACCAGCGGCAGGCATTTTCCTGCACAGCTGTTTAAATCAGGTGGGATACTTCTCATCTGACTTACCTGCCAGCCTAACACAGGGGCCTTAAAATGTAAATCTACAGAATAGAGGTAGACATTTAGCAGAAAGCCCCAAATAGTGCATGTGCTGGGACTGGAGGGTTGCAGTGAGCAGGGCACACCTAAACTTCTTCTGGACATAGCTCGAAACCAAAAAGTATTGCACATGATGGCACAGCCCTGCCATAGGTGGGCAGCATCAGAGATGCAACACACAGCACCCTGTGAACCCCAGGAATACAGCAGTTTGCCCCACTCACCTGCCAAGGTGCAGGACTTTTTGAAAGGATCTGTGAGACCTGCTGCCTTTGCATCAGGCAGCCTGATGGGGGGAGAGCAAACATAGAATTGTTTTGGTTGGAATAGACCTTTAAGGTCATCAAGACCAACCATTAACCCAGCACTGCCAAGCTACCACTAAGCATGACTTGAAGCAGGCTGGAGCAGAGAATCTAGGCTGGGGAGGGAAAAATACAACCTGGCTAACTTGTATAAGTGTTCTTCATTACAGTGGTAGAGATGGTCTTCATCGCCCCTCTTCCTGATGCCTTTCTCAAAACCTCTCGGTGCCACATAAAGTGTTCACATGGCATTAGGGTGGTGTAACACTGTAATGATTATCATGTGAAAGGAGAGCAAGGGGATGTTATGATGACTAAGTGACTGTGATCCTGGGCAACGCCAAAACTGGCCCTGCCAAAGCCATGTTTGCAGCAGAAGCTATTACAACAACTGGGGAAGGAAGAAGAGTCAGAAATGCTTCTTTCCCTTAGCACTCTGGATGGGTCTCACATTCCTCCCATACACGTTTTTCCTTTGCTGGGGTCATCTTGCCCTCTAGTGGTTCACACTGCAGAGCTAAGTTCATTTCTGCTGTAAAGTCAATGCTTTCAGCTATTATGCATAAAATGAAATAATTCAAATTCCCTTTGGTCTGTAGCCATATCCTAGTGCATCAGGTCACTAGTAAAGTGTGCTATCGTGGTGTGAAGTTAGAAAAGAAGATGCATAATGCCTGCTGCCTTATGCATTATGTATCACACACTCTATGAGACGATCCTCTGCCCAACCAATCTGGAATGATGTAGTCAATAGGTATGTGAACATTTTTTATTGTTTTGGAAGAGCTCTTTCTTCAGCTTTTACAAAAAAAAAAAAAAGTTTGAGGAAAAACCTGCCAGCAAAATACTTCATTTTCTAAGACTAAAACTTTTGCCTGAAAACAAAAGTTCTCAGGAAGTAAAGAGGTAAAAGTCAAAAGCCGAGTGACAGAAACCCCAGCTGGTAACAAGCACCATGCAGAGGGCTCCAAAAGATAAATTGTACACATTTAGATTCCTGACATTGCCTATAAATGCATGAATATGGAGTATAACTTACAGTTTCCTTTGCATGCCCTGTATTACGCCCATTTTGATTTCTCTCAGGGCTCTGTCCAGCAGAGTTGCAAAGTTTCATTTATTCCGTAAGTCTCAGCTAGAAGCAAGAACAAAAATACCTGCTTTATTTCATTTTAGTGTGAACTACTACTTTCAGTGACAACAAATGTGATGGGGTTTTGCTTGGTTGGTTGGTTTTTTTAATAGTTTGAAAATAGGATGTCTGTATCCAAACTAGACTTCTGACACAGTTAATTCCAGCTGAGGGTCTGGCTTGACCAACTTTTTGTGTTTACTAGTGACTCTCATCTACTAGGCTCCAGAGTTCCCATCTCTCCGTAACAGGAAAGCCATGCACATCTAGGAAGCAAAAGAGGAAAAAAAAAACCAACAAAAACAACCCAGCAATCATGAACTGGTTAATTGACATTCACCACGGTGCTTGGCTGTGATAAGTCATGGGCTGAGTGAAATCTCAGTGCTCTGCTCTCTTCTGTGATTTTTGTCTGGAAAGGCATTTCCTGTGGTTAGCTTGATCGGTGCAGACTGAATGACACTGTAATTTGTCTCCCAGTTAAAGATCTTCCAAGTCATTCTTTATACACTATCTCCAAAGACAGAGAAACAGCAGGCAAGTGTAAGGAAAAGCTGTTCACTTGAAAGTTATGAAGAAAAATGTTTTCCAAGTGCCAGCCTCTAAAGAGCGCTCCTTAGCATTAGAAACCACAAAATAAAAATCAATTACAAGACATCTTGTGGGCTTACAATTACAAGACTTCCGTGGGCAGCAGCATCCTTCTAACAAACTTCTTCCTCGGTTTTGCTGCAGAGGCCATGGACTGCTGGAAGCCAGAAAAAAGCAACACCTGGACTTTTCCCACCTTGATTCTCTGCCTCTATGGATTCTTCTACATGATGAAACCATCAGAACCTTTCCTAACCCCCTATCTAACAGGACCAGATAAAAACCTGACCATAGATGAGGTATGGTTTTATTCTGCCTTTCCTTCTACATAGAGCAGCAAAAAAATAAAAAAACTAAAACTTTGTTAAAATTTTTAAGCAAATTAAAAACCAAAAAAGCATGATATAACCAGCTTTGGCAGGTTACAATTTGCAGTAGGTGGCATAAATAAAAGATCCGTTTAATGGATTTAAGATCCACTTGCCTGTTTAACAGTCATATGCTGCTTCAGTGTAATTATATATTTTATGAATTCCTTCTGAGAAAAACCTTCCCTCTACAAAGCCATTTTAAATAAGTGAACTGCTTTTCTTAAAGAATAACAACACAGAGATTTCCTTTTCGCTTTTAGCTTACCAACCAGATTTACCCAGTTTGGACATACTCCTACCTCGCACTCCTTTTCCCGGTCTTCTTGATTACAGACTACGTGCGCTACAAGCCCATCCTCCTCCTCCAGGGCATCAGCTTCATCATCACGTGGCTCTTGCTCCTCTTCGCACACGGAGTGCTGGCCATGCAGATGGTGGAGTTCTTCTACGGGATGGCAACAGCCACTGAGGTGGCCTATTACGCCTACATCTACAGCGTCGTCAGCACCGATCACTATCAGAGAGTGACGAGCTATTGCAGAAGTATCACTCTGGTTGCGGCCACTGTTGCCGCCGTGCTGGGACAGCTGCTGGTTTCCTTGGCAGATGTATCCTACTTTCACCTCAACGCCATTTCTTTGGCTTCCGTGTCCCTGGCATTCCTGTGTTCCTTTTTCCTCCCGATGCCTCAGAAGAGTATGTTCTTCCACAGGAAAGATGTCTCGCCACCTGCCCCAGAGCCAGATAAATCTGTGGCCTCGGTTGGCTCGAATGGGCCATCGAGCTGCCAAGAGGACTCCGTATCTGCTGACAGGGGACCCACACCTGAAGCACAGGCTGATAATGCCAGGCCCCAGAACAATGTGCTCAGAGTACTGGTGCAGCTGGGCAAGGACCTGAAGGACTGCTACAGCTCTCGGAAACTTGTGTACTGGTCCCTGTGGTGGGCTCTGGCCACGGCAGGCTTTAACCAGGTTCTGAATTACATCCAAGTGCTGTGGGACTTCAGAGCCCCCTCTCACAGCTCTGCAGTGTACAATGGAGCTGTGGAAGCAATAGCAACTTTTCTGAGTAAGTTGGCATCTCAGCATCAATCGCAAAGGCAGCTTCTGAAGTTTTACTTCAGAACTTTTTTGAAGCGCCAGTCCATTGCAGATGCTCCAGGAAGCCAGTGTATGAATTGTGCATTCAAAATCTAGCTCTGAGGTGTGAAAAAACAGTTCAAATGTAAGCTATGCTATTTTTCTTTATGACTGGAACACTCAACTTTATCGTACTGTTATGCAGAGAGTGTACAAGTCACATGGACCTTGCATCCAACTGCTAAATCCATTCAGAGACACCCCTGTTTCTTTTGATGAGGTTGTTGTTGTTGGGGTTTTTTTACCCCCAAACAAATATCACACAGTTCCCATAACAACAGCATCAGCTTACGCTGATGAAAGAAGTTTTTCATAAATATTTTACACTATAAGAACATAATCCTCTCATTAAGATCTTGCTAGTGAAATACTCTGGCACAGCAGGAGGGAAAGAAGAATTTTAATCATTTCAAGATATGGAGATTTGCAGAAAAGGCCTTATTGAATTCATTGTGCTACTGACATTAGCCATTACTCTTTTGCACTGGAAGCAGATGTCCACACAGCACAAACAAAGTAATGTTATTGAAAGGTAACATCAGAGGATACCAGCCTGGCTTGGCAGTGTTTCACATATTCGTATTGTGCTGCTTGCACAAGACATGGGGGTGTGACCCACCAGGGAAAATAAACACATCTACTACATACCTGGTTATTCAGGTTACCCTTACAGGCATTAAGGGGAAACAGAAACTTCTAAGATTAAAAATTACTCTCATCTTGAGTAAGACCAGTTGAATTATGAATTAGAAGCACTTAACTCCTGTCTACTTCTTGATGAATTCCTCTTTCTCGTGGAGTTGCCTGTTTCTCAATATAGAGGTGTAGAAGCTTTAAAATTGCATGAGATCCCTAAGATGGATAGTCTTATGTCTTATAGATAGTCTTACCTTTGCAACAGATGTGTCTGTGTAGCAGGGCCACCAAAAGCAAACAGTGCCTATCCTTTCTCATTTCCCTGAACATATTCACTTGATATCTCACAAAACTCCCTTTTTTGAGAGCTTAGGTGTATAGAGCTAAACTGTTAAACTAGAAGACAATTGTTTACTAGTTTAGCTATAAAGTAAGCTAAAAGAAGCTAGAAGAATTCTTCTTGTTGAATTCCAAGTTGTGTTCCTAATTTTCTCCCTAGAGATACATGCTCGGTACATACAGATAAACAATGAATGCTTCTACATAACCATTTATCCTGTGAAGTGGAACAAAACATTAAGAAGGGAATGGCAGTGATTTGATTTATGCAGTTGTCTAAAAGTGACCAGTCATCTGCATGACTTCAGAAGTGATTAGAAATGCTTTTCAGAACTACTTCATTATTCAGCATTGTCTTTCAGCGCGTGAGGGTGGCAAGACTTGGTGATATAGGCTATAGAATAGATACATTTACTTTCCCCCCCCCCCTCTCTTTTTCTAGGTTCGGTAACGTCTTTTGTAGTACAATATATGAAAATTAACTGGGACGGTTTTGGAGAACTGGCTTTAGGGATCTTCTCTGCAATAGATGCTGGTTCTCTATTTCTCATGCACTTCACTACCAACATCTGGGCATGTTACGCCGGCTACCTCATTTTCAAAGCATGCTATATGCTCCTCATAACAATAGCAACGTAAGTACAAAACTTGACAGTGCTACTATTATGCACAAAATACCAACAATACTTTAAGTTTGGGCATCCCTCCTTTTACTCAGAGGTAGCTGACCTAATGCTAGACATAACTGTTTAGGTAAAGAGAAGGACACTTAAATGTTTAGTTATGCTGTTTTCTAAACAAGCATTAAAAAAAAATTATTAAGAGGACGTGGAACATATACCTAGGCAGAAATTAAACAAAGTACAAGTCGTCTTTATTACTACCGGCAATAGTAACAACAAAACATATAAGCTATTTTCCTCCTTCCTGGCGAAGGAGTAAAGAAGATCCAATTATATCTAGATCAGTTTGCAGATATAGTTGTTAACAAGCTATGAATTGCATGAATGCAAAAAAAGATTTGGCATACATTATTCCCCAACATAACTTTATAACTATAACCCTTAATGATACTATGACGTAAACAAGGAATAAAAGAAAACATTGGGCATAAAAATTTAGGCAAGATCTCTTAGGAGAGCAAGCTGTTCTATCATCAGAAATAGAAAAATAAATATAAATAAAGAAATAAAAAATAATATATAACCTGTATAATAAATATAAAGCATTCTTATTATTCCAACCATTTTATCTATTGGAATGTTTTTAGACATACCAAGATATTTCATTAACAAAAACACCCCAAATTATTCAGATAGCATTTCAAAAAACTGCTAAGACTATAATGCATGACAAAAATTATAACTAATAAAGCCAAATGAATCCTCTATTTTAATTTTGGTGAATTGTTAGTAGGCTGTAGTAGATCACACCTGGGTTATTTCAGCATATTCTACCAAAAAACAAAAAGCTTGCAAACAAAAAAAAGCCCAATGAAAACCAAAAGAGCACTGCAGGACTAGCACAAATTTGTTCAGATAGAAACTTTGAAGGTAAATATTGCAAGGAAAGATGTTCCAATTATTATCAAAAAAGAAATCGCAAGGCTAATCTACAGGCTCTTGACAGGGATAAATAGTATGCTACCCCTCAATTGTCAAGCCACAAAACAAGAACTGATTCACATCATCATAGAAAAGTTGGTTAGAAGATACCCATAGTGACCTTCTAGTCTAACATCCCAGCCAGGGCAGAACTCCTGCAAATGCCAGATCAGGTCATGGTTTTTCAAAACCATGTCTTGCAAAGCCTCTATGGAGACTTTATGAGCTGTCTGGCACAGTTTGTGAAGGTAGAGAAGAAACAAAGGGAGTGATTAAAGAGATCTGATTCCTAAATGGATAAAACAGGTCACCTGATAGCGTGGTTTGGAAAAGCAACACAGGCAAATAAAAAACCTAACAGAATACACTATGGCAGTCAAGACATTGTTTAAACAAGAAAGCAAACAAATCAATGAAGCACTATTTACTCTATCCTTGATGTATCATCTGTATGTTTCTCTTCATCAACTAAATTGAGAGGAAAAACTTCCCACCCAGAGTGAAGTAACTGACCTGCCAGTCTCACATTAGGTTCCAGATTGCAGTCAATCTGAGCATGGAGCGCTACGCCTTGATGTTTGGATTCAACAACTTTGTTGCACTGGTGATGCAGACCATTCTTACAGTAGTCGTCGTGGATTCAAAAGGCCTGGGACTGAACATAGTGACTCAGGTGAGTGCTATTAACTTACTCCCCTCTGGTGAAACCTCATCTGGAGTGTTGCATCCAGCGCTGGAGCTCTCAGCACAGGAAAGATGCGGACCTGTAGGAGAGGGTCCAGAGGAGGGATACAAAAAATTATCAGAGGGATGGAACACCTCTCCTGTGAGGAAAGGCTGAGAGAGTTGGGGTTGTTCATCCTGGAGAAGACTCCAAGGAGACCTTATTGAGGCCTTTCATTACTTAAAGGGGTCTTATAAGATGGGGACAAACTTTTTAGCCTGTAGTGAAAGGACAAGGGGTAATGGTTTTAAACTAAAAGACAGAAGATTTAGACTAGATATAAGGAAGAATTTATTTCTTTTTATTATATTTTTTTTTTAAGTGAGGGTGGTAAAACACCGGCACAGGTTGCCCAAAGAGGTGGTAGGTGCCCCATCTCTGGAAACATTCAAGGTCAGGTTGGTTGGGGCTCAGAAGAACCTGACCTAGTTGAAGATGTCCCTGCTCAATGCAGGGGCATTGGACTTGTTGACCTTTAAAGGTCCCTTACAACCCAAAGTATGCTATGATTCTATTTTCCATTTACTACTTAGACAATTGATCTTCAAAAGTTTACCAAGAAAGAAATCTCTGTGCCAAAGGACAATTGAATTCTCTCTTTCATCTGCAGAAATCTAGACAACTCGCTCTTCCCTTGTGCCAGCCATGATTCTTCCCTCTTGCCTATTAGTGTGCTTTTAGAATTACAGATTAAAGTCTGTAAATTACAGATTAAATTACAGAAGAAGTCTGTAAATTACAGATTAAATTACAGAAAAAGTCTTTGACTTTTTGAGGGCAGATACACTAGTGCAAAAATAATCGGACCTTGCTATCTGACCAGCTTTTGCTACTTAGAAGGACACTGAATAACATCCTCTCTGCCCAAAAATTCAGCCTGGTTATCTCACATGCAGAGTCAACACAACCACATGTTGTTAGAGGTGTTCAAGACCATGAGACACAGCCTGAATTATTTCAGCTAGTTATTTCAGCTCAAGTGACAAGGATACCTGCCTTCTAATTCCAGCTCAGGAGCAAACCTGGTCTGTATCTCAATGTAAATAATAAGAGTTTTCTGCCCATAGTTTGGGCACTTAATTTAGGGTGGGACATCCTGGCTCACAACAGCGTCCCTAACTTCAGTCAACCCAATTCCATTCATGTTGGAGTCAGCTGAAATGTACTAACTTCTGCATTTTCTCCGATGGGATCTCAGTTGGGGCAGCTTCCTGCTCCCATAGACTTAAAGAAGACTAAAGCTATTCAGATATTCTACACAGAGAAAGCAAAAGTTACTTTAATATTTTAAAGACTGAATTAAACATTAAAAAAATAAAACTTTAAAATTAAGGACAGGAATATGCCAGACTCAATAAATAGGTTTTCCACTGTTGTTGGAAATACTGCTACAAAGCCATGGTAAATTTATGGAAGCCAGAGTGGTAACAGCACTGAAACGTGCAAGTAAGAGGAAAAGAGGACCAACTCAGCCTCTTCCTCTATCTGATGTTTATTAAGAGGCACAAGAACTGGAAGCAAGGGGCAGTTCTTCATTCCTGAAAGATCTGCTGTTTGCTGGAAAAGTTAAGATTTTGCTTAATTGCAAAACAAAAACTTGAAAAAAAAAAACACGTGAACACTTGAAACTGTGCCAGAACACAGGTAAACAAAATAGTAGTGTCCATCATCTCCAGAAGAAGCATCATTTCCCTAATGCATTTTTCATTAATTCTTCTGCCTTTTTCTCTCTCCCTCCCAGTTTTTAATTTATGGCAGCTACTTCGCAATCATAGCTGGGGTTTTCTTGATCAGGAGCCTTTGCATGCTTGTCTCCAGCAAATGCGAAAGGAAAGTAGTGAGATCTTGCAAAGAGCACCTAAACCACGCTGAACATGAATCAAAAGAGCAGATTGTAAGTAGCTGTACGACAACTCGAATGTAGGAGTCAGGCAGGCAGGCTCACGTGGACAGGCCCTTGTGGGAGAAGATCTCCTACTGCAGCATGCAGGGAACAGCAGCGCTGGATCAACGCACAACACAGCCCTGGAAAGCTGCGCTGAATCATTACAGCACTTCGTAACAACATATGCCAGCTAAGAGATCACCATAATGGCACTGGGCCAAGAAGAGAACATAAGTCGCTTTAGATTCTTATTTACCTGCCTATAAATAGCTTACCGGCAGTTATTTATACATGAGAACAGAGCAACCACCTCGGCACCCCACCGAGCATGCTGGAAAAGATCAGAGTCCACCCTGCCCTGCTTGTTCTAGCTCTTGTGTAGGTGTTGGCAAGCTGCTTCCACGCACGTTTGCTACACGTGTGGGTGAAGGGTCTGTCCCCCCTTTGCACATACCTCATTCTGAACCCAAGAAGAAGGGACTGCGCTTGCATCATCATATTCTTTCCTACTTAACTAACTACGGGAGATTCGATGACAGACTTCTCCCTTCTCACGTCAGAACCGGGCCTTTTGCGCACAACGGCGCAGAGAAGCAGTGTTTGCAGAACCTATCTGAGAAGGTTCACTAAAACACTGCTAAGCCACAGTTGGTGCTTGGCCCACATTTGGAAGCTGCAACCTAAACACTGTACTGAGTCTGTAGCAATCTCTGCCCAGAAGGGAAAAACTTCAGAGTCAAAACAAAAAGAAAGAGCCCCACTCCTTTCCTTGTGCTTTCCAGTAAAATTAAATTCAGGACTGAGTGTCTTCCTGTTTCAAGAGAAAAATGAAAAAAAAAAAAAAAAAAGAGAAAAGAAATCAAAGGAATTGAGTAGCATGGACTAAAATCAGAGAAGCTTGTTGTGGAGGAATATGGCGAATTCCACACAGGAAAAATCCAGATTAATATGAATATCCAAGAAGATGTATAACTGAAACAAAAAAGTGGCATCATGTGTGCTTTTGAGTGTCAAATGAGGAAGAATCACTGATCTTGGCCAAGGACTTGGCAGGGTCAGCATCTCAGAATTTATCAAGAAGCTTCAAGTTCTATGGCTAATTTAGTTCAGCACAAAGGACAGTCAGTTCAGGAGAAGAAAAAAAAAGAGACTATAAATGAGTGTGCATAGTGAACGTCTAATTTAATATAAATTATGTCTGTATGTTAAAGTTTATTTCTGTACTGCTCTTTGCTTCTAGGCTTCCAATATCTACATCTAACTAATAAAAATAGAAAATACTTAG
This sequence comes from Gallinago jamesoni, assembly GCA_025769975.1. NCBI lineage: Eukaryota > Metazoa > Chordata > Aves > Charadriiformes > Scolopacidae > Gallinago > Gallinago jamesoni. The sequence goes on from JAOQGH010000051.1 coordinate 18,204,337, forward strand.
CACTTACAGAATAATATTTTTCCTGTAGACATGAGCTATCATTTGTATCGACATATGTGCTTTTCATGCACTAGATTGCAACTGGACAAAGTACCCAGAGGTGAGAAGCAATTTGTTTCAAGTCACAAGAAGAATCAGTAGAATTTGACCAAATGAACCCAGCTCATTTGCTTGGCTTTTTGTTTACTATCATGCATAATGTGGGCTTTCTATGCTGTGAACTGGTTCTAACCAGAGCAGCTTGACCAATGCAGTTGTAGAAGCAGGAGATGTACTCAGTCTCCACTAAGCCATATCTTTTATCACTGCAGAACTGGGGGGGACAAAGTCCAGTAGAAGAAGGACTACTTTGTTTTGCTTTTCCTTGTGAATAGGAAATTTCTTTTGAGGCATTTCATTAAAGAACTAGGTGCCAGCCCTGGGCAGGAAACTAACTATAGTTTGTGTTTAAGTGAGAAAGAGGAACTTGGCATTTCCAGCTCCATGGTGTCAAACAAAATGTTAACAAATATTTCTATGTAGCATTTGATAAAAGGAAAGGAGTTAGCAACATGTGAAACTTTTACTGTTTTTTAAAAAAGCAATGGCAGTAGCAAGCTGCAGGAAGAGAACTAGAAAAACTTGCAGAAATAACCATAAAAATTCTTCTGTTCTGAACTGGTCAGAGCTTACTGCTTCCGTGAATATGGGATGCCACTAAGGAGTAAAGGAACTACACAGACACAATTCATTTGTTTTGCAGCTGTAGAGAACACCATCTCCAGAAAACAGATAAGGCTTCAGAAAAATAAAAATCTATTCCTATTCTCTCAAATGTCCAAAAGAAATATTTTGAGGTTGGGAGTTGTGGAGAGCATGGGGGAAGAGGCAGGTATAGGGGATGAAGGTGGCAGCTCTTATAAGTGTTAGGAAAGACATGATACATTGGAGGTGGAAACAACAGCAAGAGAAAGATGAGACCTTGCATTATCCTAGGTTTTCACCTGCAAATCAGTATTAATTAACCCAGCAATCACAGTTAGAGATTTCATCCAAAACAGTAAGATGCACTCATCAACCTCCGTGTTTGTGGACATACATGCAACTCTGTGGAGAGGAGATGGTTGAGGCTTGTCAGGTTATGAGGAAGGCTGAAACCACAGGCTCTGTGGTTCTGCAGGAAAAGGAAACTGAACAAATCCACCTATCCTTGCAGCTTCTAGTATGAAGTGCTTGTCTTTCTCCCAGCATGTTAAAGGACTCCATGTAAATAATGAAACCCAGAGCTGAGCACATCATTCTCCATAGCTACAACCTCCTCTAAATACAACACTAACTACCTTTGAAACATCGGTGGATTTAGGCACAAGTCTTCCTTGAGGATACAGTCCAACAAGCTGATAAGGCCAGTTCTGGATAACAAGGCAGCAAACAAATTCTATCTTTGTATTCAAAGCAGGCAGGTATTAACCAGGCACTGCGTGGGTTACCAGAGAAATGCTAGTCAGCAGCCACCTTTCAGCAGGCCAATAGACATACCCATCTTCCCCATGGTTCTTCTCCTTTCTCAGAAGCAGTTGAAAAGAATGAAATGCAAAGGCAAGCCTGACTTCTCTGAACACGTGCCTGCCTGGCTGCACTACACACTTGAAGCACTGCAAGAAGTTTCTGTACCTGTAGAACAAGACCAGGCTCTGTCCAGCTCACAAAGCTGCTCTGGGGAGAACACGGGGTCCTTCCTGCCAGGGCCACAGCATTTGCTCCCAGTGTTTACACACATCCCACCAACAGGCTTCAGTGTCAACTCCATCCTCTGATGAATGCTGGAAGATAGGGAGTCCACTCTAAAAAAAAAAAAAATATTGATAAAGGAAAGCAAAGCAGAAGCATTTCTCTGAAGCAGATCTGGTTTGACTTTTTTCAGTTTAGAAGTTAGATTTAGAAGCTTCTTGTCCATTTGCCCTTGAGTGACAGATTGATCCTTATGCAGAAGTAACTCCTGGACAACTAAAAGTATGAGGTAATATGTCCCCGCAGCCCTAGCAGAGCCAGGACAGTCAGCAGAGACCCCGTGAGCCCAGAGGCCACTGTGCTATGCAAAGGAGAGGGTCAGTATCAGCCCCAACTGTAAAATAAGTTGCTGGATCTGATCTATGAGCTTTTAAAGGTATTTATTAGCATAAAAATGCAATCAAGTGATAACTTTGTTGCCATGTCAGTTTTTATTACTCATTAGAACTCAGATTGCTGACAGAATCTGTAAAGGATAAAGCTTCCCCTTCCCTCTGTGAGCGAGGAGAGCTGTGATTTATTCTTATTACTATTATTACATTTTAAAATTCTGATAGCATCCTCTCAAGTTTAGAAAGAACTTTTAGAAAACAAAAAGACAGAGAAATTTCTTACCACCTCCAATACTAAAGGGTGGTCATCCTGGGAGGAAACTGCACAGGATCCACAGCAAATGCACCACAGCCACAGCTTTGACAGGTAATCCATTGCCTTCAGAGTCATTTGGAAGCGTGCTGGCCGCTCACCTGCTCAGTGCAAGATTTTTGCTGATGTTATTGATCAGTCCAGGAATTACCATATTTTTGTTTTGAAAAGGCAACAGATACCAAAAGATTTCAAAGCAGAAGTAGAGTTCAGGATAATATAGGCTATATTTTATATACAATGATTTGTAAGAGAAAGATGATAATCGGACGCAAACATTTAAAATCAGGTTTCAAGGTTAAGGCTGGTTTTTGTAACATTCCTCTGAGGTCACAGAAATACTGCCTTAATAACATACTATTTATGCCAAGTTTTAACAAATACAATCTCCCAGTGCAAGCAGAAGCACTTTTGAAAAAGTGCCTGCCATTAAATGGAATTCAACATTTTAATAGAAATAGCTTGTAACAGCTTGGTTAAAGATCAGTCAGTGCTTTGATTTCATTCTCTTATATTTCAGAACATGTTTCTCTTATTTTCTGGGAATGATGGAATTTACTTTCTAATGCAAAACAAATAAAATAAGCTTTAAAACCCCCAAATCTCTTTAGGCTTCTTTTTGCTGGCCACTACCATGAAGAAAGACAACTCATTCTTTTCCTTTTGATCATCACTTTCAAAAGTAAGCCAAGAACCCTCTTTACTAAGTCTGAGCAGGTACCAGGAGCAGTTTCTGCATCTTTTTTTACCCCCTCCAATGACTGGAGTGCAAGAAATATGATCAGTATTAAAGTATTTTGAAGAAACCGAGCTCACAATAGGTTGTGAGCTGGCTGGTTGCTTTTATTGCCTGCACAAAGGCTTGCACTTCTATTGTTCCACTTGACTCCCAGGCTGCCAATCAACAGAGAACAGCCTCCCTGAGCATGCTGAGAATGAGCTTTAATCTCACTGTTTCCCCACTCATTTGTTCAGAAATGAGACTGTAATGGAACTTTATTCTTCCGCTATGATGCATCCACTCGATTCTAAGTACGTCACTAGGAACAACCTTTGATAGAGAGACTGGAGTTTACTTACCACCACCAATGCACCTTGATCCAAGTTGTTCATTTACAAGCTGCATCTGTGATCACAGGCAGGTTTACTGAGAGAAACATTAGCTGAAGTGGGGTTAGTTGAAAAGTAAACTTGCAAATGAATTTTTAACAAGTGTGAAGAGCATCTTTATAAAATTCCTAGTGTACTCATTCTTTCACTACGGTTGGTTTGTTGGGCTTTTCTTTGGTTTGTTTTTTTTTTTTTTTAGGTAGACTATGGATTGCTGGAAGGGGGCCACATACCACAGCTGGATTTATCCCACAGTGATCATCTGTGCAAATGGATTTTTCTCCACAATGAGGCCATCAGAATCTTTTCTCACTCCTTATCTAACTGGACCAGACAAAAACCTAACAATTGAAGAGGTATGTAAACTATTCTCTTAAGTAATAATTAAGACGCTTAAAGCACTACGTCTTACAGCAATCACTGAAGGGGAGATTAAGTGTTCGATGATACAGTTATATTTTATCTAGAGACTCTAGATAAAATAAGAGACTCCAGAGCATTTTTAAGATATTTCTGAAAAAAAAATGAGTCGCCTGTGTTGCAGAAGGTCAAAACTTCAAAGTCCCTACATTCTTAGGGCTTTGAAACCACTTTGGTGGTTAAGAAATTGATACTTTCAGCAAAATCAGTAGTTCCTCTCCCCACCTAGAACCCCAAGAAAGGGGCAACACTAAGATTTATCTATATTTATCATGTAATTGATTACACTGTAAGAAAATAAAGCAGATTACCTCTCATGAGCTGTTAGATTATTATCTACGTTACAGGGCTGTTTCATGCATTCATTAACCTCTGAAGGTCAGACTCACATTCAAAAAAAGTATGGTTTGGGTGTTGTTTGGTTTTTTTTCTTGACAAAAGCATGCACTGCAAGTTTCCTTGCTGTACTCCTCTGTTCAGCACTGTCTGCTTCAGAAGTACGCTTCTCAACTAAAGGGGACATAGTTAACAAGCAGCTGAGTCATGGAGTTAACGGTATAATTAGAAAACACAAGCTCAGTACACCCACATGCAGCTGATACTAAGAACAATCATTCTTGATACGCAATAGCAAGTGTTAAGGCAGAATCTTCTAGCATAGTGTAAACCCAAGGTTTCTTCCAAAAAACGGTATCTGTGAATTGAGTTTTGGGGTTCCCCCCCCCCTTTATTATTTTTTTGAACCACAAAGGGAAAATTTTTCTCTAGTGGATGAAATACACAAATAGCGTGATAGGATGCTTTAATTCTGATTTCAACAATAATCCTTAACTCAAAAATAAGTGTAGTACAGATACTGGCTCTTTCAGCTAAATTCATCTCTGGTGAGCAAATTCTGTAAGTTTCAGTCAAATGCTTAAAAAGTCTAATTAAAGATCAGAGAAACAAAAGGAGTCACATGCTACTCACCATGCAACTCACTCCAGTACAAGTTCAGAAGATAACCAGCTGCTGTTGTTCCTCTTATATTTCCAACAATTCCTTTCTGGCCTAATTGCTTAAGCAGAGAATAAATGGATGGATCCATGAACGGATACCCCCACAGGTCCAGCAGTATCTGGAGAAGACCTCCCCAAAACAGGCAACTTGTACATACCAAAGTGAACTTTTTCTACAGCTGTATCAAAAAGAAGGGGATATCGCCCAGCTGTAGCCATGCTGCCCAGGCAAGCACTGAGCTCGTGGCGACAGTAAACAGCATCTTCCAACCTGAATGCAGATCAGTCTTAGAAAAAGAATTTCTTTTCAGAGTATCTATACGTTGAACGCCAACTGAAGCTTATGAAAATATTGTTTCATCAAGGACTGACTTACTTCTTATACATTAAATTTGAAGAAAATATAGAAGGTGAAGATAACATAGTAACAGCTGTACACTCACTATGTGCAGTACCAGTTCCCCTATCATAAAGGGCATATATATATTTTTGTTTCTAATCCTAACAAAAGAGAGAGGCGACCACAGGTATACAATGACTCGTGTAAGAGGTAAATAGGCATTCTTTTTCAGCTACTGTGAGGAATAGGATTTGATGCTAGACAGACTTTCCTGTGACAAACACTGTTATAACTGCTTTAAACAACTACATGTAAAAGCCTGCCTTCTTTGTCGGCCTTTACTAGAATTATTTTTTAAGCTAATCTACTTGTTTACAGAGTACAGGACAACATCACTACCTTTGCCTCTTAAGGAGTACATTTACAGTTTTGTAATCTAACGCAGTTAAGTCTGCACAATTTGAACAATTCAGTGATTCCTGTCACCACGATGATGTTGCTCCAATAATATATTAAAATATTTTCTCTTTTATTTTCTTCTAGGTTACCAACCAGATTTACCCAGTTTGGACATACTCCTACCTCGCACTCCTTTTCCCGGTCTTCTTGATTACAGACTACGTGCGCTACAAGCCCATCCTCCTCCTCCAGGGCATCAGCTTCATCATCACGTGGCTCTTGCTCCTCTTCGCACACGGAGTGCTGGCCATGCAGATGGTGGAGTTCTTCTACGGGATGGCAACAGCCACTGAGGTGGCCTATTACGCCTACATCTACAGCGTCGTCAGCACCGATCACTATCAGAGAGTGACGAGCTATTGCAGAAGTATCACTCTGGTTGCGGCCACTGTTGCCGCCGTGCTGGGACAGCTGCTGGTTTCCTTGGCAGATGTATCCTACTTTCACCTCAACGCCATTTCTTTGGCTTCCGTGTCCCTGGCATTCCTGTGTTCCTTTTTCCTCCCGATGCCTCAGAAGAGTATGTTCTTCCACAGGAAAGATGTCTCGCCACCTGCCCCAGAGCCAGATAAATCTGTGGCCTCGGTTGGCTCGAATGGGCCATCGAGCTGCCAAGAGGACTCCGTATCTGCTGACAGGGGACCCACACCTGAAGCACAGGCTGATAATGCCAGGCCCCAGAACAATGTGCTCAGAGTACTGGTGCAGCTGGGCAAGGACCTGAAGGACTGCTACAGCTCTCGGAAACTTGTGTACTGGTCCCTGTGGTGGGCTCTGGCCACGGCAGGCTTTAACCAGGTTCTGAATTACATCCAAGTGCTGTGGGACTTCAGAGCCCCCTCTCACAGCTCTGCAGTGTACAATGGAGCTGTGGAAGCAATAGCAACTTTTTTAGGTAAGTAAAATATCATTAGCAGCTACTTCTAACCCATCCTGTGCTGATGGCATTCTTCAGCAGCATTTGTTACCTTTCTGTTTATTTCCAATGAGAACCAAGGTCAACAGCAACAGCCTCCAATATTTATTACCCAAACATATAGTATGCAAAGCATGATTTTACTGCACTTCATCAGTTGATTTTACTATCACTTTATCACTTCAAAAATGTTAATAAAAAATAAGTATAACTTTTCCTTCTTAGAGGAGCCTCATTCCACCAAAGTGGTTTAAGAGTTGAAGTTCATGGCTCTGTTCAGACCATGAATTTAGCCCCAAGTAAGCAGTTGCAAACCCTTTTCAATGACACCTTGCCTATTCCTCCCTCAAATACACCTTAAGTTAGGTGGCTTTAAAATTAAAAGAGCATATTAACAAGTACACTGGAGGGTCTGTTCAGACATTAGATTAAACATCATTTCAGGGTGGGTGCTCCGTAACAAATACTCTGTGACTGCATCTGTATCCTGATCAATGAGTTTGCCTCTGGATGTGACATATGAGGAGAGGCCGAAAGCACTGTCATATGGCTGAAGTGCAACTTCTTTATTTAAATAGCTATTCATTTCCAATGGAATCTAATTTTTAAGTTCATATTTACACAGCTATGTCTCCTCCTTCATACAAGGAGCTGTATCTCATGCTTCTACAGGGAACTTCCAGTTTGCTCTTCCTCCCTGCAATCAGCATGAAAATCCATTTTACTGAAGCTACCCCAAAACTTCTCAGACTACGGGTTTGAGCAATGTTCCCAAGGGTTTTCTTGCTTTTACACCCTCTGCCATTTGATAATATTTCAGAGTACAGAAAGCACTCACAGTATCAGGAACCTCTGGCTAGAGCAGTGATGGACCAAAGGAGTAGGGCTGCTATGACTTTTTGAACTCTGAAGAGCACGTGTAAGCAGCAAATGAAGACCAATTTTGCACTAATGTACTCACCTACCTGAAAGCATCTGGGTAACTGATATACTCTGCTGTGCAACTTGCCTGGACCAGGCTTCTCTTTGTATGCAAGCTACTAACCTCAGCATATTGTGTTTCAAAGAGCTTTCATAAACCTACAGGAGCCTCTGCGCTCCAAGAGCATAAAAAAACCCAACAAACCACCCCATAGCTGGATAACCTTTGTACAGCAGTAGACAGTGTTTCTCCAAAACTGGGATGGGGAGAAAAGTAAACCTCATCATTATTGCAGAGGTTAAAAAAAAAAAAAAAATCAAGGCACTGGAGTTTATTATACTCTATTACATATAAGTAAGAGCTCTTACTGTATGTGACAGTCAATAAAGCATTGACAAATGCAGTTCTTAAGATTTTTCACCAGAAACTGAAAGAGATACTTTCATTAAAAAAAAACAAAACATCAAGGTGCACAAGAGACTTTCATTTCATAAAGATCTTTACATGAAGGAATTAAACTCCATTATGTGTATTTGGGCAGAAAATGCTTGGCTGGATTGTTTTTCTCTCTGCTCAGTTGTTTAAAAAAAATAATGGAGTAGCAACAATAGACTGCATGCGGCTGCCTCCAGCCCTAGGCAGGAGTCACTTTTCTCAGAGTACTTCAGTCCACAAAGGCTCTGTAAGCAAGGAGGAAAAAAAACAGAACTAAACAAACCAAATAGAATCATAGAATGGTCCAGGCCAGAAGGGACCTCCAAAGGCCATTTAGTCCGACCCCCCCGCACTCACAGGGACACCCCCAACTAGACCAGGTTGCCCAGGGCCTCGTCAAGCCTCCCCTTGAATGTCTCCAGGGAAGGGG